>CM072717.1:406000-413500 GCA_036884735.1 Huso huso
CACTTCAGGCAGGTTTTTCAACTCGCCTCTCTCTAACAGCACATGAGTTGATTTTACTGAGCGTCTAAAGTCCGTGTGAATTACGTGAACTGTCGCTAAAATGAATTGAATTGTTTTGCTAACGAGTTACTAAAAGCGCACACCTGTGTCCGGGGGCGGGAGTGACCATCAATCACACCGATACCGCTCGCTGATTTGCTGTGTTTGTCTGATAGGGGCGGGACTGTGTGACGTAGGAAGACATATTAAATAAATTGAAAGTGAAGCACAAAGTTACACGAGAAAGAGTGAGATTCTCTACAAGGAGGGAGTCGCGCTGTTTTGATAGGTCTTGTTTATAACATTTCAAGCCATGCGATTTGAATCCGTGTTGCTATGAAGCTCTCCGGATAGAATCGCCGCCGGAATTAAACCGATTGATCGAAGCCGCTCACGCGATTCACACTCGCTTACATGTCAATTTAAAATCGATTCATTTGTGGTTTAGAGGCGATTAAAAAAAAAATTATTATAGGGCCAGTTGAAAACCCTAGGGAGAAGACAATAATAATAATAATAATAATAACACTACGGGCCGTCTTAAATGAAGGACTGGGCGATTTTTTATTTTATTTCATTTTTTAATACAAACCAGCAATTCAAACGACACAAGACGATTTCGTGCACACAGTGGAGCCGCTTGAAAGGGTCTGCGCGCTTAACCGCACGACTGGTCTTCCGCACAGAACCAACGAGCTGCTAAACAGACGCTGAAGCGATACGTGTCAAAACAGAGAGGAAGAGGGTGCGACTCCGGCCGTCCCTTTATCATGTATCCAACCATGAATGCAAACCTCCCTCCCTCTCCTCCTCTCTCTCCCCCTCCGCAACTCCTACCCTCTCTCTCTCTCCCTCTCCCCAACTCCTACCCTCTCCCCTCTCCCCTCTCCCCTCTCCTACCTGCACCGGCGCTTTCCGGAACTCCTTCCCGCTGCTCCCACTGTTATTGTGGATCAACAGCGGCTTGCACTCCCGGAAGCCGCGGGTCTTCCCGTCTCCTCGGCCGGGCGCTGGTTGCTCTTCCTCGGCCTCTAACCCAGTCTCGTCTCCGTCGCCCTGCTGCTGGCTGCTCCCGCCGGGGCTGACGCTGGCCACGGCGGATAAAGAGCCGGCCAGCTCCCTCCAAGCCCGGCCGCTCTGCGAGTCTGCCCCGCCGGAGCCGCCCCCGTCCCGGCACCGCAGCACCAGTAAGAAGCGCACCGTCTCCCCCAGGTACAGGTGACTCCGCCGGGGTAACGACCGGTACCGCGCCGGGTCTGACAGCTCGGAAATGGGCACGGCCGGGAAATACATGAAATATTCGCACTGAGATTCCATCTTTGCAATACAGTGTACATGTACACATATATAATGTTTTTTAAGCGTTGTATTTAATTATTTTCGATTCGCAGAGGCAGCATCACTCGCCCTGCTCCAGGCGTCTGTCTGTCTTTCATTTGCAGAAACACTGCCGCAAAGAGGCGAGAGCAGCCGACCGCCGAGCAACCGATAGAGAGGAGACGGGGGAGTGAACCGACCGGCCAGGGGAGAGCAATCCATCCCCGACCAGCTACCAGCACGGTCGAGATCACATCCTCCTAAAATTCTGGAGCATTTTTAACTGGCATCTCGCTACCGGTTATTAATAAATAAATAAAATAACCGTTATTATGATAACAACTCTAATTTAGTTAAACGAAAAGTTTTAGTTTTTTTTCCTGCAATATCTGTCTTTCAAAATTAACCCTAGAAATTACTTTAGAATAAAATGCTGAATATTTAAATAAGGAGGCTTGGGGGTCCGGCGGTGAAAGAAAAGGGGTCTCGATACCAGGAGGTTCAAATCCCGGCTCAGCCGCTGACTCCCTGTGTGTGTGTGTGTGTGTGTGTGACCCTGAGCAAGTCACTTCACCTCCTTGTGCTCCGTCCTTCGGATGAGACGTCAAACAAACGAGCTCCTATTGGAAGTGACTCTGCAGCAGCAGCAGCAGCAGTTGTTGATGATGCAGAGTTCACCCCCCTAGTCGCTTTGGATAAAAGCGTCTGCTAAATGACTCAATAATAATAATAGTAATAATTTGTTGTGACCAGAAAAGTATAATAGCAATGCAATAGGGTTTGGGGTCAATGCAGCAAGAGGGATGTTGTTAGAGAGAGCTCCTCTCACCAGCGCAATGTTAGGGTCCTTGGGGTCAGATGCAGCACCAGCGGGGTGCTGTTAGAGAGAGCTCCTCTCACCAGGTTCAATTGTGCTGTTAAAACCACTCATCTGCGAATGTGAAATAAATATATAGAGAGAGATCACCAGCGATGCTTCTGCCTGTTAGAGAGAGCTCCTCTCCCCAGCGAAATAATTGCTGTTTAGAGAGCTCACCAGCAACAAGAGAGGAGCTCCTCTCACCAGCAATGGCGCTGTTAGGAGAGAGAGCTCCTCTCACCAGCTGTGGGCCCTGTTAGAGGCTCTCACCAGAGCCTTGTTGTTAGGGCTCCTCTCCTCCCCAATGGGGCCACTTTTTAGAGAGAGTCCTCACCGCTTAAAACACAAGTTAGAGAAATCTCCTCTTGGCAAACTCAGAGAAAAGAACTGTCACTCACCAGCTGGGGTATAAATGAGGAGGGTCAGCTAGGTAAAATAGAGAGCTCCTCTCCAGCATGTCAGTGAGTTATCTTCCTCTCTGGTTTGCTGTGAGAGTTAGAGAGCCCTCAGAGCTCACTTGGTGCTGTTAGGTGCTGTTATCCAGCCCAGAGTTAGAGCTCCTCTCACCAGCCCATGTGTTAATAATAATAGAGAGAGAGCTCTCTCCAGCAGCCTTGTTGGTGCTGTTAGAGAGAGTGTCCTCTCACCAGCCCGGTTTGCTGTGCTGTTGGTCCAGCTGTTAGAGGGTCCCTCACCCAGCCCTGACGCGGGTGCTGTTAGAGAGCTCCTCTCCCCAGCGCGGTGATGCTGTTAGAGCTCCTCTCACCAGCAGGTGCTGTTTCCTTCAATGTTAGAGAGGCGCTCAGCGCGGCGCTGTTAGAGAGAGCTCCTCTCACGTGACTTCACATTCACATCGCTGTTTGTTTAGTCAATTCAAATCGGCTTCAAACGCAAGCAGTTTGAACCACCACAGCGATTATTATATAATGCCTCTAAAATATGCTTCTGAAGGAAGTGGGGACTGATTTAAAAAAGGAATTGTAATTTAAAACAACAACAACACCACCATCACCACAATGAGAATCGATCCCACAGCCCTGCAATGCAATCCCTCGGATCAGGTGCATTTCTGAATCACTGAAGCTGCGTCGAGCCCAGCCGTGTGGCGTTAGGACATGTTAACAACACGAAGGGTTACTGCAGCACAGGTATTGAAAAAAAAAAAACACTTTTATTCACATAAAAACACATGTACAGAGAAATGTCACTTTGGCAAACGCAGCGGCGTGGGGTGCTCTGAAGAACTGTCACCGTACAGCTGGGGACAAGTTTCGCATCGTCCAGAGGAGGGTCAGCCAGTTATCTCCCCCCCGGTTTGCTGTGCTGTTGGTCCAGCCCAGCGGAGTGTCAACCAGTTATCTCCCCCCCGGTTTGCTGTGCTGTTGGTCCAGCCCAGCGGAGGGTCAGCCAGTTATCTCCCTGGACGTTGCGCAGCGTCATGAGGCCCCCGGCCTCGTCCGACTCGTCCCCGCTCTCACAGGGCTCAGGGAGCTGCCGCTGCCCGGAAGAGCAGGCCAGCAGGGGCATCAGGGGGTGCAGGCTGGGGGAGAAGGGTAAAGAAGGGGGCTTGATACCAGGAGGTTCAAATCCCGGCTCAGCCACTGACTCTCTGTGTGTGTGTGTGTGTGTGTGCATGTGTGTCTGTGCCCCTGTGTCTGTGTGTGTCTGTGTGCATATGTGTCTGTGCCCCTGTGTCTGTGTGCGTGTGTGTCTGTCTGTGTGCATGTTGACTCACCTGATCCCGTTGACGCAGTCTTTCTGTGCTTGGAACTGTAGTACGGGCTGCAGTACCGGGTCCTTCCCTTCGGAGGGCGGTAGAGAGGTGTCCCAAACTGACACGACCCCTTCAGTATCCCCACTCAGCAGATACTGACCTGACCTGGAGACAGAGAGAGACACACAGAGACAGAGAGACACACAGAGACAGAGACAGTGATCAAGCAATGCCCTGGTAATCCACAACTGGATTTCTTAAGAGCATTTTACAGCACTTGCAATGCAATACAATACAATACAATACAATACAATACAATACAATACAATGCCAGATTTCCTATGGAGCTGGGGTTGGGTTGGGGGTTGGGGTCGGGGGTCACACTCACGGCTCCAGGTCGAAGTACATCCTCTGGTTGGTGGAGACGGCTCTCCGCATGGAGAACAGCACCCTGCCCGGCTCACGCAGGTCCCAGCACAGGATCTCAGGGTCCTGAGGAGGGGGGGCATGTTAATGGAACAGCACAGCCCCCCCACATTCACTAGTATTGTTTCGAGAGACCGGAGTCACTCTGCTTTCTCCAGCAGTATTGTTTACTGTATTCAAGGTTTCGTTGGCACATCTGCATCTTTTAAAATTCATTTTTGTATTCTACTGTGTTTGCTGCAGACTGTCACTTTATAAAAATCTCACCCTGTCCCTGTGTTCTGTAACCCTGCAGCTGTACACATCTGCAGATTATTAATTCCACTTATATCTGTTGTTTTTTTTTTTTTTTGAAAAAAAAACAACCCTTTCTAAAATCCACCCTCCTCTTTACCTTCCTGCCCCCGCTGTAGAGCAGCGTGCCGTCGGGGGAGAAGCGCAGGTGAGTGAGCCCCCCCTGGTGCCCCTGCAGCACTGCGATGGGGAGCCCCTCCGCCCGCGAGTACAGACCCACCGTCCGGGAATAGGAGCCGCAGGCATAGAGATCCTGAGCCGGGCTGAACGCAATGCAGGAGATGATCCCGCTCTGCCCCTGCTTCTGCACTGAGAGAGAGAGAGAGAGAGAGAGAGAGAGAGATGAGCCCGCTCTGCCCCTGCTTCTGCACTGAGAGAGAGAGAGAGAGATGAGCCCGCTCTGCCCCTGCTTCTGCACTGAGAGAGAGATGATCCCGCTCTGCCCCTGCTTCTGCACAGAGATAGAGAGAGAGATGATCCCGCTCTGCCCCTGCTTCTGCACTGAGATAGAGAGAGAGATGATCCCGCTCTGCCCCTGCTTCTGCACTGAGAGGGGGGTGGGGGGGGCTGCTCGCTGCCCTCCCCAGCCTCACTCACTCACCCATAGTGGGTCTCTTCTCACAGTCGCGGCCGGGTCTGCAGGTCTGGAACACGCGCACCATCCTGTCGAAGCCGCAGAACAGCTGGGCTCCGTCGGGGGAGAAGCACAGCGAGTGAGCTGCAGAGAGCTCGTCCTGAGAACAGCAAGCACACAGGGTCACCAGGGAGGGGAACAGCAAGCACACAGCGTCACCAGGGAGGGGAACAGCAAGCAGCTCCACCCTCTGCAGGATTGACAGAGTTTAATAATGAGACGCACACCTGAGCTCGTTACCTACACACACACTGTGGCAGATCAAGCTGGTAGGAAAACCTGGCACGGGTGAAACTGCTGCGCAATACGAGTCTCCAGGGATGGGAATAAGACTGTTATTGCATTGCGATTTGATCCATTCCTGGTTTTTACTGCGAGTTTAATAATAAGACACAGCTGAGATCGTTAAGGGCAGTGGTTTCTCGTTTGCTGTCCACGCGTTTATAACCTTACAGCAGAGGTAGTTCTGTTGAAATGTATGGAAACTGATTTTTTTTTCTTTTTCTGCTGCTCCCCCTGCTGGTCTCGTAGGGAAGTGACGCGCCCCGGAGAGTTAACCCTTTGCTCACCAGGTGGTTGTAGGGACGGAAGGTCGCTCGGAGGTCACCGTAGAAGGCGTCCCAGATGTGGATGGGGTTGTCCCGGCTGCTGCTGGCGATGCTGGGTGGAGGGGAGGGTGCAGGACAAAAAAATAAATGTGAGTGTGAGTGTGTGTGTGAGTGTGAGTGTGTGTGTGAGTGATTGTGTGTGAGTGTGTGTGTGAGAGTGAGTGTGTGTATGAGTGATTGTGTGTGAGAGTGTGTGTGTGTGAAATTGTATACAGATCTGCAAACACTCACAAGCATGTCTCCGGCTCCATGGAAGACATGAGTGGATACCAGCAATAGTCATACACTGTATCTCCCTCCGCCATCCGCAACACAGGGGTCTGAGGAGAGAGGAGAGAGAGAGGAGAGGAGAGAGAGGAGAGAGGAGAGGAGAGAGAGGAGAGAAGAGAGGAGAGGAAATCAATCAACTCTCAATCAATTAACTCGGCTTCAAAGGAAAGCAGCTGAACGATCGCAAGCATCTCGCAGTTAAATAAAAGATCTAAATGAGGTTCCGACAGGTTTTTAATTAACTATTTATTTTTAATTAATGTCATAATCCTCAGAGTCTAGGGTCAGGGTTGGGGACTCCTGGGTCAGAGAGCCGCACCATTTCGGGAAGCCCCTCACAGTCCGGGCTGTGGAGTTCTGGGGGCAGGTTGTAGACTCGGAGAACGTTGTCAGCGCTGTTGGTCACAAGACACAATCCATCCGGGGCCCTGAGAGAGAGAGAGAGAGAGAGAGGGGGAGAGAGAGGGAGAGAGAGAGAGAGAGAGAGAGAGAGAGGGAGAGAGGGAGAGGGGGGAGAGAGAAATCACTTTGGTTAGTTAGGGGCTTTAAACTACTACTAGTGTCTAGTGTACTTTATCACTGCAATCAGCAATTAACCCAAGCACAGCTAAGTGAGAATTAGAAAAATAAATACATAAATTATATATATATATATATATATATATATATATATATAAAATTAATATAAAGTGCTGGGCTGCAGTGTGGAAAGCAGCGGGTTTGAGGAGCTCAGTGGTTAGGGTGCTGGGCTGCAGTGTGGAAGGCAGTGGGTTTGAGGAGCTCAGTGGTTAGGGTGCTGGGCTGCAGTGTGGAAGGCAGCGGGTTTGAGGAGCTCAGTGGTTAGGGTGCTGGGCTGCAGTGTGGAAAGGCAGCGGGTTTGAGGAGCTCAGTGGTTAGGGTGCTGGGCTGCAGTGTGGAAGGCAGCGGGTTTGAGGAGCTCAGTGGTTAGGGTGCTGGGCTGTAGTGTGGAAGGCAGCGGGTTTGAGGAGCTCAGTGGTTAGGGTGCTGGGCTGCAGTGTGGAAGGCAGCGGGTTTGAGGAGCTCAGTGGTTAGGGTGCTGGGCTGCAGTGTGGAAGGCAGCGGGTTTGAGGAGCTCAGTGGTTAGGGTGCTGGGCTGCAGTGTGGAAGGCAGTGGGTTTGAGGAGCTCAGTGGTTAGGGTGCTGGGCTGCAGTGTGGAAGGCAGTGGGTTTGAGGAGCTCAGTGGTTAGGGTGCTGGGCTGCAGTGTGGAAGGCAGCGGGTTCGAGGAGCTCAGTGGTTAGGGTGCTGGGCTGCAGTGTGGAAGGCAGCGGGTTCGAGGAGCTCAGTGGTTAGGGTGCAGTGGGCTGCAGTGTGGAAGG
>CM072717.1:418500-501000 GCA_036884735.1 Huso huso
ACCGACAGTAATATATATATATATATAAGCAGTGGTACAATTTACCAATGGCTAGCTGGGCGATGGTGCAGTTCATTCTATCAGCCAGCAGGTGGAGCTCTTTAATTTTCGATTGCTGTCGTTGGCCTTCCTCACTCCCCAGCTTCTCTTTCAGCCACTGGTACCCCTAGAGAGAGGGGGGGAGGGAGAGGGAGAGAGAGTTCAGGAGCCAGAGGTGGAGCTGGAGGGGCCACTGGTAGAGAGGGGGAGGGAGAGGGGTGGAGGGGGAGAGGTAGAGGAGGAGAGGGAGAGAGGGACAGGGGAAGGGGGTCAGGACACACAGACATGTACTGCTGGTTTGTGTTCCCTGTTTCGTCCACCTATTCAGACCCCCTCACTCGCTCGCTCGCTCGCTAGATATCTTTGTCAGACCCAGAACAGATCAAATCCCCCATCAGGGTTGGGTTAATTCCTGTCCCGCCCCCAATTCCAAAATGCATTTCCAGTTCCTTTTTAAAATCCCCATCCTCTTTGAAGGACAGTGCTTGCCTGTGCTTCACCGTGCTTTCACTGTGCTTGACTACACTTTGCAATGCTTCCACTGTGAGGAGCTTTTCTAAAGGGGAGTCCGACCGACCCGGCTGTCTGACGGACTGGCAGAGAGAAAAGGGGGCGGGCTCTCCTACCTTCATCGCAGCTCTGGAAGAGTCAGGAACCCTCTCGCAGTACTTTCCCGTGATGAGACCCGACGCCAGGGGGGACCAGGTCATCGTGCCCACCCCTGACAGACACACAGACACACAGACAGACAGACAGACACACAGAGAGACAGACAGACAGTTTTTCTGATTATTCATTTTCAATGGAAGCACAGAGAACACTAGCCTTTAAGAAGAGTTTTAAAAAAATCGTCAAGTATTAAATTAAGGCAGTCCTATTGGAAGTGACTCTGCAGCAGCAGCAGCAGCAGTTGTTGATGATGCATCTGTTCACTTCATTAATAAAAATTGCAGTGGGTTCTGAGCTGCTAAATGACTAATCATTAATCAATTAAAATTGAGCTGCGATCAAATGCAGTGGGTTCTGAGCTGCGCAGTCACACTGTCATCGCAGTGGGTTCTGAGCTGCGCAGTCACACTGTCATCGCAGTGGGTTCTGAGCTGCGCAGTCACACTGTCATCGCAGTGGGTTCTGAGCTGCACAGTCACACTGTCATCGCAGTGGGTTCTGAGCTGCGCAGTCACACTGTCATCGCAGTGGGTTCCGAGCTGCACGTTGCCTCGTGGCCCCTGAGCCCGGGCGGGCCCCTGACTCACCGATCTTGTGGAAGAGTTCGGGGAGCTGCACCTCCACCTTGTCCCGCTGGAACAGGTTGTACTCGGCCTGCTCGCAGATCGGAGGGATCAGATTGAACTGCCGCGCCACGGAGTACGCCTCCTAGTGGCGGGAGGAGAGAAATACACCCAGTCAGCAACTGACAGCAGCATTGAGAGACCTGAATACATACAGGAATAGGGCAGCACGTGTGTGTGTCAGTGTGAGTGTGTGTGTGTGTGTGTGTGTGTGTGTGTGTGTGTGTGTGTGTGTGTGTGCGTGTGTGTGCGTGTGTGTGTGTGCGTGTGTAGGGGTCAGAAAGGATAGAATGTACACTTTTTCTGTATGTGCACATAAGGTTTAAAATTATTTTAAAAAAAAGTTTCATCATTTAAATATTTTGCGTACATCCAAGAAAAAAACTCATATATATATTTCTACACAGCTGAAGGGATTTGTCTGAAATGCCGTGAATTTTTTTTATTAAATAATTAACATTTTTTGTGTTGATTCTTAAATTTTTTGTGTGTGTGTGTGTGTGTGTGTACTCCGCAGCGACACCTTCTTTCAAAGCAATGCATTCTGCTCCACGCAGTCCTGCTGTGAGACAGGTCAGACACACCAGCATGCATTGTGAGTTGAAAAGCCCGAGCTGTCCCGAGCTGTCCCAGGGTAGCGGGACTCCCGTGGCAGTCTCTCCTCACCATGATTTCCATTGCGCTCCAGCGGGACGTGCCCCAGTACATTGCCATCCCATGATCGATAACGAACGTCATGGCGCGGACCACCTCTGCAACACAGAGACACAGGCACAGGACTTTACACTGTGAGCCAGCCCTGCCACACACACACACACACACACACACACACAGGACTTTACACTGTGAGCCAGCCCTGCCACACACACACACACACACACACACACACACACACACACACACACACACACACACACACACAGGACTTTACACTGTGAGCCAGCCCTGCCACACACACACACACAGGACTTTACACTGTGAGCCAGCCCTGCCACACACACACACACACACACACACACACACACACACACACACACACAGGACTTTACACTGTGAGCCAGCCCTGCCACACACACACACACACACACACACACACAGGACTTTACACTGTGAGCCAGCCCTGCCATTATTGACATTTTTTAGACATTTTAAAACAGTTTGTGTGAACTCTGTCTAGCCCGGTTTTACCTTCCATGGGGCAGTTGGTGTCCGTCTTGTTTGCAAACACGATGTCCACATAGTCCAGCTGCAGCCTGTCCAGGGAGCCCTTCAGACCTGAACACAAGAGGGCAGCGTTAACACCGGGGCAGGAGCAGAGAGAGAGTCACACTGAAGGAGGAGATGTCTGGAGAGAGAGAGAGTCACACTGAAGGAGATGTCTGGAGAGAGAGTCACACTGAAGGAGATGTCTGGAGAGAGAGTCACACTGAAGGAGGAGATGTCTGGAGAGAGAGTCACATTGAAGGAGATGTCTGGAGAGAGAGTCACATTGAAGGAGGAGATGTCTGGAGAGAGAGAGTCACACTGAAGGAGGAGATGTCTGGAGAGAGAGAGTCACACTGAAGGAGATGTCTGGAGAGAGTGAGAGTCACACTGAAGGAGGAGATGTCTGGAGAGAGAGTCACACTGAAGGAGATGTCTGGAGAGAGAGAGAGTCACACTGAAGGAGGTGTCTGGAGAGAGAGTCACACTGAAGGAGGTGTCTGGAGAGAGAGAGAGTCACACTGAAGGAGATGTCTGGAGAGAGAGTCACACTGTACCTTCGATGATGTGCTTCCTGGACAGCCCTCTCTCAGTCTCAGCCCTGAAAGACAAGGCAGGTCTGGATTATTCAACTTCCATTACACCCCTGAAAAACACACCCCACACCCCTGAAAAACACACCCCACACCCCTGAAAAACACACCCCTAAAAAACACACCCCTGAAAAACACACCACACCCCTGTGGTCTGTGATGCTCTGGTCAGTGATGCTCAGACCCTGTGGTCAGTGATGCTCTGGTCAGTGATGGTCGGACCCTGTGGTCAGTGATGGTCAGACCCTGTGGTCAGTGATGGTCAGACCCTGTGGTCAGTGATGGTCAGACCCTGTGGTCAGTGATGCTCGGACCCTGTGGTCAGTGATGGTCAGACCCTGTGGTCAGTGATGGTCAGACCCTGTGGTCTGTGATGCTCGGACCCTGTGGTCAGTGATGCTCGGACCCTCTGGTCAGTGATGCTCGGACCCTCTGGTCAGTGATGCTCAGACCCTGTGTTTTTTTACTCACTGTCCTCCCCAGTAAATCTTGGTGGTGATGACAAAACTGGATCTCCTGAGCAGAGGAGATAAACAGAGACCTCAGTTACAAACAGAGCCAGGCAGGTCTGCTCTCTATACACGTCACTGTGGAGACAATGCTCGGACCCTGTGGTAACTGTGGTCAGTGATGCCTAACCCTGGTCATGATGGATAGACCCTGTGGTTATTGATGGTCGGACCCAGTTCATATTGGATTCTAGTAGTGTTATTATTATACATAGCATCCTAGTTCATATTGTGATTCTAGTAGTGTTATTATTATACACCATCCCAGTTCATATTGGATTCTAGTAGTGTTGCCTATTATACACAGCATCCTAGTTCATGTTGTATTCTAGTAGTGTTATTATTATACAGAGCATCCTAGTTCATATTGTATTCTAGTAGTGTTATTATTATAAACAGAGCATCCTAGTTCATATTGGTTCTAGTAGTGTTATTATTATACATAGCATCCTAGTTCATATTGGATTCTACTAGTTCATATTGGATTCTAGTAGTGTTATTATTATACATAGCATCCCAGTTCATATTGGATTCTAGTAGTGTTATTATTATACATAGCATCCTAGTTCATGTTGTATTCTAGTAGTGTTATTATTATACATAGCATCCTAGTTCATATTGGATTCTAGTAGTGTTATTATTATACATAGCATCCTAGTTCATATTGTATTCTAGTAGTGTTATTATTATACATAGCATCCTAGTTCATATTGGATTCTAGTGTTATTATTATACAGAGCATCCTAGTTCATATTGTATTCTAGTAGTGTTATTATTATACATAGCATCCTAGTTCATATTGGTTCTAGTAGTGTTATTATTATACATAGCATCCTAGTTCATATTGGATTCTAGTAGTGTTATTATTATACATAGCATCCTAGTTCATATTGGATTCTAGTAGTGTTATTATTATACATAGCATCCTAGTTCATATTGGATTCTAGTAGTGTTATTATTATACACAGCATCCTAGTTCATATTGTATTCTAGTAGTGTTATTATTATACAGAGCATCCTAGTTCATATTGGATTCTAGTAGTGTTATTATTATACATAGCATCCTAGTTCATATTGTATTCTAGTAGTGTTATTATTATACACAGCATCCTAGTTCATATTGTATTCTAGTAGTGTTATTATTATACATAGCATCCTAGTTCATATTGTATTCTAGTAGTGTTATTATTATACATAGCATCCTAGTTCATATTGTATTCTAGTAGTGTTATTATTATACATAGCATCCTAGTTCATATTGGATTCTAGTAGTGTTATTATTTGCACTGGCTGTAAACTACACTGTGTTTCAATATGAAGCTTGCATTGTAACCCTGCGCTGCCCTGTAACCCCTGCGTGAGTCACCTGGGATAAAGGGGTCTGCTAAATAAATACATAATAATAATAATAATAATAATAATAATAATAATAATAATAATAATTTTACCTCCATCCTTTCTTCTTAAGTATGTTTCCCAGGGTAGTTTCTGCTCTGTGAAAAAAAAAAAAAAAAGCTTCAGTATTCAACAGCTCAGTTGAGATTTAAATAAAGGCGTCTTGTCTGGGTTGTTTGTGTGTTTGTTAGGAGCGCTTCCACAGAGACGCGGCTGTCCGAAGATCCCTCTGTTCTCACTCAGCGCTGCGCTTTTCAACCGGTATCTTTAATCCGAGGTCATTCCCCTCTTACACCAGCAGATGGCAGCATAAACTAACTACTATATATATTATTATTATTATTATTTAACTCTGTGCAGAGTTCGAAAAGTACTTGCCCTGCCATAACTTTGTAAAAAAAAAAAATGCACAATACATTAAATATAGTGAAAAACAATGCATAATACATCATGCGGTGAAATACAAGGCATAACACATTTAATACAAGGCTAGGATGTGAAAAGTCTAGAACATTGTGGAGGCGTGGATAGTCCTATAGAATCATGAGCATTAAGATACAGTTAAAAAAAACGAAAACTATCAAAAGGCACATCAGCTAATAACAGACACGAGGCTTAGAGAGCGTGGAAAGCGAGAGAGAACAGGCGGGTCCTGAGAGCGGATCTGAAGCGAGCGACGGAGGCAGCGTCACGCACCGAAGCTGGGAGAGAGTCACGCTGCGTTTCTCAGTGCTGATTGAGAGACCCGACTGGCTCAGCAGGGATCAGTTCTTACAGGAGAGTGGAACAGTCCGGGGTAAAGCACCGGAAACGCGAATTACACTACAGGTAGAAGGGGAGGCGACTCACCTCCCTGACGCGTAGACTTCGGCCGTGTCGAAGAGATTCACTCCGCTCTCGTACGCCAGCGTCACCAGACTCTCCGCGGTCTGAAGAGCAACAAGGGGAGGGGTTAATTCTGATGACCTGCCAATCACATAACTCTGATCCAGACAGGCAGGCAGACAGCAGCACTGGGTGTGGCGTCTGTAGGGGGGTGTGGCTTGTGTAGGGGGTGTGGCTTGTGTAGGGGGTGTGGCATTGCTGTGTAACTATGAAGAGTTCAAAGCTGCACAGTGGACTGCCTGGCTGTATTTTCTCGCAGCTCAGCCCAGTCACTGCTCACCTCATCAGTGATCTGCGATCCAAACGTGACCCATGTTCCTGAAATAGAGGGATCCGTATTAATCAATGCATTCACACAGAGAAAACAGGCATGGGCTTATCTAACAGTCTGTCCGTCTATCTGACGATGTCTCTCTGTGTCTCTATCGGCATTGTAAAGCACAGAGAGGTCTGGTAATTTCTTGTGGGAAACTTTTCTAACAATGTTCCTAGTTATTGAAAGACTCACCTAAACCCACACAGGAGACCCGGAGCCCAGACTTCCCCAGGTTTCTGAAACCGAGAGAGAGAGAGAGGAGAGAGGTTAAACTGCAACCAGTTACAAGACCCAAGAAGAGCACAAGCCAACGACAACCTCCTTCCCGTCTAGTTCCAACACTTTTCAGATGTTTCTCTGAGACAGTCAGCATCCAGCCCAGCTTCCACCCTTCATCACCGCAGGCAGGCTGCATCATTTCAAACGGGGATCTTTCTAGATTTCTACCCATGCAGTACAGAACGAGGAGAGCGCTAGATACCTGATGCCCTCGAGACCTCAAATCAGCAACAGCACAGACACAAAAATCAACGCCGCGGAGAAGCGTCTCTCCATCGACACTGTGAAGTGCCTGACAGCCGTGCGTCGCTTTACACAACAATGCTGACAACACGGGCTTTGAATGAATCAGCTGTCAGCAAGCATAGCACACTGCAATGGGAAAGCTTTCATGTTTCACAGTGGTGGCACATTTACTGTCCCATTTAACAACTTTCCAATGCTCCTTCTCTGTGGTTTTACTCTGTGTTAACCATAGTTTGCCATTGTTTTGCTTTAAAGAAGCATAGGGAAGCATTGTAAAGCACAGAGAGGTCTGGTAAAGCATAGGGAAGCATTGTAAAGCACAGAGAGGTCTGGTAAAGCATAGGGAAGCATTGTAAAGCACAGAGAGCTCTGGTAAAGCATAGGGAAGCATTGTAAAAGCACAGAGAGGTCTGGGAAGCCATAAAGCATAGGAAGCATTGTAAAGCACAGAGAGCTCTGGTAAAAGCATAGGGAAGCATTGTAAAAGCACAGAGAGGTCTGGTAAAGCATAGGGAAGCATTGTAAAAGCACAGAGAGGTCTGGTAAAGCATAGGGAAGCATTGTAAAAGCAGAGAGGTCTGGTAAAGCATAGGGAAGCATTGTAAAGCCTAGAGAGGTGAAAGGGGAAGCATTGTAAAGCACAGAGGGTCTGGTAAAGCATAGGGAAGCATTGTAAAGCACAGAGAGGTCTGGTAAAGCATAGGGAAGCATTGTAAAGCACAGAGAGGTGGGTAAAGCATAGGGAAGCATTGTAAAAGCACAGAGAGGTCTGGTAAAGCATAGGGAAGCATTGTAAAGCACATAGAGGTCTGGTAAAGCATAGGGAAGCATTGTAAAGCACAGAGAGCTCTGGTAAAGCATAGGGAAGCATTGTAAAGCACAGAGAGGTACAGTGAAACAGTTACAAAAGAATTGTTGCAGAACGATGTCACTGCAGGTTAGGTATAAAAAGGCTTGCTTACAGATCCTTTGCTAGACCACAGCAATGAAGAGATCTCTGAATATGCACAGTCAATACCTCTTCTCATATTGCTTGCTGTTATTGAAGCGTTCAAACACATCAGTATTAAACTGACTAATTATTGCATTGAGAGAATCGCTCTGTGTTAAACGCACAATATAATTAACGAGTCATTTAGCAGATGCTTTTCTCCAAAGCAACAGAAACTAGGGGGGTGAACTCTGCATCATCAACAGCAGCTGCTGCTGCTGCAGAGTCACTTCCAATAGGAGCTCGTTGGTTTTTACGTCTCATCTGAAAAGACTCACACCAGCAGGATGTTGTGTTTTTTTTTCTCAAAGCGTTTCTATGCAGGTTGAGTTGAGGGATGTGTTGTGATGTCAGCGAGTCTAGCTGTGCATTGAGAGCCGTCACGGCAGAATACATAGCCTTTGTGAGGAGGGCATCGCTATCAATGTGTAATAGGAGGTGGAGGGGGGGGGGGGGGGGGGGAGCAGTCAGTCTTGTCCACTTGACTAGGCTCTGGTATTGACAGAAAAAAAAACACATAAATAAATACAAAACAAAATGTTGCATGAGCTGGTCACCCCTTATTCATGGGTGTCTGGTGTCCGAGACAGCGCGGCTCCATTAACATCATTCAAATAGATGGGGGGGGGGGGGGGCTGGACAGTTCACATCATATATATGAAGTGAAAGCATGCTCAAGCATAGGGAAGCAATGTAAAGCACAGAGAGGTCTGGTAAAGCATAGGGAAGCATTGTAAAGCACAGAGAGGTCTGGTAAAGCATAGGGAAGCATTGTAAAGCACAGAGAGGTCTGGTAAAGCATAGGGAAGCATTGTAAAGCACAGAGAGGTCTGGTAAAGCATAGGGAAGCATTGTAAAGGACAGAGAGGCCTGGTAAAGCATAGGGAAGCATTGTAAAGCACAGAGAGGTGTGGTAAAGCATAGGGAAGCATTGTAAAGCACAGAGAGGTGTGGTAAAGCATAGGGAAGCATTGTAAAGCACAGAGAGGTCTGGTAAAGCATAGGGAAGCATTGTAAAGCACAGAGAGGTGTGGTAAAGCATAGGGAAGCATTGTAAAGCACAGAGAGGTGTGGTAAAGCATAGGGAAGCATATTTAATTGTGTTGCATTGTCTTTGGCAAAAATAATACGAGTATTGATTTTCTGTATTTGAGATTTCACTTGTATCTTTACAAATATATATGTGCTCTTTCAGGTTTTAATTTCCTATAATGTGTCTATGACCCGTTTATATACGCACGCACGCACGCACGCACACACACTGTAGGATATATAACGCAACTTCTTTTTATTTTTTGTTGTTTTTTTGTTTTATCCCGCACAGTATGAACCACACCCGCACTCACCTGTATTTCATTCCCGTGCTGCGCCCGGTCGTCTCTTTCAAGAAAATCGGCAGGTGGGCTAGGCTATGGTACCCGTTTCGAGTCGGCACGGCCACCGACACCGCCGTCCGCCCTTTGACTTGCGGGTGATGGTAATGCCCGCTCCCGTTGCCCAGTTGCCCGCCACTGGGGCAACTGCCCCCCGCCGCCGCGGAAGAGGACGAACGCACCCCGCATAACCGATCATCGCTGAGCCGGCTCTTCAGGTTGTGCTCCGTGCAAGCCATGGAGACCTGCATCGTGGCGCTGTGTGTGAGAGAGAGAGACTGCGGACCGAATCGAGGGGCTTAGCAGACACGCCAGCGAGCGCAGCGGCGGTAACCGGTGTGTTTCTTTGAGTAGATGTGTCTGTATCTGCATTGAGGTATATATCTATTAAATTAAACGTGTCGTGCGCTTTGCTTGGCTCGCCCGTCCTCCTCAGTCCTCGGCTCAGCCCGGTTGGATTGGATTGGGTGGCAGCGATGATGAGATGTGTGGGTTTGTTTCGCTACTGTTGCTGCAGTCGCTTAAAAAAAATCAACAGCCGATGTTGACAGTTCTATTAGAAATCACACATAAAACAGACAGACAATACATAATATATATATAAAAGGAAGCCCCGTTGATTTGTTTTCTCTAATTGTTCCGCTTGTTCAAAACGCCGTTGTTGCATTAGAAAGACAAATGAACCCGTCCTTGTGTCTCCGCGCACGTAAGCCCCCGTGATACGCGAGTGCTGTGGTGTCTCGGTGCTGTGTGATACCGTGTGCTCAAGCAAGGCGAGGTAGCCTTCCACGCTTCACAGAAGCTGCGCTCACGCCCTCTCACACGCACACGCACACGCACAAACATACACTGCTGTCTACAGTCTAGCGCGGATTAGCATTCACGCCGCTCCCTGTCATCAATATATTTCTCTCTCTCTCTCTCTCTCTCTCTCTCTCTCTCTCTCTCTCTCCCCGCCTCTTTTCTCTTTCTTTACAAAAGACAGCAGCATAAATTAACCCCTTCCGTGCCACACGATGGGACGGAAGGAGAGAGAGAGAGAGAGAGAGAGAGGGGTGTGTGTGTGTGTGTGTGTTTATGCAAACCCTGGACTGTTTTTTGAAAGGCATTGTTGTATTATTTCCAACACTGGACCGCCCCCTGGTGGCCACACTAAGCTACAGCAGCCGTCTTCCTCGTCCGGTGTTGTTCTGCAGCGCTGAACTGCCCCCTGCACGCCATGCTGACACTGTGTGAATTACAGCCGGCTTCTCTGGTTTCCTTTCCGTACAGAGTCTATATACTGCGGTGCGTGCGCAACACGTGGCGTGAAACGAGTAAATACTGCAGGCATGCGCACTGAAGCGTCCGAAATGCTACCCTGTGCTGTTTGATGCGTCTATCTAACCCTAGGTGATATGAAGTGCGGTGGAAAGCAGTTACACGTGCGAGTGATATTAAGCGGAGTGAGACCTAACCAAAGCGATCATCATCATCATCATCATCATCATCATCAACATCAATTGGTAAGCCTGCCTATGAAGCGGGTTTGACCGTAGCTGCAGACAGCAGCTGGTTTGACTGTGATTAAGATGCAGTCTGGGAGCGAGGCAGCGCTCAGGGAAGATGTCTTGCGTCATGTGACTTGTCAGTGACTGATTCACAGAGACAGGAAAGCCACGGCGCTGCCCTGCACCCACGGGCTCCGTACTCCTCTAGAAGAGACAGACACCGCGATCCAGCGCTCTGCAAGCGACAGCTGTGATCCCAAACGAGCAAACACTGCAGCCCTGCACTCTAACCACTGAGCTCCTCAAACCCGCTGCCTTCCACACTGCAGCCCAGCACCCAAACCACTGAGCTCCTCAAACCCGCTGCCTTCCACACTGCAGCCCAACACCCAAACCACTGAGCTCCTCAAACCTGCTGCCTTACACACTGCAGCCCAGCACCCTAACCACTGAGCTCCTCAAACCCGCTGCCTTACACACTGCAGCCCAGCGCTGTCTTTATCTAACCACTGAGCTCCTCAAACCCGCTGCCTTCCACACTGCAGCCCAGCACCCTAACCACTGAGCTCCTCAAACCCACTGCCTTCCACACTGCAGCCCAGCACTGTCTTTATCTAACCACTGAGCTCCTCAAACCCACTGCCTTCCACACTGCAGCCCAGCGCTGTCTTTATCTAACCACTGAGCTCCTCAAACCCGCTGCCTTCCACACTGCATCCCAGCACCCTAACCACTGAGCTCCTCAAACCCCAGCCCAGTTTCCACACTGCAGCCCAGCGCTGTCTTTATCTAACCACTGAGCTCCTCAAACCCGCTGCCTTCCACACTGCAGCCCAGCACCCTAACCACTGAGCTCCTCGACCCCACTGCCTTCCACAGCCCAGCCCAGCACTTTATCTAACCACTGAGCTCCTCAAACCCGCTGCCTTCCACACTGCATCCCAGCACCCTAACCACTGAGCTCCTCAAACCCGCTGCCTTCCACACTGCAGCCCAGCGCTGTCTTTATCTAACCACTGAGCTCCTCAAACCCACTGCCTTCCACACTGCAGGCCAGCGCACAGCAAGACCTTGTCCAGCCCGGATCCTGCCCACTTTCAAAGCCCAGCGTGGTGCAGCAGTACAGTGAGCCCCTCTCCCCAGGTCGGGCAGACCCCGACAGTCTCTCCCCTCTCCCCGGTACCTGTGCGCTATGCCACTGTGGAGGGACGGGGGGAGGCAGTGCTGCCTCAGAAACTCCTCCAGGCTCTTCTGCTGGCTGGGCAGGGCGGGGCAGCGAGGAGGTGGGGAGGCTCGCTGCTCTGGCGTGGGCTGACTCGACGTCCTCTGCTTGGCTCCCAAACCGCCGCCGCCCGCCCCCCTCGCCCGTCTCTGGGGGCTCCCGAACAGATCGCTGCAGTTCTTCTTGGAGTACATCAGCTCTCCTGAGCGCTACATCCCTTGCCTTCGTTGACCTGAGCGCTCCTGTAGAAGTCCTGATCTCTCTGTACAGCTGTACTGTTAGAACGAGCTGACCACAGCTCTCCTAAGCAACACTTAGCCCTCCGCAGCTCTCCTCGCCCCTTCTCAGTCTCCCTCGCTCTCCTCCGCGCTCTGTGGATCCCGTGCGTCTCCGAACAGCTTCTCTGCGCTCCTGTCGGAACCTCAGTTGCAGTCCTTATGAAAGTCTTGTCTTTAGTGTCTTTTTTTTTTGCTATGGAGAGTCTCTGAGTTTGTGCCTCTCGGTCCGGCGAACCAGCCTCGTTACAAAGCGCCTGGCGGGCTGTCTGTCCGCCCACCGCTCTCCTGTCAACACTGCGCTGAAACGTCGCTTTTGGCTAAAACAGCGGCACATTCCCTGTGCTTTAAATAGCTGTCCGAGTTTGCGAGGCAGATGTGGGGTTCAAGGCTAAATCTTGTATTGTTGCTACGGATCTAGCATCCTGTATCCAGTGGTCACCGCTGGGACAAAGCGCGCACTGCCATTCGCTGGGATTGGAAAGAACACAAGCACAGCGCCAGATCTGAGGCTGGGGACCAGTTTGGTCTATCGTGAAAGGCGCTATATAAAAATAAGGATCGATTGGTTGGAGAGTGAGGGGAGGGGAGGGGGAAGGAGATGGGGAGGAGTGGAGGGGAGGGGAGGGGAGGGGCTTGACCTCAAATGATGTTTAAAGATAATAACAATCTGCAGGTGTAGGAGCCCGCGTGCGGTCCTGAACCCTCACGCGCAACCTCTCAGCTCAAGCATACTTACAGTCAATAGCTGAAGTCCTCCTTTTAAATTAGTGTTTGGGTTTTTTTGCAATGGTTTTTAAATGGTTCTAAATGCAACTACACACATACTGTTTATTTATGTATTACTATTTTTTATTTATTTTTAATATCAGGAGCCGCAATCCGTGCAGATAACCCTGTTTACAGAATGCATGAGTTTTCGCTTAACCATGCCTCTCTGGGCTTTGCAATGCTCAACTATTCTGAATGGTGCAACACAGCCTAATGCGATAGTCTTCTGTTCAGTGAGTCGCTGAGTTCTGTACACCTGTGTACTTAAAATTAAATGATATACATATTGCCCCTCTCTCTCTCTCTCTCTCTCTCTCTCTCTCTCTCTCTCTCTCTCTCTCTCTCTCTCTCTCTCTCTCTCTCTCTCTCTCCTTATAAAAAACTGGGAAAACGTGCGTGTATTGCCAGTAAATCTAACGCAAGCTTCATGCAAAGTGTCGGATATCAGTCGTCGTGTTACCTGTACGGCATGCCCGTGCGCTCCGCAACACCCTCGGTCGGGGAGACCCCACACTCCCGGAGATAGCGCTCCGTCCGCCGCTTGTCCATCAGCTTCCGGGCCGCTTCCAGAATCTGGCTGGTCAGCTCGCCCTTGCTCCCCGAGTCGCGGGTCTTGCTGGTGCCGGTTTTGAGCAGCGTGGCGGGGGCTGGTTTGGGTCGTTTGTTGTTGGATATTCCGTACAGTTCCTCCACGCTGAATCATGTCTAATGTGCCGCCCTTTTTAAAAACGAGACCAAATGAACTTGCCCGATATGGCCCGCCTCCGCCGCCATTAGGAAGCAAATGTTAAGCACGTCCCTGTCTTTTCGAGACAGGGGTGGTCGCGTTTAGGTGTTGAGGTGTTTTTTGCTTCGAGTTCTTGTGGGTTTGAGTTGGTTTTTTGTCAAGGGACGTGATAAGATGCCTGGATGATTCTGTAAATGCAAATGTAAAATTTACTTAATTAAAAAAGGCTGTATTTTTTCTTAATTAAAAAAGATTAATTAAATATGTTTTCAATTATTATTATTGAAGAGATTATTATTATCCGTATTAAAATAAAACTATTATTAAATGATGAGGGTTTTATATTTTATTTAAGTAAAAAAAAAAAAACAAAGAAGTTGCAGATCTGCCTAACAAAAAAAGGAGCAGAGCCCCGAATATATCCTTTCTAGAAAGCAGTCTCAGGCAGGGGGGTCTGTCCCTCCCATACAGGAGGGAACCGCTGCTCAGCAGAGAGGCTCAAAGATCCTGAACTCGCTTCTCTCTCTCCCTGAACCCCACTGCAAGCGGAGGCAGAGGCAGCGGTGACGGCTGTGGCTGTGCTGGGAGGAGGCACCTGTGAGGTTCCTACCTGAGGAGTTCCAGGCCCGCCCCTCCGCAAGGAAAAGGGGAGTTGAAATTGAAAACTTCTTCCCAGATCTGAGATTATTCCTCCACTCAGCACACATCAAGTCACACGAAAGGCAACATTAGAAGAGTTTGACCAGCAAAAAGGTACCGTCTTAAAAAATATGTTCAAATAATTAAGAAAAAAGATCGCTAATGTTGCCAAATAATAATTTTAAAATGGATACTTTTTAAGAATTTTTTTATTGTTGCTTGTTTTACTCTGTCAGTTTTATTTTTTTTAGCCGCTATGGAAAAGTGCGTTTTATTTCTTTTAACGTGAATGGCTGCAGACAGTCTTTTAAAAGAGCGCAGCTGTGTGAGTTTTAGAGCAGAAGCGGGCGGGGGTCGCGCTGCAGGAGACGACTCAGACAGGGAGAATGATGGCGGCGTGGCTGGCAGAGTGGAGGGGTTGTGTGTGCTGAGCCACGGCTCAAGCACCAGTGCAGGAGTGGCAATTTTATTTAAGCCCAGCCTAGGAGCAACAATTTTAGATATTGAAGAAATTGAAAAGGGAGGTTATTAAAAAGTGAGAGCAAGGTTGGGTGGCACTGTATTTGTTTTTATTAATATTTATGCACCAAATAAAGGAAGGAACGATTTTAATTTTAATAAATTAAAAAAGCTTTTTTAAATATTGATAATGATGATGTGGTGGTGGTGGAGGAGATTTTAATTGCACTATTGATTTTACAATGGATAGAAATAATGAGGAACCCAATCCCCAATCCTCAAGTGAATTAGCTGCAGTTTTTCAGTTCAGTGGCCTGGTTGATGTCTGGAGGTGTCTGCACCCCAATGCAAGACAGTACACCTGGTCTCATTGTCGCGCACAACAAATATATAGAGCCAGGTTAGACCGCTTCTACACATCACACACACAATTGAATAAATTCATTAAAGCCAATATCATCCCCAGTAGCCTCTCTGACCACCACTGCCTGTTAGTTACAGTAATACTCACCACTGACTCTCACAGCACCTCCTACTGGCATTTTAATTTAAAGCTATTACAGGACACACTTTTTGTAAAACAATTTAATGATTTTTGGAACATTTGGAAAAAAGAAAAAACAAATTATAAAAATATTAGGCAGTGGTGGGACATTGGCAAAACGCAGATTAAAATCTTTTGCCAGCAGTACACACTCAATTCAACCGGTCACTGAACGCAGCAGTGAGAGAGCTGGAGTTGAAAATTCTCCAGTTAGAGAGCAGCCTGGACACAGACCACCAGGAACAGACCCTGCAAACGCTGAGGGAGCAGAAACACATGCTGGGCAGCCTGCTGAAGGAAAGAGTGAAGGGGCGCTGGTGCGCTCTCGCTTCATGGAGCTTAAAGACATGGACACCCTCCAGTTTCTTTTTTTGGCTTGGAGAGGAGGAGAGCAGACAGCCGGAAGATGCACTGCGTCCGGACGCCTTATGGCAGGGAGCTGTACAGCCGGGAGGAGATCAGCAGGAGGCAGTAAAATTCTATTCTGAACTATACAGCAAAGAGCCTTGTGAGCAGAAGGATACAGACCTGTTGCTCCAGGATTTGCCCACCCTGAGCGAGGGAAGAACAGAACCAATTAGACAAGCCACTAACATATGAGGAGCTGACCACTGCTGTTACACAGCTTTCAAATGGAAAAGCTCCTGGCATTGATGGACTGCCCACTGAATTTTTTAAACATTTCTGGACTGTGATTGGTGAGGACTTTTGCAGGTGCTGGGAGAGAGCCTCCGAGATAAAGAACTGCCCCTCAGCTGCAGGAGGGCAGTAATCACACTACTGCCCAAGAAAGGAGACCTGTGTTTACTCAAAAACTGGAGACCTGTATCGCTTTTATGTTCTGATTTTAAAATTATTTCAAAATGTCTGGCCAATAGACTAAAAAATGTGTATAGGAGCTGTAATACACATGGACCAAACTTACTGCATACCGGACGCTCCATTTTGATAATTTGTTTTTAATTGAGACTTTTATCAATGGCTAAGACATGTGATTTGAATGTTGGGCTGGTTTCTTTAGATCAGAGAAAGCGTTGACAGAGCTTCCACCACACATACCTTTTTTTAAAACCCTGGAAGCCTTCTCGGTTTGGCCCTGTTTTTATTTCTTATATCCAGCTTTTATATTGGAATGTTTTTAGCATTTTAAAGATTAACAATGGGCTGAGTCAGCCCTTCCCAGTGTGCAGGGTATTAGGCAGGGCTGCTCCCTGTCTGGAATGCTTTATTCACTGGCCATAGAGCCCCTGCTGCACCTGCTGAGGGGCCGGCTGGTTGGCTGGGCAGTGCCCTCCTCACCCTCCTCTGTCGCAGTGAAGGTGTCCGCTTATGCAGACGATGTGAACGTGTTTGTGTGCAGTGACGGAGACATCAAGGCACTACAGCAGAGTCTGCACACATTCCAAAGAGCCTCTACAGCAAGAGTTAACTGGGCAAAGTGTGACACCTTCCTGTCAGGTAGTTGGCATGATTGCACCCCCCCTGTCCTGCCTGAGGCGCTGAGATGGGACAGGACAGGTATAAAAGTGCTGGGGGTGTTTTTTGGAGTGGAGATATATATGCAGAAAAATTGGGAGGCCTAGTGGACAGGGTGAGGGGCGGCTGCAGAGATGGAGGGGACTGCTGGCCCAGCTGTCCTTTGGGAAGGGTCCTGGTGATTAATAATCTGGTGGCCTCCATGCTGTGGCACAGGCTGGTGTGTCTGGACCCCTCCCGGGCATGGTGCAGGAGATCCAAAGAATACTGCTGGAGTTTTTTCTGGAGCGGGAGACATTGGCTGAGGCCAGCGGTCCTGTATCTCCCCACTGATGAAGGGGGGCAGGGGTTGGTCTGCATTGCCAGCAGGGTGGCGGCCTTCAGACTGCAGGCGGTTCAGAGGCTCCTGTACGCTGGGGAGGAGGCTCATTGGAAGAGGCTAGCTTGTTTTTTTCCTCAGCAGAGTAGGGGGGCTGGGGATAGACAAACACCTTTTTAATTGAGAGTGCCAGACTAGCTAAAGTAGGTCTCTCTTCTTTTTACTTGAGTGTTTTAGATGCCTGGAGGACAGTGAGGGTGGCGAGGGATGAGGGGTCCCTGACAGGCAGGGTCCTGTTGGAGGAGCCCCTATTTTTCAATCCGCTCTTCCCTGTACGTTTCTTTCAGTCAATGACGCTCTGTGCCAGCTTTGTGAGGGCAGGAGGACAGGCTGAGACATCTTATCAACTTTGAGCTCTCCTGCTGGCTGGACTGCTACACAGCTGTCTGGGCGGGTTGGGCTGGCACTCCCAGAGACTGGCAGAGAAAAATGGTCAGTGAACTGAGAAGTTGTCTTTCCCCCAGCTCAGGGAGGCTGTGAGAGAGGAGATGTCCAGCGCACAGGGCAGAGACAAGACTTCATCTTTCCAGGGCTGCTAGTGTGTCCAGCAGTAGGTGAAGGAGAGGAGGGTGTAGGGAAACGAGGGAATGTTATTAAACCTAGACACAGTTAAAGATCTAACTCTTCATACAGCAGAGAGTAAGAAGATCTACCAAATTTGTGTGAAGGCATCACATTCCCACCAGTTGAGGGGGTTGGTGATTCAAGATGGAGGGCATGTCTGGAGGTAAAGGAGGGGTGCAGGCCAGTATGGAGGGTGCTGTATAAACTGCCCCTCACCAAGAGAGCGGGGGACCTGCAGTGGAGGATCCTGCACTGTATTGTGTCCACCGGCAGGTTTCTCCACAGAGTTGATGCTAGCATTAGCTCAGAGTGCTGTTTCTGCTCTGCAGAGGAAACAGTGTTTCACATGTATAGTGAGTGTGTCAGGCTAGACCACTCTTCCATCTCCCACAGGAGCTCCTGCAGGGCTAGGCGAGGAGTTCACAAAAGAGCTTTTTTCTTTGGGGTTCCCTACAGTTTTAAAAAGAGAAACAGGTGTGTTTTAATTAATTTTATAATGGGTCAGGCAAAATTGGCCATTTTAAAATCCAGAAAGAACAGTATCTCTGGCGCCGGGCTGACTGATGTTGTGTTGCAGTTCAGGGTTTTGGTGGTCAGCCGGATAAGAGTGGATTTTGAATTTTTAAACTAAATAATAACCCGAGGACTTCCAGGAGAGGTGGTGTGGGAGACGCCTTGTGTGCTGTGAGTGAGGAGGGGAGCTCCAGTTTTGTTCTAGTTTTAATTTTATTTTTTATTGTTTTACAGTGTTTTTATTAATTTTGGCTTTAATCTGTTTTTTTAACAGAAAGAAAACACTGTGTTTTTTTTTAATTGATTTTTATGATCCTTTTATATTGGTAAAATCTATTTTAAGGAGAACATGATGTATTTTAGGATTTTTAATATTGCTAAATCTTAATTTTGTTATGTTTTACTTTTTTTTTGAGTTTTAATGGATTTTATTTGAATGTTAAATATCGCGGGTCTTGCTGGTGCCGGTTTTGAGCAGCGTGGCGGGGGCTGGTTTGGGTCGTTTGTTGTTGGATATTCCGTACAGTTCCTCCACGCTGAATTTACCTCCCTTTCCCCCGCCCCCGCCCCCCCCCCCGCCGCGGGAAGCACCGGCGAACATTTCGGGGAGGGGTGGTCGCGTTTAGGTGTTGAGGTGTTTTTTTGCTTCGAGTTCTTGTGGGTTTGAGTTGGTTTTTTTTGTCAAGTTTCGTGATAAGATGTGAGGATGATTCGTAAATGCAAATGTAAAATTTACTTAATTAAAAAACTGTATTTTTTTCTTAATTAAAAAAAGATTAATTAAATATGTTTTCAATTATTATTATTATTATTATTATTATTATTATTATTATTATTATTATTATTATTATTATTATTATTATATTTTATTTAAGTAATGAAAAAAAACACAACCACCAAAAGAAAAAAAAGGATTGGAACAAAAAAATATCCTTTCTAGAAAGCATCCCGGTAGAATACAGACCCTGCCATACACTGAACCGCTGCTCAGCAGAGAGGCTCCTGAAGATCCTGAACTCGCTTCTCTCTCTCCCTCCTCACTGCTGCCGGATTCCCCGGAGCGCTCTCTTAAGTACACACGCACCTGTGACGTTCCTACCTGAGAGTTCCAGGCCCGCCCCTCCGCGCAGAACAGGGTTTGCGCCCAGGCGCAAATGTTTTTGCAAATGTTTACGCCACTGACCTAGACTTCAGGGCTATGCACGCAGGCAGCTGTGTTGGATTTACCGCTGGATCGTGTATAAAGGGTTCTGCAGCATCTCAAACAATAACGCACGCACACACACACGCGAGAATCCATGGCACGGCCGTGAGACTCTCAAAATTGTGTAAAAAAAAAAAGCGGGTAAGCCTTGAGACTTGACCTCCATGATGCTGCCGCTTCACCCGTGTCCTCATCACACATAAATCCACGGGCACCAGTGTCAGATTAGCAGAAGGGCTTAAAAACTAATGTCCCCTATTTGATCAGGGCAATAGTGCCAAGAAAGCGTTTATCTCATGAGGCTTAATCTGTTCAGCACCGCAGGAAACGCAATGCCTTTCAAAAACCACAGCACATTATTTATATACAGTATAAATACAATGCTGTACCACACCTCTCTGTGCTTTATAATGCTTCCCTATGCATAGGGAAGCATTGTAAAGCACAAAGAGGTATGGTAAAGCATAGGGAAGCATTGTAAAGCATAGAGAGGTCTGGTAAAGCATAGGGAAGCATTGTAAAGCACAGAGAGGTCTGGTAAAGCATAGGGAAGCATTGTAAAGCACAGAGAGGTCTGGTAAAGCATAGGGAAGCATTGTAAAGCACAGAGAGGTGTGGTAAAGCATAGGGAAGCATTGTAAAGCACAGAGAGGTCTGGTAAAGCATAGGGAAGCATTGTAAAGCACAGAGATGTATGGTAAAGGGAAGCATTGTAAAGCACAGAGAGGTCTGGTAAAGCATAGGGGAGCATTGTAAAGCAAAGAGAGGTCTGGTAAAGCATAGGAAGCATTGTAAAGCACAGAGAGGTGTGGTAAAGCATAGGAAGCATTCTAAAAGACAGAGAGGTCTGGTAAAGCATAGGGAAGCATTGTAAAGCACAGAGAGGTGTGGTAAAGCATAGGGAAGCATTGTAAAGCACAGAGAGGTGTGGTAAAGCATAGGGAAGCATTGTAAAGCACAGAGAGGTCTGGTAACGATGCTGGTTTTGTTTCCACAACAAGGCCAGTGGAAAGCGTTCTTGTTACATGAGGTATTAGTCGGATTCTGTTTCATACATGCTGCTAACATTTTGAAAATGAAATCTCGTTAAATATTAAACACCTGACTTGGCGTGTTTGATGTGTAGAAACAAGTATTCAATTTAATTTAATTAATTTGTCTTGGGGGAGCAGAACACGAGCTATGTCATTCGATACATTCCGAATCAATATTTCATAGATTTCTTTTGAAATCCTTCGTTTTGCCGACAAATTGCTGCGTCCTGTTTTGAGGACAGTAAAGTCGGACGCGTTTCCCTTAACCAGAGAAATTTCACGCCGGCTGTGAAGCTCCACGCATAGAACCACTTTATCATCATCCCTGTGGGTAAAATCAACCACCCGGTCTGATTGAGATCAGGCGATTCAATGGGACGTTATCAAGAAAACATCATCCCATAGGACTGAGCCAGTGGGTACCTGCTAGCCTCTCAACAGGTAGAGCCGGTCCGGATCAAGCGCTTTAATGGACGTGAGGGTGTAGGAGCCGCTAGAGGGCGCTAAACAAGCGCTGTGGAAATAATACTAAAAATGACTTTAATAGTAACACAGTTAGGTTTAGGGGTAGAGATTAGGTTTAGGGGTAGGGGGTAGATTTAGGGGTAGATTTAGGGGTTAGGAGGCTAGTAGATACCTACTGGCACATTCATATGGGATGATCTTTGCTTGATAACGTCCCATTCAATCGACTGATTCTAATCAGATCGGCGGAAACAACAAGAAATTGATCATTTTAACGCTCCGCTTCGGTCTCTTATTTGATATTTAACAGCCTTTACTGTTAAATTAGAGTAAGTTTTCATAACACGATATAGTTATTAATAATAATAATAATAATAATAATAATAATAATAATAATAATAATAATAATAATAATAACAGGTAGATAATGGCAGTTAAAAATGCTGCAGAAATGTGGAAAGTGGCGCTTGACGGGTTAATTCTCCTTCCCCTGTAATTACCTCCCCTTAAGTCTCTCTCAGTGAAACAGAATAGCCTACAGCGCAGGGGACAGCTGCTCTGCCCGGCTCTACACGCCACAGACTCACACACACCGCCTGTCTTTCTCGCTTTCACCGTGAACAATGTGTATTTATGTTCGGTGTGTATTTTACAACAACGTCAAACAAACAAACAAACAAACAAACAGACACCTCTCAAACACCGCTGCCGTGGATTCGGACGGGCACTGCGGTACCAGGAGCAGGGAAAGCGATACCGGCAGGGCGGCGAGAGCGACGCTTGTTTAAGCTAACAGGACGCAAGCTGCAATCTGTCGCTGTTGAATTATTGAACACACTCACACCCCCTTCAGTCTGCGCGCACACCCATCTAGGCATCCGTTTTACGCAAATTGTTTTTTTACTGAAGCCCCAGTTAAGCGTATGCTTATATAACCGTCAAATACCCCCAAAATCCTCTTTTCAGTGTTTAATACACCGACACAATAAGTGTTTACCCCGCCTGGGCTCTGAATGCGAGTGAAAACAGATTAAAACACACACACACACACACACATATACATACACACACACACACACACAAATCTCCGAGCCCTTTGGTACAGAGCTCTCGAATTAATGTTGCTTCACAAAGTCGATTGAAACCCCGCTGAATAATGTCACGTTAACATATTGAATCACGCACTTTGTAGTTTGCGTTAATGTGGACTAATTCCCTAATATATCCCATTAATTCAGACGTTACAATTCAGTGGATGTATCCCACAAAAATTTAGAATAAGAAGAATTTAATAATAATAATAAAAACACGATTTAGGCTGGTTTCACTTTATAAATCCCGATTGTATTATATTGCATACTAAGCCTGGTTTTCACAGACTCCGATCAGCACTAGCCGGCCCCCCCCCCCACGGTAAGACCTGGGACTAAATTAGTGAGAGCGGCTGGAACGGAGAGTCTGTCTGCGGGGGGAGCTACCCCTGCCATCTCTGGTTCACCCTTACAGGTGAGCTGACTAAGCGAACAGGATTTTTCAGTTCACGTTAGCATCAGCCGTCCACACGCTGTGCTGCGATACTGTAGCTGCTTCAGCGTTTATACTTCTGTCTCTTTCAATGCACCGCAGATCTGCACCCGGCGGTTCCAAATCCGAGACTTTATCATCCGAAAATCAGTGAAATCATCATGTTGAAATATATGAGAGAGTTCCAAAGAGAGAGAAAAAAAGAGACACGCCGAGAAAGAGATCAGAGAGAGCGAGAGAGAGAGGCATCATGTTGAGAGAGAGAGAGACGGAGAGAGAGCGAGAGAGGCAGAGAAAAAGAGAGACACGCAGAGATAGAGAGAAAGAAAGAGAGAGAGAGAGAAGCAGGCAGGCAGAGACAGAGAGAGAGCTGAGAGAGAGAGAGATCTGGCCAAGTTTTGCATCATCACCCTATAGATCGAACACATTTTCCTTCATGAAGTCGAATGAAACCTGCTGAATAATGTTACCTTGTTAACAGACTGAATCACACGCCAGCGCTTTGTAGTTTTCCACCTACTTAAAAGTGAAAAACTGAAAAAATTTAAAAATGTGACAATTCAAAATCTAACATGAAATGCCACTATTACGGCTTGCTTTTATTTTTTTTAAGCGATATCATTTTGCATTTTTGTTTTCATTGCATTAAATAAAAGATCTCAATTATGTTCACATAGTTTTTTATTTTTTTTAATTCATGTCTTAATCCTATAACTCTAGTTTCATCTTAAATACATTTTGAGAGCGACTCGAGTCTCACTCAAGAGGCAGAAACTGACCATCTGGATCCAACCTGTCAGTACATTTGAAACCCTGTTTCGTGCCCCTTCTCATTGCAAGAATAAGAAAGTTAGCATTGTTTTTATTTGTGGGGGTGGGACGGGGGGGGGGCACAGATGTGTACAGGTAACAAGCTCAGGTGTGTCTGATTAAAACCAGGAACGGATCAAACTGCTATGCAACAGGAGTCTCGCTTCCATCCCCGAGTGTCTGGTAATGTTTTCGTCAAAATGACACCTCCTGTGCCAGCTCCCGTCCTCCAATCCTGTCTTATTATCCGAGGGTGGGGGGGGGGGGGGTTTGAAGTGTCCCGGGTTCAAGTGACCCGTAGAAGTTAGCCGGCCCGGGCTGAGAAGAAGGGGAGCCCCCTGACGAAGCTGTCCAGCTTGGAGCAGAACAGATCGCTCTGAATGGCTTCGTTCATACTGCACAGGGGGTTCTTCACAATGTACTCCACATAGATCTGAAAATGCACCGCAGAACACCAGGGTTAGTATCTATCTATCTGACAGACGCCTTACAGGTGTTACAGGGCAGCGCAGGGTTACAATGCAAGCTTCATATTGAAACACAGTGTAGTTTACAGCCAGTGCAAATAACAACTAGGATGCTAGTATAATAACACTACTAGAATCCAATATGAACTAGGATGCTATGTATAATAATAACACTACTAGAATACAATATGAACTAGGATGCTATGTATAATAATAACACTACTAGAATACAATATGAACTAGGATGCTACTAGAATAATAAACTAGGATGCTGTGTACTACTAGAATCCAATATGAACTAGGATGCTATGTATAATAATAACACTACTAGAATACAATATGAACTAGGATGGATAATAATAACACTACTAGAATCCAATATGAACTAGGATGCTATGTATAATAATAACACTACTAGAATCCAATATGAACTAGGATGAATCTATGAACTAGGATATAATAATAACACTACTAGAATACAATGCTGTGTATAATGAACTAGGATGCTATGTATAATAATAACACTACTAGAATACAATATGAACTAGGATGCTGTATAATAATAACACTGAATAATATAACTAGGATAACACTACTAGAATACAATATGAACTAGGATGCTATGTATAATAATAACACTACTAGAATCAATATGAACAGGATGCTACTAATAATAACACTAAGAATCCAATATGAACTAGGATGCTATGTATAATAATAACACTACTAGAATCTATGAACTAGGATGCAATATGAATAATAATATGAACTGGGATGCAGCCAGTTAGGATTACAACACATGTTTTGCTAAAAGCTTGATTAGCCCCACAGTGTGTTCAGGTAACATGCTCAGGTGAGTCTGATTAAACTCGCAGTAAAACCAGCTGCTATGCACTGGTGTCTTATTTCAGCCCTGTGCAACAGGTAAGATTTATTATTATTATTATTATTATTATTATTATTATTATTTAGCCATTTAGAATCCAATATGAACTTTTATCCAAAAACTCACAGAGACTCCAATATGAACTCTGCATCATCAATAACTGCTGCTGCTGCTGCTGCACTCACTGCAATTAGGACCTCGTTTTGTTTGACGTCTTAGTCCCACAGTGTGTTCAGCAACATGCTCAGGAGTCTGTTCAGTGAAACCAGCTGCTCAGGGTCACACACACAACACACACACACACATTATTACGCACATTATTATTACATTACACACACACAGGCTTTTATCCAAAGCAACTCAGCGGCTGAGCCGATTTGAACCTCCTGGTATCCTCGAGACCCCTTTTCTTTAGCCCCCCCACCCCAGGGAGTCCCCCTGGTATCGAGACCACCCTCCCCCCCACTGTAGATCTGGTGCAGCGTGTCTCTGCAGTTGGGCACCCCCAGGTCTGTGTTCATCACCACCTTCACCCCCGAAGGCGTTTCGTAGTAGTGCAGCTTGTACTTGCTGGTCTGGAAAGTCAGGAAGCCGTCCTTCCTGCGGGTCGGGCCGAGACGTCAAGGAGCAGAACCGCCACGCTTCATTTACCAGCCGTGCTGATTCTAAACAACGCGGACGGAGGCTCCAAGGGTTCAGAACACCTCGCCGAACTCTATTATTATTATTATTATTATTATTATTATTATTATTATTATTATTATTATTATTATTTATTTCTTAGCAGACGCCCTTGTTACAAGATATCACATTATTTTTACATACAATTCCCCATTTATACAGTTGGGTTTTTACTGGAGCAATCTAGGTAAAGTACCTTGCTCAAGGGTACAGCAGCAGTGTCCCCCACCTGGGATTGACCCCACGACCCTCCGGTCAAGAGTCCAGAGCCCTAAAATCTTATTTTCTACTGAATTTCCTGGACTTTATAACCTCTCTTATCTGTAAAGTGATATTTCCTTGAAAACAAACAGCGGAAGGACTTGTAGGCTTTTGTTGCCGCGGCGACTACACTCACTTATCTCTATTTCCCAGGACCTCAAAAAGTGCCTCTGACGTTTCCAAACACACTTTACACCTTGAGAATGGAGCGTTGAACGCACCGAGACGGTGGGAAGCTGGGCTCTGGAGCAAAAACTCAACGAGAGAGACTTTTTTTTTTTTTTTTTAAATGACTAGTTTGTTGTTACACCTGTTTTGGAGTACAGATAACTAACTAAATACATACATACATACATAAATAAATAAATAAATACATCTTAATAAATAAGCAGCACGGTAGAGGAAGGATACATATCCAGAGGTGACATCTTATTGACGAAAGAGCGGATTGAGAACAGCATGCCGTACATCAGCTTGTACTCCTGCAGAGAGAGAGCGAGAGGGAGAGGGGGAGGGGGGGAGAGAGAGAGGCAGAGACAAGCGGTTAGTGCAGCACAGAGTGAGTACCACACCCACTTCCTTTCTCAATAACCCATTTTTCTTTTGCCATCAAATCCACCTGTTCATTATCTAGCACCGCAGAAAGGCCTGGTAGCGATGCTAATCCGTTTAACTCTCAAGCTCCTTCGCTTTGAAAACTCACACACAGATTCGGAATGCCTAATCAATCAATCAATCAATATTTTAAAAGCTTACAACATATATCGAGTTGGAGTTTTTACCGGCGCGCAGTTCAAAGAGTTTAGCTTTTTAGTTTTGTAAAGCGCCCTGGGGGGAGGACGCTAGTATACAATATTAAAACGGGACGGTGTGATGGGATTTTGGTGTTCCGCTCCTGAGAGAAGCAGTTCGTTCCTCTTACCTCGTCCTTCGATATCCCCGCTTGCTTTTTCCGGTTCCACTCGCTGTAGTGCAAGCACGCCCCGTTCCGATCGAAGAGGTACAAATTGTGAACTGTCATCGTCTGTAAGAAAAGAGAGGGGAGAGGAGGGGAGGAGGGAGGGGGGGGAGGGGAGGGGGGGGGGGGGAGGGAGGAGGGGGAGGGGGGAGGGGGGAGGGGGAGGAGGGAGAGGGAGAGGGGGGGGGAGGGGGGGGGGGGGGGGGGGGGGGGGGGGGGGGGGGGGGGAGGGGGGAGAGGGAGGAGGGGAGGGGAGAGGGGGAGGGGGGAGAGGGGAGGGGGAGGGGGAGGGGGGGAGGAGGGGGCCATTATTCACACACGAGTTATACTTAGAGGTTGCGCCGAGCCTATTTATTTATTTATTTATTTATTTTAGCTCGCTTCTAAACCACAAATGAGCCGATTTCAAATCAACAAGTAGAGCGAGTGTGAATCGAGCGGCTTAAAATGGAAAGTGTTGAGCGAGCGCGATGCGATCTCCTACCGGCGAGAATCGTGCGGCGTCAACATGGATTGAAATCGCATTGCGTGCATTGATACGATCCGGAGAGTAAATCAGATCATCCCGTCGTTATAATCGACACCAGAGAGATCTGCACTCACCCGCGCTGTATTCTTATTTTCGTTTAACCTGTGTGTTTAAGTTTCTGTTAATGCAGAATTTCTCTCTCAGCTTCACACGGTGCCGGACTGCAGTCAAATAATTACCTGGGGGGGAAATACATATACATATATAACAAGATTACTGAATTGAAAAGATGTTTCTATCTGATAAGAGTCGCGTTTGTAACAGTGCAGCGGTCTCTCACCCCGGTGTGCCGTGTTTCATTGAAATAATCATATTTAAGCGAGATTTAACTCGATCTGTTTATTTACCTTCGGCCGCGGACTGCGAGTCTGTTTACAGAAGACTTCCTGTTTCTCCGCTAGGACCTCCAATTCGGGTGACCGCATACGCGCCTGAAATAAAATGTTGCTGCCCGGCGAGTGTTTTTGTTTACAAACAGAGGTGTCCAACGCGGTCGCTTCCACTCCTGGTCTTTGTTCCAACCCTGTTTTAAATGGTTTAAACCTCCATCCAGACCCTGAAGTAGTCCGTTATCTAATTTTACCTGTTAAACCCGGAGTGTGGAATGGACCCTCCAGGACCGTGATTGGACACACCCGATTTACAGTAATTCCTTAAAAAAACACTTAAACACTTAGTCACTATAAACAATTTGGACACGGTAAATCCGTGCCGGTTGGCATAGCAACGCAGCTTGGACACGGTAAATCCGTGCCGGTTGGCATAGCAACGCAGTGCGAAGGCGGGTCCTCTCTGTTACGCCGCGCGGGAAGTGAGGCGCGGATCCGGGCTCCGCGTGATGACGCAGCCGCTGCTCGGTTGCTATGGCGCGGTTTAAACCGGGAGAATTTTGTAACTGAATTCCTCCCGGGATAAACAAAACCGAGGTCTGTAGGGTGACTATTTCTTACAAACCGCTGGGGACGGACTGTCTGCCAGCCTGCTCGCTCGCTACAGGCACTTTGAACAACTCTTTTGGGGCTGAATTATTATTATTATTATTATTATTATTATTATTATTATTATTATTATTATTATTATTATTATTGTGTTGTTGTTGCAGCTGAAGCCGGGTGTTGATTTTGAAATATATTTATTTATACGGTGTACACATGCTCGTGTTTACTGCTGCACCCGGAGTATCATTACTAGGAATTTGCCTGACATTTTTGGACTACAATTTGTGTGCGATTAAACCGAAGAAGAGGCAAACGCGAAAGGTAGTTTTGTTTTTTTTGGTTTTTTTTCATGTAACATTTTCTTTTTATTCGTGTCACTTGTTGCTCGTGTCACGGTAAATCTATCTAGTATATCTAACTGTGTATTTGTTCAGTTTCGCACTGAACTAAAGAAAGCCCGACGATACTCGCCAGTAACACTGTAGGCTTTCACTGGAGCGGACTCGTTACAGCTGATTTCGCTGCTGGCTTTACTTCAGCTGCGCAAAACGACGTTATTATTAATACGATTACAGCAGGGATGGAAATAAGACTCCCGTTACTTAGCAGTTTGATCCGTTCCTGATTTCGCTGTGAGTTTAATAATCAGACACACCTGAGCTTGTTAGCTAGACACACTGGGGCTGATCAAGCTGGGCGCAGTAAAACTTGGACTGGATCACACTGCTGTGCAATAGGAGGCTGATTCCCATCCCAGCAACTACCCATATCCTCATTCTCTAAGCTTAAATGATTAAAAACACATTATATATATATAATAGAGAGAGTGAGAGAGAAAGAGAGAGTGACAGACAAGGATGTGGATGCGGGTTCAAAACTTGAAATTGTCTTCCATCTCCGCCTCGTGTAAAAAAAAAAAAGTACACTGTTCAAGGGGTTGAAATATTAAATAAATGCCGTTGTGATTTCTTTTTTTTTTCCCTGATTTCAGTGTTTGAGTGAGACTGGCGGAGCAAAACTGTCTGACAGGGACAGAGATGGCTGGGTTTGTGCAAAGCGAGGACCTCATGAGTGACGTGGAACCCCTCCCAGCCTCCCTGCCCCCCCCCCCCTCCGCGTCTCTCCGCCCGAAGGGGCGGGACGCAGCGCTGGAGTCCCGCCGACAAAACCTGACCCAGTCCTGGCCGTCCAGCCCTTACTCCTCCTTCTCTTCCTGCGGGGAAGTCACGGCCAGGCTGTATTCCTCGCTGCAGAAGAGCCGAGAGGCGGAAGCCCAGGCTCACCGCAGCGTGGACCGCCAGACCGCGGGAGAACACGACGGCCGACGCCGGTCTGTCCCAGGTGACGCTGCGCCTTTAGACGCGCCCCGCGAAACGTGCGCGCGGACACGCCCCTCGCAGGTCTCGTCCAATCGGGCGCTGTCGTTTGCCTCGCTAGCGGTTGCCCCCGGTGGGTGGGAGGAGAGATCCAGCGGGACTCTGCCGTCTTCTGCTCCGGGTTCTGATGCTGCTGCCTCTGGCTTCTGCAGCCAGCCCCAGCTGTGTGCTGGGAGGAGCGGCCAGCTCGTTGCCGGGGGCGACCTGGAGTTGCTGGCCGGGGAGATGGAGCAGAAGCTGCAGGTTGGGGTGGAGACCAGCTCTGCGATGGTTAAGGTATGTGTCTCTGTGTGTGGGTGTGTCTCTGTGTGTGGGTGTGTCTCTGTGTGTGTGTGTGTGTCTCTGTGTGTGTGGGTGTGTCTCTGTGTGTGTGGGTGTGTCTCTGTGTGTGGGTGTGTCTCTGTGTGTGTGGGTGTGTTTCACAGCTTGATTACACTTCCCTGTGCTTGATTACACTTCCCTTTGCTTGATTACACTTCCCTTTGCTTGGTTACTCTTCTCTGTGTTTCTACCGTGGGAAGCTTTTATCAGGGCAGTCATGGGACAAGCCATGAATTATTTATTTGTGCTTTTCATGCGTAAAACTTGGCCTTTTTAAATGTTGCCAGCACGATGAAATGACATTTAATAATAGTGTAGCGGCAGCGTTTCTGTGTTTGAAGTGTTTGAATGCATGTGAAGCGCTGAGCTTCTCTGTGTTCTTGTTGCTGGTTAGAACGGGACCCGCTGCATTTCGGACATGGAGTCGGTGCGCTCCCACCTCCAGACGATCCTGAAGGGGTCTGCAGACCCACCCCACAGTGAGTACTGGAGCTTCACCAGTGTGGGACTGTGTCACAGGCACTGTGATTGCAAAGGGTTCCTCACACAGTAAGGCTTCTGCTTAAGCCAGTAAGAAACCAAATATTATCATGAGTGAATCATTTAGCAGACGCTTTTATCCAAAGCGACTCACAGAGACTAGGGGGGGTGAACTCTGCATCATCAACAACTGCTGCTGCTGCTGCTGCAGAGTCACTTCCAATAGGAGCTCGTTTGTTTGACGTCTCATCCGAAGGACGGAGCACAAGGAGGTGAAGTGACTTGCTCAGGGTCACACACACACACACACACACACACAGGGAGTCAGTGGCTGAGCCGGGATTTGAACCTCCTGTGGCTGAGCAAATAATAATAATAATAATCAAGTTTTCTCTAACCTCCACTGGGTTCAAGACCCCTTTTAGTTATGATTCGGTTTTTCCACCAGGTGTCGCCACAGGCTGCAGTTGGTGGTGTTATTTGTATTTGTATCTGGAACAGCAGTTATTTGGTTGTAATGACTCTCTGTGTCCTGCAGGGGGCTCCCTCGCTCCGGTTTCACTGGCTCCGCAGGAGGAGGGTGGTGATGACGACTCGTTTGAAAGCGACAGCACTGCCAGCCTGCTCAAGTAAGGAGGAGGGGGGTCACACTGTTATTACCAGAGTCAGTCTCTTCCTTTTATAAAACCAATTCCCATTCCCTTTTTAATCAATTCCAACAACACCTCAGAATTGCACATTAGCACTTGCAGTGTGATCCAGTCCAGGTTTTACTGCTCCCAGCTTGAGCAGCCCCCAGTGTGTCTAGCTAACAAGCTCAGGTGTGTCTTGTTGTTATTAAGAAGCTCCCAGTGAAAGCAGGAGCGGATCACACCGCTGTGCTTGTGTTGTTGCAGTGCCAGACCCCTGCAGGAGGAGTCGTCGCCCCCCCCTGTCGGTCAGCGGTCTGGAGGGCCTCTTCCCTCGGTACAGCCGGCTCCACGCGGACAGGACCGGCCTGCCCTCCTCCTCCTCCTCGGGGCAGATCCTGAGGGACAGTGTGGAGAAGGAGAGGACGAGACGCAGGGTGAGCCCTGGATTATAATTATAATTTGTTTATTTAGCAGACGCCTTTATCCAAGGCGACTTACAGAGACTAGGGTGTGTGAACTATGCATCAGCTGCAGAGTCACTTACAACTATGTCTCACCCGAAAGACGGAGCACAAGGAGGTGAAGTGACTTGCTCAGGGTCACACAATGAGTCAGTGGCTGAGGTGGGATTTGAACCGGGGACCTCCTGGTTACAAGCCCTTTTCTTTAACCACTGGACCACAAACCGTCCTGGTTTACACAGAGACGGGAAGGAGACTGCCCATTCCTACACACACACGCACGCACACACATGCTCACACACACACACGCACACACACACACACGCACACACACACACACACACACTCCCTCACACACACACACACACTCAGTGATTTGACCGTCTCGTTCAGGTCAGCAGTAATATCGTTAATGGCGTCACGTGACCCGGGATTTAATTAAAGCCTCTTGGAATTATTACCCAGCGCTGATTAGCCCCGTGGAGAAAGATGTAACAAGCTTTGACTAAGAGCGCTTTTCAAACAGGAACACAGCTTGTACACAACTGTGACCTGGTCCTGCCTCCCTCCTCGGACAGCCTGCAGCAACACAGCAGCGCTGGGATAGCCACTGCATGGCTGTGTATTATATATACATACACACATACATCTAACACATGGATGAAGGCTGTGTTTGAACCCTGAGCCATTCGAAGAAAAAAAAGGCTTAGTCCCACAGCAGTGATGTCAAGAAGTGAGAATTCCTCTAGAGGAAAATATGCTTGAACTTTGACCCCTTTGACTCCTCCTGAAATTCAAACACAAAACGTTTTCAATCACTTGACAAACACCCACGGTACAGAAATGATCATTAATGAGCAACAAAATGAGATGTTAAAAATGATGTCAAGCTGGTACATTCGTATCTAGAAACCGGAGAGGAACGGGAAATTAAAACAAGGCAAAGGCGATCATCCAAATAAAGCTGAAGCTCTAACGGATAACGACACGGAACGTCTGTACAGCGCTGAACCCCCCCCAAAAACCCAACTGTCCCGCTGAGCCTCGTCTTCTTTGATATCAGCATCACAAGGGTATCCGTGGATTATAAAAAATAACAGACGAGCCTCTTCAGCGACTTACAGGAAAACAATTCCATCTCGGGTTCCTGGGGCAGTTTATAAACTTCACCTTCGCTCTCGTAGTTTATGATGTCACAGAAACCCTCGATGAAATCATTTTCCGTAACTCACTGAAGCCCATCTAGTATTCTCTCTCTCTCTCTCTCTCTCTCTCTCTCTCTCTCTCTCTCTCTCTCTCAAATCCGTTTATAAATGTGTTGCAGCGATGCGAATATTTTCAAATAAAATATTTGAGCGCGGGCAGAAATATTTACAGATGTAGCTGTTTCTAAAATGAGATCTGAAATACGAATCTGCTTGCCCCAGGTGTGGCTGCCTGTGCAGCGGGAGCTCCACGTGCCTCCCTGACCTTGCTGGGTGACCTTGCCGGGACGGGGAAGGTGTTCTCCGGGGACGCACGTGGCTCTAAGCTGCTTGCACGGTCCTCATGCTTTCTCTAGGTCTGCTGTATTTAGAAGGCCAATCTGCCTCGCTAAGCCTCTTACTCAGCGGACTTTGCTGTCAGATTCCCTGACGCTTGGTGTCTCTGTCTCGTGTCTGTCTCTGTCTCTGTCTCTGTTTCTGTCTCTGCTGCTGCCGCTACTCTGAGGACAAGAACTTGTCTTCTGCACCAGCACTTAGAGCCCAGCACTCGGGGCAAATTATCATCTATCATTAATAATCACAGTTGAATTTACAGCAGAGTTGTGTTCGCTGGAAATCGCATTTCCAATTCCAATGCTATTTTTAGTTATTTAGTTATTTATTACAGTTAGGGTTGTGATGCAGTTATTAGAATTCCGTGGATCATAAACATCTACGCATGTTAGCATTGACATGTAGTATTATTATTATTATTATTATTATTATTATTATTATTATTATTATTATTATTATTATTAGTTTATTTAGCACATGCCTTTATCCAAGGTGACTTACAGAGACCAGGGCGTGTGAGCTATGCATCAGCTTCACTTACAGCAACGTCTCACCCGAAGGACGGAGCACAAGGAGGTGAAGTGACTCGCTCAGGGTCACGCACACACACACACACACGCACACACACACACACACACACACACACACACACACACACACACACAGGGAGTCAGTGGCTGAGCCGGGATTTGAACCGGGAACCTTACAAGCCCTTTTCTGTAACCGCTGGACCACACAGCCTTCTAAATAACCCCAAAGCAGTAATCGCAGGTACAAGTACAGAATACTTTTTCCCAAACATCGAATGACAAATGAATGCGTGATTGATGTGTAATCGATCGATCGATTTGAGATATATATATATATAATCACAATTACTATGAAGCAGGTGTGACAAGATTCAACTACTAGCACAATTACAATGTGTTTAACATGTCTCTCTTTCTCTTGCTTTCTCTCTCTTTTCTGTCTCTTTGTTTCTTTCTGTGTCTCCCTCCCTCCCTCTCTTTCTCTCGTTCTCTGTCTGTCTCTCTCTCTTTCTTCCTCCCTCTCTCTTTCTCTCCCTCTCTTTCTTTCTCCCTCCCTCCCTCCCTCCCTCCCTCTCTCTTTTTTCTCTCACGCTCTTTCTGTGTCTCTCTCCCTCCCTCTCTCCCTCTCTCTTTCTCTCTCTCTGTCTGTCTGTCTATCTCTATCTTTCTCTCTCTCCCTCCCTCTCTCTTTCTCTCCCTCTCTTTCTTTCTCCCTCCCTCCCTCCCTCTCTCTTTTTTCTCACAGCACTGTGAGAAACAGATACAAAATCTTCACCAAGACCCTCTCTCCCTCTCTCTTTCTCTCTCTGTCTGTCTGTCTATCTCATGATCGAGCAGCTGGACAAGGTCTCTCTCTCCCTCCTCTCTTTGGTCTCCGGTCTCTTTTCAAAGTCTCCTCCGTCCCTCCCTCTCTCTCTCTTTTTTCTCTCACGCTCTTTCTGTGTCTCTCTCCCTCCCTCTCTCCCTCTCTCTTTCTCTCTCTCTGTCTCTGTCTGTCTATCTCTCTTTCTCTCTCTCTCTCCCTCCCTCTCTCTCTTTTTTTCTACACAGCACTGTGAGAAACAGATACAAAATCTTCACAACAAGACCCTGGAGCTCCAGCAGCAGCTGGCTCTCGCCGTGTCGGCTGACCGGAAAAAGGACATCATGATCGAGCAGCTGGACAAGGTGGGTTCTGCCGACCCGGTCAGTGAAACTGGTCGGTGCCGTCGGGTCGTTTCAAAGTGACCTTCCTCCGTGACGCCTGATGATCAGGGGCTGGTTTCACAAAGCAGTGTTTTCTGTCGGCTAAATTCAATGCGTTTTCCATTTAGAACGGGGGTGGGGGGGGACAACTCAGAAGATAGCTTTTAAATTTGAGTTGAGATTTCTCCTCCTGTAATGCTCCGTTGCTCTTGTAGCACAGTCCCGCTGCCCGGTCGCTGAACCTCCTGTTTTGTCTCTCAGACTCTGGCCAAGGTGGTGGAAGGGTGGAAGAAACACGAGGCAGAGAAGAACGACGCTGTAAAGAGACTGCAGGAGGAGAAGGAGGCTGCAGAGAGGGCCCAGGCTGAACAGCAGAAGGTGAGGGGTCCTGACGCGACCCCCCTCACCCCCCATAACGACCTTCCAGTGTTCTGGAAACTACCGAAAAAGTAAAACGCCTCGCGTGTTTGTATTCCTGTCAGGTGCTGGTTCAGTTTGAGGAGAGCCTGGCGCAGGCTGTGGAGGCCATGGCACTGGAACAGAAGCAGGCAGCGCACCTGCAGAAGGAGAAGCTGCTTCTGGTGAGCCCCCTTTATCACGAGGGGAACCCCCCCTTTGTTTTTAAAACATACCTTCAGCCAGAACAACGCCTTTCACACCTTCAGCCAGAACCCTTAAACACTTGCCATTGAAAAAGGGGAATTTGATTTAAAAAACAAACCAAAAAAAAATGTTTGTCTGTTTTGAGTTTCTAAACTCTCTCTTTTCCTCCGCGGTCGAATTCCGTTCTGGAAGCGCAATTCTTAACGGATCTCCTGAGAAAATAAGGCACGCAAACTTCGAACTTTCTTTATCCTAAATATTACATTGCAATTATTCCTGAATTTGCTACCAGCTTGATCAGCCCCACAGTGTGTCTGGGCAACCAGCTCAGGTCTGTCTTATTATTAAATTCCCAGTGAAACCAGGAATGGATCACACTGCTGTGCAACGGGAGTCTTATTTCCATCCCTGGTGTGTGTGTGTGTGTGTGTGTGTGTGTGTGTGTGTATACAGTGTGTGTGTCTCAGTGTGTCTCAGTGTGTGTGTGTGTGTGTGTCTCCAGTGTGTCTCAGTGTGTCTCAAGTGTGTGTGTGTGTGTGTGTGAGCTCAGGTGGATGTGTGTGTCTGTGTGTCTCAGTGTGTGTCTCAGTGTGTGTGTGTGTGTGTGTGTGTGTGTGTGTCTCAGTGTGTCAGATTGTGTGTCAGTGTGTGTGTGTCTCAGGTGTGTGTGTGTGTGTGTGTGTGTGTATCTCAGTGTGTTTCAGTGTGTGTCACATGTGTGTGTGTGTTTGTGTGTGTCCATCCTTGAGTGTGTGTCTGCAGGACAGCACGTAGTGAGAGCCAGCCTCTGTCAGGACTCCCATCAGGTCCTGCTGTCTGTCCAAGCTTGACAGGTTTTAAAAATGGAGGCTGGAGACAGAGCTGGTTTTGTACCCGTCTGATTTCTGCGCCTGTGGACAGGGACACCCTTTTAAAGGCAGGTGGAGATGAGCCTGGGGCCCTGCAGGAGGAGCCCTGAGGAGGCTGGAACCTGGTCCAGGTGGGTGGAGCCTGGTCCAGGTGGGTGGGGCCTAGTCGAGGTGGGTGGAGCCTGGCCGAGGTGGGTGGGGCCTGGTCCAGGTGGGTGGAGCCTGGTCCAGGTTCCAACCAAAAGAATTAAAAGCTGCCACATGAAACCTGATTCCAGGTTTTAAAGTAAATGTAATAAACTTGTACATTTTAAAGCAGCAAGTAATTCTGACCACCACTGCCTGTGTGTGTCACCACTCTCTGTTCCAGGAGAGACGATCCCTCTGTCCAGGACTCCCATCTCCTGTGTCTGTCCAAGAGAGCTCTCTGGAGACAGAGCTGGAGACTCAAAGCTGAGGGACAGGGACACCCCTCTCTGAGCCTGTGCGGCTCTCTGGGAACCTGGTCCAGGTCCTGGAGGCTAAAATTTATTCTGGTCCAAAGAGGGTAGATGGAGCCTGGCTGGGTGGGGCCTGGTGCAGATGGGTGGAGCCTGGGCCAGGTGGGTGGAGTCTGGTCCAGGTTCCAACTCTCTTAAAAGTGGAAACAGGAAATAACTAAATAAATACATTTGTCAGGAGGGCAAGCTCCAACTGTTGACTCTGTATGTGTTCTGTGTGTCCAAACAGAGAAGGTGGAGAAGTCTCTCTCTCTCTCTCTCTCAAGCTCTCCTCTGGAATGTTCTCTCTCTCTCTCTCCTCTCTCCCCCTTCTCTCTTTTATTCTCCCCTCTCCTCTCTCCCCCCCTCTCCCCCCTCTCTCTGTGTGTCAGGCTCGGTTTGAGACTCACAGGTTGAAGATGGAGTCTGAGTTGAAGATCTCTCTGGAGCAGCAGTTGACTGACAGACTCGCTCCCCTCCACCAGGAGCACGCAGAGCAAGCCTCCGCGCTGAGAGAACAGCACAGGTACAGGGACACCCCAGGAGAGACAAACCTGGGCCTGGCTCCATAGATGGGGGGCAGCCTCCCTGGCAGGGGGTGGGGCCTGATAGAGCTGTGGCTCATAGTTTTGCATCATCACCCTGTAGAATGAACACATGTTGTCGATTGAAACCTGCTGAATAACGTTACACTGACAAATTGAATAATGTGACGTTTCGAAATATTATGGCTTCCGGTAGACTTTTTTTTTTTTAAGCGATATCATTTTGTAGTTTCTTTGATTTATGTGATAAATAAACTTAACTATGTTCATATAGATAATATATATATATTTTTTAAATTGTCTCAATCCTAAAATTCTACATGATGCTAAACCTTTCTCCAGAGCTGTAAATAAATTTGAAGGCTGAAACTGGGGTGACTCTCTCTCTCTCTCTCTCTCTCTCTCTCTCTCTCTCTCTCTCTCAAGCCCCTGCTCTCTCTCAGCACTCTCTCTCTCAAGACAAACCTCTCTCTCTCTGTCTCTCTCTCTGTCCTCTGGCTCTTTTTTTCTTTTAATTAATTTAGAATGAACCATTTTAAAATCCCCTCTGAATAATGTTACACTCCCCCCTCTCTCCCTCCCCCCTCTCTCCCTTTTTTGCTTTAATTGTTTTTAACAGAAAGAAAACACTGTGTTTTTTCCCTCCTCCCTCTCTTTGTAGTTTCTTTGATTTATGTGATAAATAAACTTAACTATGTTCATATAGATAATATCTATTTTTTAAATTGTCTCAATCCTAAAATTCTACATGATCTCTGTTCTCCCCTCTGTATATAAATTTGAAGGCTCTCTCTCTCTTTCTCTCCCTCCCTCCCTTTCTCCCTCCCTCTCTCTCTCTCTCCTCTCCCCTCCTGTCTCCCATCTCTCTGTCTCTCCTCTCCTCTCTCTCCCTCTCTCTTTCTCTCTCTGTCGCTCTCTCTCCTCTCTCTCCCTCTCTGTCTCTCTCTCTTTCTCTCTCTGTCGCTCTCTCTCCTCTCTCTCTCTCTCCCTCTCTCTCTCTCTCTCTCTCTGCTTCAGAAAGCAGATCATGGAGCTGAGTGCCCACCAGCAAAGCGAGCTGTCCAATCAGCTGGCCCAATTCAGGGCGGAGCTGCAGGAGAGAGAGGAGAGGCATCGGCGAATCACAGAGGAGTATGAAATGAGGTGAGGGCGGGACACGGCTGGGGGGCTCTGATTACTTCGCGGGGTCTCTTTGAAACCGACGCTCCCTCCTAAAAACACATGAACTGATAGATAAATACATAGATACAGCCGTGTGCAAATCTATCAGACCCCCTCCAGAGGCGTCACTCATCTCCTGTCTGTACCTGCCTGCATGAAAACCTGAGTGACTCGCAGAGGCGTGTTCTAAGAACACGGAGACAGTTCCGAGGTTCTGAGTTCCGGTTCTAAAAGCCTGCATTGTCTGCCAGGTTCAGTCTGGGTATGGACAGCAGTGTGGCAAATCTAGCACAATAATACATTTGCACACCGCTCTGTGTATTTTTTCATTCACAGTACGAACGGTACGAACGGTAGATTTGTTTTATTTATTTGTTTGTTTGTTTATTTATTTATTTATTTATTTATTTGCAGGCTGGTCAAAAGCCAGGAGGAGATTTCAGAGCTGCAGGCTGGGAAGAGGAAAGCAGAGTCCCAGAGAACAGACCTGGTCAAACGATTGCAGAGCATGATGCAGTCTCACTGGAACGAGGCGCACAAAGTGTTAATGACGCAGAACTCTCCGCAGACCGGCCGGCTGAAGCAGGTGAGGGGGGGGGGGCGGGGGCGGGGGTGGGGGGGCAGTTCCTTCTCTTGTCAATCCCCTTTTTTGTTAAAATCAATTCCCAATTCCCTTGTAATCAATTCATTGATCTACAGCGGCGACACGTCCCTTCAAATTGTTAGTCCGTGAAAATCGGCTTCAAATGAAAACAGAGGAACGATCACAGCAGTTATTGTTCGGGCTCCTGAAATATCAATTCCGATTCCTTTCGAATGAATTGGAGGATTGATTTTAAAAAGGAATCCAACAAACGTACTCTGGAAACCGAGGCTGGAGCTGATTGGTACGCTGAGTAGGAAGCTAGTCGAAATCCTGGGCTCTTTGTACTGCGTTTCATATAGCCGGCCGCACAGCCCCCAGTCGAACTGAAACTCTAAAAGACTGTGTCCCTTTTTTATTTCTTTGTTTTAATATATATTGTCCTAGATGGAGGACCACGGTGCAGACCAGCCCCTCTTCCTGTCCAAGAGCTCCGGCAGGCAGGAGCTGAGAGACCGGGGCTCCGATAACTGCGATTCAGGCTTCCCGGCAGCCCTGAGCTGCACCGCGTCCGAGCTGAAGGGGGCGCCGCAGGGCAGCCTGGGAGAGAGGCAGGAGGGGAGCGCAGGCAGGACTGGGCCCCAGGATCAGCAGCCTGGCTGGGGTTCGAAGGAGCAGAGGAGAGGGAGGGAGCCTCCTGGGGAGGTGGGAGGTAAGAACTGATCCACACCCCCTCCCCGATATTATTATTATTATTATTATTATTATTATTATTATTATTATTATTATTATAATTATTAATATCGTGTATACTGCACATTTTTCCTTTATATATCAAACAGGAGAGCGCCTTCCGCTAGAAAACAAGTCCAGCTACCAAGCCTTGCGGGAGCCCCGGAGCTCCCAGAATGCATTTCCCCGCGCCGTCCCGCTCCAAGCAGTGATCCAGCTCACCTCACAGAGACCCCCTTCCGATTCCTCGGACCCCCAGCCTCCCCCAAGAGGCTTCTCTATAAACCAGCGGAGCAGCGCTCAGCAGCCCCCCCCTCCTCACCAGCCGCCCCCCCGCCAGCGCCCCCTCCTTCCTGCCCCCGCCCCAGGCTGACCTCAGCAGCTTCTTCCACAGCAGCTTCCTCAGCAGCCAGGGCTTCTCCCCATTGGAGCCGCAGCTGGATGAGACCGCACTGACCGGTGAGTCCGATCCGCTGGGTTACACCCACTCCGGGTTTTACTACTGGCTTGATTAGCCCCACAGTGTGTAGAGGTGACAAGCTCAGCTGTGTGTGTCTGATTATTATTAAGCTCCTCGTAAAACCAGGAGTGGATCGGTGAGAGTCTTGATTTCCATTCTTGCAGGTAGACTGTTGGATAAAGGAGGTTTTTAGCTTGATTTTTATAGAGGAGAGCTCCAGTGAATTGGTGTTTAGAAATGAGATATTTAGACAGATAGATCAGGGAAGGAAATGAGGCTCCTCTTGCACAGCAGTCTCACTTTTTGAAGTTTAAAAATAAACACGTAAATAAATACTTATATAAATATATTATTTTTAAATGCAATTTAAAATGCTCATGAAAAATGCAACAGTGTTTTTGATGAGACCTTTTCCTGGCTGTGTTCTGTGAAGTCCTGCGTCTCTTTCTTTAATTATCCCAGAGTCACCGGGGGCCCCCTGGTGCACTGTGGGAAATCTCCCAGCATGCCTCCAAACTAAGTGCCCGCTTTTCGCAGTGGGGGGGCTCCTTGTAATGTATTGACAAGATCAGTGCAGGGGGGGGGGGGCAGAAATGAAATACAAATTACAGCTGGCACATATAAACACATCGAATGATTTCTGATCATTATTATTATTATTATTATTATTATTATTATTATTATTATTATTATTGTTATTACAGAGATGGCAATAAGACTCCTATTGCACAGCAGTGTCACCCATTCCAGGTTTTACTGCCAGCTTGATCAGCCCCCAGTCTGTCTAGGTAACTGGTGTGTCTGATTATTATATAGTGAAATCCAGGAATGGATCAAAGCGCTACGCAATGGGAGTCTTATTCCCATCCCAGCAGGTAGGTTTTGTCAGGTTTACCTGCCTTGAGGGGACACGAAAAAGCGTTTTCTTCAGGTGTGCTTGCGCTGAGATCCGCCCTGTGTGTCGTTCTCAGCTCTGGGTTTCCATCGGGACGAGCTGGCCGAGCATCCTCTAGCGGAGGAGAGAGGAGAGGGGAGCGGGCAGCGCGGGCACAGCCTGGGCACCAGCCTGGACTCCAGCAGCAGCAGCAGCAAACACAGCGAACTGCAACACTACATCCACATGGTACCCCGTTTACAAGAGTGTGACGCAGAAATAGAGTGATAGAGCACAGGGGCAGCATGGTCAAGCACAGAGAGGTGTGGTAAAGCATAGGGAAGCATTGTAAAGCACAGAGAGGTGTGGTAAAGCATAGGGAAGCATTGTAAAGCACAGAGAGGTGTGGTAAAGCATAGGGAAGCATTGTAAAGCACAGAGAGGTCTGGTAAAGCATAGGGAAGCATTGTAAAGCACAGAGGGTGTGGTAAAGCATAGGGAAGCATTGTAAAAAGCAGAGAGGTGTGGTAAAGCATAGGGAAGCATTGTAAAGCACAGAGAGGTCTGGTAAAGCATTGTAAAAAAGCACAGAGGTCTGGTAAAGCATAGGAAGCATTGTAAAGCACAGAGAGGTCTGGTAAAACATAGGGGAGCATTGTAAAGCACAGAGAGGTCTGGTAAAGCATAGGGAAGCATTGTCTGGTAAAGCATAGGTAAGCAAAAAGCACAGAGGGTCTGGTAAAGCATAGGGAAGCATTGTAAAGCACAGAGGTCTGGTAAAGCATAGGGAAGCATTGTAAAGCACAGAGAGGTCTGGTAAAGCATAGGTAAGCATTGTAAAGCACAGAGAGGTCTGGTAAAGCATAGGGAAGCATTGTAAAGCACGGAGAGGTGTGGTAAAGCATAGGGAAGCATTGCGAGGTATGGTAAAGCAAATTATAAAACAGGTAAACTCACCCTTATAAAAAAAGCTTCCTACAGTAAAAGCACAGCAAAGTGTAATAAAGCAGATTTAGGAATACTAGAAATAGCGTAATAATAATCAATCCAACTTGTTTTTTTGTTTGTTTTTTGTTTCAGCTCCTAGACAGATCTCCTGGGGAGCCCCTGGAATCCAGACCCCTCGATTCCGAGGAACCCCCAAACTCACACAGCGCCTCCCAGTATCCCCAGTATACCCAGCATCCCCGGCAAGGTAACCTGCACCAGATACCAGATAGACGACATTTGAATGAATATTAAGATCAAACCATCAGTTAATGAGGGACATTTGAATGAATATTAAAATCAAACGATCAGTTAATGAGGGACTGTTTTGATATTGCAACACAGTGGTATTTTTTATGTTAGATTTCGAAATGTCAATTTATTTTTTAATTGTCAGTTTTTTCGCTCTGTGGAAAACTATACAAAGCGCTGGCGTGTGATTTCAATATGTTAACATTGTTCAGCAGGTTTCATTCCACTTTATGAAGCAAAGCCAGTTCATTCTGTATAGAGGGTGATGATGCGACGCTGTGGGCTGTGGCTGTACAGCTGTGCTTTTCCGTGGTTGTCTTCACTTCCTCACAGTCTCTGTTGTCCCGGGGCAGGAGGCTCGCCCGTGCTCAGAGCCCGGTCCACTGGGCTGTGGGATCACGTGAGACCAGCGCCCACGGGCCAGTCCGCCGTGCAGAAAATGAAAATGCCAGCGGCTGCACCGTCCCAGAGAAGCACGGAGCAAAACCAGCCTCCACCCTCGACAGCAGTGAGAGGTGAGCCAGGGAGCCATGCACTATCTGGAATATATTATCGAGAACGTCTGTCTGTCTGTCTGTCTGTCTGTCTATCTATCTGTATCCTACAGTATTTATCAATGAATCTATCTATCTATCTGTATCCTACAGTATTTGTCAGTGAATCTATCTCTCTCTCTCTCTCTCTGTTGTGTTTCCAGGTGCTGAAGAAGGGGTGTTGTTCCCCAAGCAGATTGGGGAGCTCTCCAGACTCCTGGGACAGTACCAGGGTCACCCAGGCAAGGGGGTGCCGTCCATGGAGGAGCTGTACACCTACCTCCGGGGCGTGGAGCCCAACAGGTAACACACCATACCAGAGCTGTGTGTGTCAGTGTGTGTGTGTCTCTGTGTCAGTGTGTATGTTTCTGTGTCAGTGTGTGTGTCTCTGTGTCAGTGTGTATGTCTCTGTGTGTGTGTCTGTGTGTCTCTGTATCTGTGTGTGTGTCTCTGTATCAGAGTGTGTGTGTGTCTCTGTGTCAGTGTGTGTGTGTCTGTGTGTGTGTCTGTGTGTCTCTGTATCAGAGTGTTTGTCTCTGTGAGTGTGTGTGTGTGTCTCTGTATCAGTGTGTTTGTCTCTGTGAGTGTGTGTGTGTGTCTCTATCTGTGTGTGTGTCTCTGTATCTGTGTGTGTGTCTCTGTATCAGTGTGTGTGTGTCTCTGTATCTGTGTGTGTGTCTCTGTATCAGTGTGTTTGTCTCAGTGTGTGTGTCTGTGTGTCTCTGTATCTGTGTGTGTGTGTGTCTGTGTGTCTCTGTATCTGTGTGTGTGTCTGTGTGTGCTCGAAGTAAAACCTGGAATGGGTGACACTGCTGTGCAATAGGAGTCTTATTTCCATCCCTACAATAATAATAATAATAATAATAATAATAATATTCATTATTCATTGCATAGCAGTCTGATCCATTCCTGGTTTTACGTCGAGTTTCTCAAGGCACAGAAGTAGGTCGTATGAGTAAATGTTTTATTTTAGTTTATTGTTTTTTAATCCCAGACAGAAAGAAGCACACGTGGGAAGTGCGGCTGAGCGCAGAAACCTGGATCAGAAAGTGAACCACGCCGTGAAGAAGGAGGTGAGAGCCACGTGGAAACTCAACTGCACTGTAGGTAGCTGCTCTTATCTGTAATGTGATCCTGTGTAAGGTGACCATTGTAAGCCTCCCTGGATAAGAGCGTCTGCTAATAAATACATCATCATCATAATAATAATAATAATAATAATAATGATGATGATGATGATGACGATGATGATGATGATGATGATGATGACGACGACGATGACGATGATGACGACGACGACGACGACGACGACGATGATGACGATGATGATGATGATGACGATGATGATAATATTATTTGACGGTGATGTTTCAAAGCGGCTACTCTAGGACAAACCCACAACATGAATTCTGCTCCGCATCTCATTTATATTCTATATAGAGACTGCTCACAAGCAAACTCGTAAATCTGGGCGCTTTTTTTTTTTTAATTTTTTTTTCCAGTTGGTGCCGTCCCACTCCGCCCCGTCCCAGCGTCGAACCATCGCATCCCGTCCGGGCAGCGAGAAGAGCCAGCCCAAACCAGGAAAGAAACTGGGGAACCAGAACCAGGGATCGGCCAAGGGGTCCTCGTGGAGATAGGAGAGGCAGAGACGGGGAGCACAGGGGAGCGTTTCTACAAACTGGGGTCCCAGACCACAGCAAGGGGGCTCCGGCCTCTCTCTGATCTGGGAGTCTGAGTCCGAGAGACTCCCAGAGCAGAGCAAGGAGGGGTCCGGCCTCTCTCTGATCTGGGAGTCTGAGTCCGAGAGACTCCCAGAGCAGAGCAAGGGAGCTCCAGCCTCTCTCTGATCTGGGAGTCTGAGTCCGATAGACTCCCAGAGCAGAGCAAGGGGGCCCGCCCTCTGATCTGGGAGTCTGAGTCCCAGAGACCCCAGAGCAGAGCAAGGGGGCTCCGGCCTCTCTCTGATCTGGGAGTCTGAGTCCGAGAGACTCCCAGAGCAGAGCAAGGGGGCTCCGGCCTCTCTCTGATCTGGGAGTCTGAGTCCGAGAGACTCCCAGAGCAGAGCAAGGGGGCTCCGGCCTCTCTCTGATCTGGGAGTCTGAGTCCGTCCCAGAGAGACTCTCAGAGCAGAGCAAGGGGGCTCCGGCCTCTCTGATCTGGGAGTCTGAGTCCGAGAGACTCTCAGAGCAGAGCAAGGGGGGTCCGGCCTCTCTCTGATCTTGGAGTCTGAGTCCGAGAGACTCCCAGAGCAGAGCAAGGGGGCTCCGGCCTCTCTCTATCTATCTATCTATCTATCCATCTATCTATCTGTCTATTTGTCTATCTGTATTATTTTTTTAAATGTAATATACTCATTAAAATGAAGTGGGTATTTGATAAGCATGTGTATAGTATTTATATAATTTCTAACAAAACCTGAACATGATCTTCTGAATGATTTCAATGCATTGTTTTTATTCATATATTTGTATTTGTTTTATTTTATATAAAGGCTTTCTTGTTGCCAATGTTTTGTGTTCACGGCGTGTTTCTGAAAACGATATTTCATCACGTCAGATAATATATTTATTTTGTTTGTATTGGATTAACTTGGGGGGGGAATGCCAGAGAACGAAAGCACGCACACACACACGCACACGCACACGCACACACACGACAACTACAAGAAACACACACTGAACAAATACACAAAAACATGCATACAGACAAAGACATACGCAAAATGGGTTCTCATAACTAATACAGAAAATATCGTTATGTCCTTTTGCTTATGTCATAAATATCTCTCTCTCTCTCTCTCTCTCTCTCTCTCTCTCTCTCTCTCCTTCTCTCTCTCCCTGAGATTAAGCAGTTTAGCTGCGCAGCTACAGATATCGCTGCTGGATTAGAGAGCGGGGTAGCGTCTGTCCTCTCCGTCTCCTCTCGCTGTTTTTATTCCCCTTCCCGGAGATGCGATTCAAACCCCGGCGAGGTCCCAGCACGGCCGCTCGTTCGTTCGTCGTTCATCCGTACCTCCAGACTGCTGTTATTACGGTTTGGGGGCAAACCCTAGTCCACTTCCCGCCCGCTTTCAATATTTAAATATAAAAGGAGACTTCGGGGTACAAAAAACAAACAAAAAAACTAACGGGAAAAAAAAAAGAAAAGTGACAAGGAAGGAAAAAAAATCCTTCTGGATACATTTTGTAAAACAATATTCAAGAGGATGAAACAATAAGAAGACTTTTGTGTTGTTTTTACTTCGCTGGACGTGTGTATATATTTCATATTTAGTCTCTCTTTTTTCATACATCTTTTTATATTAAAAAAGACGTTAATTTTGTCAAGCAGCTGAGATATATTTTGTATTTATTTTTGTAATTTTTTAATTTTTTGAAGCGAATAAGAGAATATTTAAATCAAATTCAGGTAAGTGCGTATCGATCGATCGATCTATCTGTCTATCTATCGATCTATCTATCTATCTATCTATCTATCTATCTATCTATCTGTCCCTTTTCTCCTGAAATAAAACACTTTTATGAGAGAGACGTCTTGGTTCAGAGGAGAGTCATTCTTAACCAACTTGTCAGTACAATTTAATTACATTTTGATTTTTTGACGACTTGTAGAAAGTGTTGGGAGTTTTAAATAATAATAATACATGAAACATTTTACTTGGAGATGTGGAGCGCGTTGAATGGTTGCGTATCTAGCTTGCAATGGGACGGCCGGGCGGACAGGTAGAGGTGCCGCTATCGTTAGCTTGCTCCGTTTCAGCACGATGCATATAAACCGCAATCAACCAATGAAATAATAATAATAATAATAATAATAATAATAATAATAATAATAATTTGTGATTGGGGTCTGGAGTGCCGTCCGAAGAAAGCACATCTCCTTATAAATCTATAGATTTATAACGAGTGAGTTTTACCTGTGGATTTGAATTTTCTGTTTCTATTCTATGATTTACGTATTTATTTATTAATATATGATGTACTTTAGTGGCTTATATAAGTGAAATGTGTTTGTTTTACGAAAACATTATAACGGCGGTGTAATTCATTTTTAGGAACACGCGCACAAACCCGTCCGCAGGCAGTGTGGTCTCGGGACCAATATGCAAAATGATCCTCATCGGCTGTGACGTCATTGCTGGTGATGATGTCACGGTCTGGCAATGGATTCGGTTGTAACTGGGTATTACGTTCAGCCGTTTAGAAGTTATTACCGGCATTGTGGTCTGGTCTGCCTAGGACTGGACAGAACTTCCTCATCGTGTTCGAATCATGTGACTGGCCCTGGCTACTCGCCCCCTCTAACCTTCTCCCTCCGTCTCTCCCTCACTCCCCTCTCCCCTCTCTCCCTCACTCCCCTCTCTCTCTCTCCTTCTCTCTCTATCTCCCCCTCTCTCTCTCTCCCCCTCTCTCTCTCCTCCTATCTATTACCCTCCTCTCTCTCTCCTCTCACTATCTCCCCCTCCTCTCCCTCTCCTCCTTTCTCTATATCCCCCTCTCTCTCTTTCTCTCTCTCTCTCGCAGAAAGTCAACGCTCTCGTCTCTGTCAACACCTAATGTGATTGTTTCTTGTTAAGCCCATGCGATAATTCAGCTCTCTCTCTCTCTCTCTCTCTCTCTCTCTCTCTCTCTCTCTCTCTCTCTCTCTCTCAGCGATCGGGATCTTTGATTAAGTAAATGCTGTGACAGGCTAATGATCTCCGGTGTTATCGCAGGGACAGCTGGGGTTTGCGTCTCAACAGTCAGGAGAGCGCAGGGGGGGGTCACACAGTCAGGGGAGCGCAGGGGGGGTCACACAGTCAGGGGAGCGCAGGGGGGGTCACACAGTCAGGGGAGCGCAGGGGGTCACACAGTCAGGAGGCGCAGGGAGGGTCACACAGTCAGGGGAGCGCAGGGGGGTCACACACAGGGGAGCGCAGGGGGGGTCACACAGTCAGGGGAGCGCAGGGGGGGTCACACAGTCAGGAGAGCGCAGGGGGGGTCACACAGTCAGGGGAGCGCAGGGGGGGTCACACAGTCAGGGGAGCGCAGGGGGGGTCACACAGTCAGGAGAGCGCAAGGGGGGTCACACTGTCAGGGGAGCAGGGGGGGGGGTCCCCGAGTGTCTCCCCTGGTAAAGGGGGGGTTGAAGTCTGTAAGTTCAGTCTCTGGGAGAAGGTGTAGAGCAGAGCTTCACCAATTAGACACCCTCCAGGATCCTGAGGACAGAGCCACTCATGACAGCAGTTGGCTTATTGGCCCCAAGCTGTTAATTTGAAGAGCTGCTCTATTCTCTATTCTTGGAATGCGCTGTCTCAGACAGAGGAAGGGAGGGAGGGAGGGAGGGAGGGAGGGAGGGAGAGAGAGAGACATTGTGTTCTATAAGGAGTTCATTCTGCTGGTAAAAAAATATATATATCAAGTGAAAACTTCCAGCATCAACAGAGCCCTCCTCTCAGTGATTACCATTCCTTTAACTGAGGCTGCCTCACACTGGCTCTCTCTCTCCTTGCAGATCCAGCCATGTCTAGAGAGACGGGCTCCTCCAGCCTGGAGCCAACGCTGCTAACTGCAGATCTGGGAAAAGAACACCAAAAATAAACACGCACACACACACGCAGAGAAAGAGACACACACACACACTGACACACACACACACACTGACACACTGACACACTGACACACTCACTGACACACACTGACACACTGAGACATACACTCACACACACTCACACACACACTAACACACACACACTCACACACACTGACACACACTGACACACACTGACACACACACACTCACACACACACACTCACACACTGAGACACACACACACACACACTGAGACATACACTCACACACACTGACACACACTGAGACACACACACACACACACTCACTGACACACTGACACACACACTCACACACACTAACACACTGACACACACACTCACACCCTTGTGAACCCCCCCCCGGGACCATGCCCTCTTCGTTCCCCCCCCAGCAGCCCCCCAGGAGCCGGGGTCACAGCCCTCCCCTCCTCTTCCTGCTGGCCGCTCTCCTCGGCACGCCGACGCAGGCAGGAGCTGCCACCTACAAGGTGGGCGTGGTGGGGCCGTGGACCTGCGACCCCGTGTTCTCCAGAGCCTTGCCGGACGCGGCGGCCCGCCTAGCGGTCAGCCGGATCAACAAGGACCCCTACCTGAGCCAGGGCTACTGGTTCGATTACCTGGTCCTGAATGAGGACTGCCAGACCTCGCGGGCGCTGTCCGGTTTCCTCAAGAGCGAGAGCTACGCCTCTGGCTTCGTGGGGCCATTGAACCCGGGTTACTGTGCCGCTGCCGGGCTGATGGGCAAAAACTGGAACAAGCCGGTGGTGTCGTGGGCTTGCATGAGCCCGGAGCTCGAAGGGGAGGGGGGCGGGGCGTACCCCACCTTCTCCCGCCCCCTGCCCCTCTCCTCCCGCGTCCTGTTCGCCGTGCTGAAGTATTTCCGCTGGGCGCACGCCGCCATCGTCACCGCGGAGCAGGACCTGTGGGTGGAGACGGGACAGGAGCTGGCCAGCTCCCTCCGGAGGTTCGGGCTGCCGGTCAGCGTGGTGGTCACCATGGAGACGGACCCGGCCGGAGCGGAGGCCGCGCTGAAGCGCGTCAGGAGGGCTCACAAAGTAAGAGGTAGGGAGAAAGACTCTGAGAAGCGAATAAGAGGTCCTGCCTTGTTACAGCGCCCCCTAGTGGACTTGTGCAGTTCAGGCGTTTTCTCCAGATGTGCAGCAGCTGGGTGCAGATTTATGAGAACCCCACCCCCACACACCCCCCAAATCTCCCCCCACCCCCAAAACTCCATTGCTTCTGTACTTTCTATACTTAGCTGAGGCTATGAAATCAAACCAGTGCCACAGAAAATCTTGTCACAATAGCCACTCATGGTAAAATGCGGGAGGCTCTTTAGATGTGTAGCAGTGTGGAGTAGTGGTCAGGGCTCTGGACTCTTGACCGGAGGGTCGTGGGTTCAATCCCAGGTGGGGGACCCTGCTGCTGTACCCTTGAGCAAGGTACTTTACCTAGATTGCTCTAGTAAAAACCCAACTGTATAAATGGGTAACTGTCTGTAAAAAATAATGTAATATCTGTATAATGTGAAATAATGTATAATGTGATATCTTGTAACAATTGTAAGTTGCCCTGGATAAGGGCGTCTGCTAAGAAATAAATAATAATAATAATAATAATAATAATAATAATGATAATAATAATAATAATAATAATAGATGTCTAATTAAAGCACAGAGCGGGCTCACGTCTTCACCCATCATGAGCTCTCCCCTCCCGCTCTCCCCCCTCAGTAATAATCATGTGTATGCACTCTGCTCTGCTGGGCGGAGAGGAACAGCAGCTGTTGCTGGAGAAGGCGTGGGACCTGCGCATGACGGACGGCGGCTACGTGTTCATCCCCTTCGACGCGCTGCACTACAGCCTGCCTTACCGGGACACGCCCTACCCGCTGCTCAGCAACAACAGCAAGCTGCGCCGAGCCTACGATGCCGTGCTCACTGTCACCGTGGAGTCCGGGGACAAGAGCTTCACCCAGGCCTTCCGCGAGGCCCAGGACAGCCGCGAGGTGCAGGCCAGCTATCAGGCCTCCCAGGTAGGCTACTCGCTCGCTCACACCCCCGGGGACAGCTGGTGAAGGCACTGGAGCCCAAACGCTGTTCTGCTTGACTCAGTCTCTTCTAGTTTCAATAACACTGATGAAGGCACTAGAGCCCAAACGCTGGTCTGCTTGACTCAGTTTAGTTTCAATAACACTGATGAAGGCACTAGAGCCCAAACGCTGGTCTGCTTGACTCAGTTTAGTTTCAATAACACTGATGAAGGCACTAGAGCCCAAACGCTGGTCTGCTTGACTCAGTTTAGTTTCAATAACACTGATGAAGGCACTGGAGCCCAAACGCTGGTCTGCTTGACTCAGTTTAGTTTCAATAACGCTGATGAAGGCACTAGAGCCCAAACGCTGGTCTGCTTGACTCAGTCTCTTCTAGTTTCAATAACACTGGTGAAGGCACTAGAGCTGAAATTCTAGTTTCAGTAACGCTCCTCTCTCCTCTCTCCTCCCCTCTCTCCTCGCTCCTCCCCTCTCTCCCTCTCTCCTCTCCTCTCCTCTCTCCTCTCTCCTCCCCTCTCTCCCTCTCTCTCCTCTCCTCTCCTCGCTCCTCCTCTCCTCTCCTAGCTCCTCTCCTCCCCTCTCTCCCTCTCTCTCCTCTCCTCTCCTCGCTCCTCTCCTCCCCTCTCTCCCCTCTCTCCTCTCTCTCCTCTCCTCTCCTCTCTCCCTCTCTCCCTCTCTCCCTCTCTCCTCCCCCAGGTATCCCCTCTCTTTGGCACGATCTACAACTCTATCTTCTTCCTGGCGATGGCGGTGGAGCGGAGCCGCAGGAAGGGGCGCTGGGTGACGGGCACCAGCGTAGCGGACAGCACCCGCGGGCTGGAGTTCCAGGGCTTCACCCAGCCTCTGCGGTCCGACCAGCAGGGGGAGCTGCTGGCCAACTACGTGATCCTGGACAGCGACGGCTCGGGCAGCCGTCTCCGCGCCACTCACACCGTCGACATGGCGACCGGCGTGCTGAAATACATGGGCAGTGCCATCCACTTCCCACAGGGGTCCAGCCCTGGCACGGACTCCGGCTGCTGGTTCGATTCCAATAGTATCTGTACTGGAGGTATTATTATTATTTATTTATTTATTTATTTATTTATTTATCTATCTATCCCAGGCGACTCACACAGGTGTCACAGGGCAGCGCAGGGTTACAATGCAAGCTTCATATTGAAACACCGTGTCAAATAAACAGCCTTAATAATCATCCTTGAGCTTTTGTTTTGTATCTCTCTCTCTCTCTCTCTCTCTCTCTCTCTCTCTCTCTCTCTCTCTCTCTCTCTCTCTCTCTCCAGGAGTGGATCCAGTCTTCATCTTCCTCATCTTCCTCCTCATCTTGGCTCTCGGCATGGGGGGGGGTGGCGATGGCCTACTTCCTGAGGTGAGCTGAGAGAGGGAGAGGGAGAGAGAGAGGGACAAGGGAGAGGGAGGGAGGGGGAGAGGGAGGGAGAGGGAGGGTGGGTGGGAGGGGGAGAGGGAGGGAGAGATGGGAGAGAGAGAGAGAGGGAGGGACAAGGGAGAGAAGGGAGAGAGACAGTAGGGAGGGATGAGGGAGAGGGATGAGGGAGGGGGAGGGGGGGAGAGGGGAGGGGGGGGGGGAGGGGAGGGGAGGGAGAGACAGTAGGGAGAGGGAGGGAGGGGGGAGGGATGAAGAAGGGAGGGAGGGGGAGAGACAGTAGGGAGAGGGAGGGAGAGGGACGGAGGGAAGGAGGGAGGGAGGGAGAAGGAGAGGGAGACAGACAGAGAGGAGGAATATCCCCGGGGTGTGTGCTGTTGTTCCAGGAGGAGAATCCAGCAGGCTCAGCTGATGAAGGGACCCAACAAGCTGCTGCTGACGATGGACGACCTGGTATTCATAAACGTACTGCTGAGCAAGAAGGTAACCCTGCCCAGCCCTGTGTGTGTGTGTGTGTGTCTGTCTGTCTGTCTGTGTGTATCAGTGTCTGTGTGTGTGTGTGTCTGTGTGTATCAGTGTCTGTGTGTGTCTGTGTGTGTGTCTGTCGTGTAGTGTAATGATAATGGTAAAGCCTTGGTCGGTTCTGCTTTGAAGGGGGGCAGTGGGAGTGCTGCTAGCGCTAGTAAGGGGCAGGAAGTTGACTCGACAGCCTCTGTCCTGCCTCTCCTCTGTGCAGAAAGTGAATGACGACAGCGTGGCGGGGAAGAGTGTGTCCGAGATGAAGACTCCACGGCACTCCATGTCTGGGAAGAGCCTTGCAGGAGCCACGCCCGAGAACTCCAACGTGGCCGTCTACGAGGTAACCCCCCCCCCCCCCCCACCTCTCTCTCCATCCCGGGTGTGTTTGCTCTGAATGCGCCTCCTTCCTCTCCTCGTGTAACACACATTCTCTTCCCCAGGGAGACTGGGTCTGGCTGAAGAAGTTTCCAGAGGGAGGAAAGAACGTGGAGATCAATCCCACGACCAAAACCGTGTTCTGCAAGGTGATCCCCTCGCTTCCCTTAACCCCAACCCCCACCCGACCCACCCCCACACAACCCCAACTCCACCCACACCCATACCAACACCAACACCAAACCCCAACCCCAACACCCACATCCACACCCACCCCAAACCCAACCCCAAACCCAACCCCAAACCCAACCCCACCCAAACCAACACCCACACCCACCCACAACCCCACACAACCCCAACTCCACCCACACCCATACCAACACCAACACCAAACCCCAACCCCAACACCCACATCCACACCAACACCCACATCCACACCAACACCCACACCCACCCCAACCCCAACCAAACCAACACCCACACCCACCCCCAACCCCACACAACCCCAACTCCACCCACACCCATACCAACACCAAAACCAACACCCACCCCAACCCAAACCCCAACACCCACATCCACACCAACCCCACCCAAACCAACACCCACACCCACCCCCAACCCCACCCACACCCACACCCTATCCTATCAAAGTGCTGAATTCCAGAAACGCGAAAAAAAAATGCATTAAACTCCGTGACAAGCGTTTCCACCAGAAGTCTTTTTCAGTGTCTTCAGTGAGTCCGACTGTGCGATGCTTACAACGCTACTGCGCGGGCGCGTGCGTGGCTGCGGATTGCGCGTGGCTGCGCCGTGGCGTGACTGTGGGTCTCCCATCCTCCTCTTGCAGCTGCGAGACATGCGCCACGAGAACCTGAACCTGTTCCTGGGGTTCTTCCAGGACTGCGGCGTGTTCGCCATCGTGACGGAGCACTGTGCCCGCGGGAGTCTGGAGGACCTCATCCGGAACAGCGACATGAAGCTGGACTGGATGTTCAAGTCCTCGCTCCTGCTCGACCTCATCAAGGTACGTGCCAGCCTGTGCTTCGCCACGCTGTCACTGGGCTGTGTCCCATGCTGCTGCGCTGTCTCTGCGGGACTCTTCATCAGGGGCACTGCTCCCCTCTCTCGCTGTTCCCTCCCCAGGGCATGAAGTACCTGCACCATCGAGAGCTGATTCACGGGCGCCTGAAGTCCCGGAACTGCGTGGTGGACGGCAGGTTCGTGCTCAAGGTCACGGACTACGGCTACAACGAGATCCTGCAGACGCAGAAGGTGCCTCAAGAGGAGAAGAGACCGCAAGGTACGGGGGGGGTGTACCCCTTAATATCCCGGAACCCTTTCTTTTTTTAAAAGCCCCGCTGCAGTTCTGTGACGGTGATGGTGGTCTTTGTTTGCAGACCAGTTGTGGACGGCCCCAGAGCTGCTGAGAGACTCGAACCTGGAGCAGAAGGGCACCTTCAGGGGGGACGTGTTCAGCTTCTCCATCATCATGCAGGAGGTGATCGTGAGGAACGCTCCCTACTGCATGGTAGACATGAGCGCAGAGGGTAAACCCCGCCCCCGTTATTCAAACCCCGCCCCGGTATTCAAACCCTGCCCCAGGTATTCAAACCCCGCCCCATTATTCAAACCCCGCCCCGTTATTCAAACCCCGCCCCTACTATTAATTACAGCACAAGAGTGTGTGTCTCAGTGTGTGTGTGTCTTAGTGTGTGTGTGTCAGTGTGTGTGTGTTCTCTCGTTCTCTCATTCTCACTCTGTCTCTGTTTCCCTCAGAGATCATTAAGAAGGTCAGGAAGCCTCCTCCTTTGTGCAGACCCTCTGTCACTGTGGATCAGGCTCCTATGGAGTGCATTCAGATCATGAAGCAGTGCTGGACTGAACAGCCAGAGAGGAGACCCACCTTCGAACAGATCTTCGACCAGGTCAGGAACCCCCACAGAACCCCCTGACCCCGCCCTGACTCCACCCCATGACCTGCCCCGGACTCCGCCACCACCTATTTTAATACCAGCTTGAACAAGCTCAGGTGTGTCTTATTATTAAACTCATAGGAACAGGGAGGAGGAGGGGGTGGGGTGTGCAGCTGTAACTCTGTAAATCAGTGGTGATTGGGGGCTGGTAAACGCCCCCCTGGCCCCGCCCCTGACTCCGCCTCTGACCCGCCCCCTCTCGCCCTGCAGTTCAAGAACATCAACAAGGGGAAGAAGACGAACATCATCGACTCAATGCTGCGGATGCTGGAGCAGTACTCGAGCAACCTGGAGGACCTGATCAGGGAGCGAACGGAGGAGCTGGAGGTGGAGAAGCAGAAGACAGACAGGCTGCTCACTCAGATGCTGCCAGCGTGAGTCTGCACAGCGAGAGACGCAGCGAGAGACACAGCGAGAGACGCAGCGAGAGACACAGCGAGAGACACAGCGAGAGACCACTGAGACACGCAGAGACACTGAGACACACACTGAGACACTGAGGCACCAAGACACACACTGAGACACTGAGGCACCGAGACACTGAGACACTGAGGCACTGAGACACAGGCACCGAGACACTGAGACACTGAGACACTGAGGCACTGAGACACGCTGACACGCTGACACGCTGAGACACTGAGGCACAGAGACACTGAGGCACTGAGGCACCGAGACACTGAGGCACTGAGACACGCTGACACGCTGAGACACTGAGGCACCGAGACACTGAGACACACACTGAGACACTGAGGCATCGAGACACACTGAGACTCTGAGATACAATGAGACACTGAGACACAGCAGGACACAGATACACACAGACTGAGACACATAGGCACACTGAGACACATGGACACATACACTGAGACACACACAGACTGAGTCAGAAACACTTGACATCTTTATGCGAAGTGCAGTAGAATTGAGATCAACTCATACACTCTCTCTCATACCCTGTCTTATATTAATACACAGAACAAGAAAACAGGACCAGTGTCTTCTATTAATACTCTTCCCCTCCTCTCTTCCTCTCCCCCTCTCTCTCTCCCCCTCTCTCTCTCCTCTCTCCTCTCCTCTCTCTCCCCCTCTCTCTCCCCCTCTCCCCTCTCTCTCCCCCTCTCCTCTCTCTCCTCTCTCCCCCTCTCTCCCCCCTTCTCTCTCCCCTCTCTCTCCCATCTCTCCCCTCTCTCTCCTCTCCTCTCTCCCCCTCTCTCTCTCCTCTTTCCTTTCCTCTCCTCTCTCTCCCCCTCTCCTCTCTCTCCTCTCCCCCCTCTCTCTCTCCTCTCTCCCCCTCTCTCTCCCATCTCTCTCCCCCTCTCCCCCCCCCTCTCTCCCCTCTCAGCTCCGTTGCTAAGGCTTTGAAGACGGGGGACCCCGTGGAGCCCGAGTACTTCACGGAGGTCAGCCTGTACTTCAGTGACATCGTGGGCTTCACAACCATCTCAGCGCTGAGCGAGCCCATCGAGGTGGTGGACCTGCTGAACGATCTCTACACTCTCTTCGACGCCATTATCGGATTACACGACGTCTACAAGGTACAGAGAGAGAGAGGGGAGAGAGGGAGAGAGGGAGAGAGGGAGAGGGGGAGGGAGAGGGGGAGGGAGAGAGACACACACATCGAGGTGGTGGACCTGCTGAACGATCTCTACACTCTCTTCGACGCCATTATCGGATTACACGACGTCTACAAGGTACAGAGAGAGAGAGAGGGAGAGAGGGGAGAGAGAGAGGGAGGGGGGGAGAGAGAGAGAGAGGGAGGAAATACGAGATACACAAGATACTCTGAGACACACTGAGATACTCTGAGACACACTGAGATATACTGGGACACACTGAGATACACCGGGACACACTGAGATACACCGGGACACATTGAGGTACAATGAGATACACTGAGATATACTAAGACACACTGAGACACATTGAGATATACTGGGACACACTGAGATACACCGGGACACACTGAGATACACCGGGACACAATGAGGTACAATGAAATACACTGAGATATACTAAGACACACTGAGACACATTGAGATATACTGGGACACACTGAGATACACCGGGACACACTGAGATACACCGGGACACAATGAGGCACAATGAGATACACTGAGATATACTAAGACACACTGAGACAGCAAGACACAGACACACTGACACCCTGCCACCCTGACACCCCCCTGTACATCACTGTCTCCCCCTCCCTGCACCGCGCAGGTGGAGACGATCGGGGACGCCTACATGGTGGCGTCGGGGCTGCCCAACAGGAACGGGAATCGGCACGCCGCCGAGATCTCCAACATGTCCCTGGACATCCTGCACTGCATCGGAGCCTTCAAGATGAGACACATGCCGGACGTCAAGGTCAAGATCCGCATCGGACTGCACTCGGGTAAGGGGGGGCCCGGGGGGGGGGGGGGGACACGGAGCCGCTCTGTGGGGTGGAGCGTGGGTTCAGGAGACTGCGCGGCACACCGGGCAGGGAGACTTGGGGTGGGTTTGATACAGCAAACCTCAAACTAGGACTCCCGGCGGTCTCCTGGAACCAGGTTTCAAGCCGCTGTTCCTAGAAAAGTGTTCAACTCTGCTTAAGAAAATGAATGACTTTGATGTAGAGGGTGTGGAGGGGTAGGGTTAGGGGGTGTGAAGGGGTAGGGTTAGGGGGTGTGGAGGGGTAGGGGGGAGGGGGGAGGGGGTAGGGTTAGGGGTAGGGGTAGGGGAGTGCATGCTCATCTCCTCCCCTCTTTATCTGCAGGCCCCTGTGTGGCGGGGGTGGTTGGTCTCACTATGCCCCGATACTGTCTCTTCGGAGATACAGTGAACACAGCGTCCAGGATGGAATCCACAGGACTGTGTGAGTATCCCTCCTAACACTGCTGTGTGTGTGTGTGTCAGTGTGTGTGTGTCAGTGTGTGTGTCAGTGTGTGTGCTTGTTAGGGTCAGCAGGGCCCTAAGGGGTTTATGATTTGAGCAGCACCATCAGATCCTTTAAGTCTCTCAGCAGGATTAGAATCTAATCTCCAAATCTACTGCAGCCCTGAGTGCAGGACTGTCCTGCTGTGTGAAGATTCTTACAGTGAGTTATTACATATGATGCTGCAGTAAGTGAGATGAATGAGTCTCCATACATACACACACACACACACACACACACACACACACACACACACACACACATACAGTACACACATACATGCATACATACATACATACACACATACATACATACTGTTGATGTCAAACACGTATCTCCATTGTGAAACTCCTGGCACTGTGCTTGCTTGAAGAAAAGTTCTCGGTTTCCACACCCTCGACTCTATGGAAGTCTGTTACGACTGCACATCCTGCTCCCCCCCCCCCTCGCGCACGTCGCTCGTTCTCATCTGCTTTCCTTTCCTCAGCTTACCGGATCCACGTGAATCAGAGCACAGTGAATATCCTACGCAGCCTCAATATGGGTTACAAGCTGGAGAGCAGAGGGAGGACAGAACTGAAGGTACGACTTCAAAAAAACCCTTCATATTTAGCTCTCTTACACATTTTATTCGCTATCTAGGTTGACAGTAAGGCTTTTGTAAGAAACAAACCCCAACCCTAACCATACCCCCAACCCCAACCCCCAACAATAACCCCAACCCCAACCCCAACCCCAACCCTAACCATACCCCCAACCCCAACACTAACCCCAACCCCAACCCCAACACTAACCCCAACCCCATCCCCAACACTAACCCCAACCCCAACACTAACCCCAACCCTAACCTCAACACTAACCCCAACCCCATCCCCAACACTAACCCCAACCCCAACCCTAACCATACCCCAACCCCAACACTAACCCCAACCCTAACCATACCCCAACCCCAACACTAACCCCAACCCCAACCCCAACACTAACCCCAACCCCAACCCCAACCCCAACCCTACCCCCAACCCCAACCCCAACCATACCCCAACCCTAACCTCAACACTAGCCCCAACCCCAACCCCAACACTAACCCCAACCCCAACCCTAACCATACCCCCAACCCTAACCTCAACACTAACCCCAACCCTAACACTAGCCCCAACCCCAACCCTACCCCCAACCCCAACCCTAACCATACCCCCAACCCTAACCCCAACACTAACCCCAACCCTAACACTAACCCCAACCCCAACACTAACCCCAACCCCAACCATACCCCCAACCCCAACCCCAAACATACCCCCAACCCCAACCCCAACCCCAGCCATACCCCCAACCCCAACCCCAAACATACCCCCAACCCCAACCCCAACCCCAACCCCAGCCATACCCCCAACCCCAACCCTTTACGAGGGACCATATTGCTGATGCCTTCTCTTCTCAACAGGGTAAAGGAATTGAAGAAACCTACTGGCTTGTGGGGAAGGAAGGGTTCACCAAGCCTCTCCCCACTCCTCCAGATATTGTGCCAGGGTAAGACCAAAAAAATTAGGAACACCCGCCATAACCCTGTCAGTGAGGTGCAGCCCCGGGATTTGAACCTCCTGGTATCGAGCCCCTTTTCTCTAACCGCTGGACCAGCGAGCCTCCTTCACAGCGGGCGCAGTTGTGTTTCGTGTCTGTCGTTGCAGGAGTTAGTGACGGGCTCCCACTCTCTGTCTCTCTCTGTCTCCACAGGGCCAGTAATCACGGGATCAACATGGACGAGATCCCGATCGAGCGGAGGAAGAAGCTGCAGGAGCGGGAGGAGAGGATGAGGTCGAAATAATGAGGCAGGTAACTCTTAACTCTCCCTGCGCGGGGCTGAGAGTGCCCAGCCAGGCCAGGTAACTCTTAACTCTCCCTGCGCAGGGCTGAGAGTGCACAGCCAGGCCAGGTAACTCTTAACTCTCCCTGCGCGGGGCTGAGAGTGCCCAGCCAGGCCAGGTAACTCTTAACTCTCCCTGCGCGGGGCTGAGAGTGCCCAGCCAGGCCAGGTGACTCTTAACTCTCCCTGCGCAGGGCTGAGAGTGCACAGCCAGGCCAGGTAACTCTTAACTCTCCCTGCGCGGGGCTGAGAGTGCCCAGTCAGGACAGGTAACTTTAACTCTCCCTGCGCCCAGGGCTGAGAGTGCCCAGCCAGGCCAGGTAACTCTTAACTCTCCCTGGGGGCTGAGAGTGCCCAGCCAGGACAGGTAACTCTAACTCTCCCTGTGCAGGGCTGAGAGTGCCCAGCCAGGACAGGTAACTCTTAACTCTCCCTGCGCGGGGCTGAGAGTGCCCAGCCAGGCCAGGTAACTCTTAACTCTCCCTGCGCGGGGCTGAGAGTGCCCAGCCAGGCCAGGTAACTCTTAACTCTCCCTGCGCGGGGCTGAGAGTGCCCAGCCAGGACAGGTAAGTCTTAACTCTCCCTGCGCTGGGGCTGAGAGTGCCCAGCCAGGCCAGGTAACTCTTAACTCTCCCTGCGCGGGGCTGAGAGTGCCCAGCCAGGACAGGTAACTCTTAACTCTCCCTGCGCGGGGCTGAGAGTGCCCAGCCAGGCCAGGTAACTCTTAACTCTCCCTGCGCGGGGCTGAGAGTGCCCAGCCAGGCCAGGTAACTCTTAACTCTCCCCTGCGCTGGGCTGAGAGTGCCCAGCCAGGCCAGGTAACTCTTAACTCTCCCTGCGCGGGGCTGAGAGTGCCCAGCCAGGCCAGGTAACTCTTAACTCTCCCTGAGGGGCTGAGAGTGCCCAGCCAGGACAGGTAACTCTAACTCTCCCTGTGAGGGGCTGAGAGTGCACAGCCAGGACAGGTAACTCTTAACTCTCCCTGCGCGGGGCTGAGAGTGCCCAGCCAGGACAGGTAACTCTTAACTCTCCCTGCGCGGGGCTGAGAGTGCCCAGCCAGGCCAGGTAACTGAGAGGGCTGGGAGCTGAGTGCACAGCCAGGCCAGGTAACTCTTAACTCTCCCTGCTGGGGCTGAGAGTGCACAGCCAGGCCAGGTAACTCTTAACTCTCCCTGCGCTGGGCTGAGAGTGCCCAGCCAGGCCAGGTAACTCTTAACTCTCCCTCATCCCTGAGAGTGCCCAGCCAGGCCAGGTAACTCTTAACTCTCCCTGCGCAGGGCTGAGAGTGCACAGCCAGGCCAGGTAACTCTTAACTCTCCCTGCGCGGGGCTGAGAGTGCACAGCCAGGCCAGGTAACTCTTAACTCTCCCTGCGCGGGGCTGAGAGTGCCCAGCCAGGCCAGGTAACTCTTAACTCTCCCTGCGCGGGGCTGAGAGTGCACAGCCAGGCCAGGTAACTCTTAACTCTCCCTGCGCGGGGCTGAGAGTGCCCAGCCAGGCCAGGTAACTCTTAACTCTCCCTGCGCAGGGCTGAGAGTGCCCAGCCAGGACAGGTAACTCTTAACTCTCCCTGTGAGGGGCTGAGAGTGCACAGCCAGGACAGGTAACTCTTAACTCTCCCTGCGCGGGGCTGAGAGTGCCCAGCCAGGACAGGTAACTCTTAACTCTCCCCCCGCTGGGCTGAGAGTGCCCAGCCAGGCCAGGTAACTCTTAACTCTCCCTCATGCTGGGCTGAGAGTGCACAGCCAGGCCAGGTAACTCTTAACTCTCCCCGCTGGGCTGAGAGTGCACAGCCAGGCCAGGTAACTCTTAACTCTCCTGCGCTGGGCTGAGAGTGCCCAGTCAGGCCAGGTGACTCTTAACTCTCCCTCGCGCAGGGCTGAGAGTGCCCAGCCAGGCCAGGTAACTCTTAACTCTTGAGAGTGCCCAGCCAGGCCAGGTAACCTCTCCCGCTGGGGCTGAGAGTGCCCAGCCAGGCCAGGTAACTCTTAACTCAACCTGCGCAGGGCTGAGAGTGCACAGCCAGGCCAGGTGACTCTTAACTCTCCCTGCGCAGGGCTGAGAGTGCCCAGCCAGGCCAGGTAACTCTTAACTCTCCCTGCGCGGGGCTGAGAGTGCCCAGCCAGGCCAGGTAACTCTTAACTCTCCCTGCGCGGGGCTGAGAGTGCCCAGCCAGGCCAGGTAACTCTTAACTCTCCCTGCGCAGGGCTGAGAGTGCCCAGCCAGGCCAGGTAACTCTTAACTCTCCCTGCGCAGGGCTGAGAGTGCACAGCCAGGTAATGTTTAACTCTCCCCGTTTCCCTTCGCAGACAGAGAGAGACTGATACCAGTGCGAGGAGCGGCGGTGTCTTCCCCTTAGCAACGCAGACGACAACGATCTCAAAACGGGGGGGGCACTGAGGGAGAGATGGGGGGGGGGTTCCCATCAATACCAAAGAACATCAAAACCCCAGAAAAGCTGAGAAAGGGGGCCGTATTCATCGACAGGGAAAAACCCTCAGGAAAGTTTCCCCCAGTAAAAGACAACAAAGCGGAATATCAAAGCACAGCGAACGCGGTTAAGCACAGGGGGGCCCTGTAAAGAATAGCGAGGAATCATTAATAATGACGAATGGGCCGGCTCTTCGAGCGCATGGATTATGTATTTATTTGTTTATTGATCTGACTGTACATAATTGATGCACACTGACCCCCCCACTCCCCCATGCATTTCAATGTGAATTCTGTACATTTGCTAAACGAGGCTTGTAAGTATTTTCAATCTAGCTCTTGTATTTAAAAATATTATTATTATTATTATTATTATTATTATTATTATTATTATTATTATTAATAAATAAATAATAATAATAATAATAATATGTAAATGTGTGGTTGTGTAAATAAATTTTGGTCATAGATTCTGTTCTGTCTTGCCTGTTTATTTTAAGTGTTTGGAACAGTTATTAAGGAGAGAGAGAGAGAGAGAGAGAGAGAGAGAGAGAGAGCGAGAGAGCGAGAGAGAGAGAGAGAGACCAGTTTATGCTCATTTTTAACAGAATACTGCAAATTGCAATTTTTGATCAATAAATAAATGTGTTGGGATGGATTAAAAGGGGATGCGAATTGGAGAATTGGAATTGATTTTAATATGGTACATACCGTACACAGTGTACATACAAATACATATGCATGTATATTCAAATAAATACATAGAGAAATAATTACATAAATACAATGGGTTTTGGTGGAAGTTGGCGCCCTCTGGTGGTGGTTTACGATACAAAACCAAACCATTGCTATCGATACAGCAGAAATCGCTTGACTGCAGAAGGTAGCGGTAAGCTTCTAGTCGCTGTCTCCCTCTCGGGTCCCACGGAGCGGCGCGCGACTCGTCTGCACAGGTCCATTAGCGGCTGGGGCTGCCCTGGAGAAAAACAACACACACGCAGGCAGGCTTCAGAGGAAAATCACGGAGGAGAGGAGGAGGCCAGTCGGCCAATCAGGGCTCGTCCGGTTTTTATAGTCGGTGATTGATCGCAACAGGTATGTCTCACACCCACACACCAAAATCAATGACTTAATATGTTTTAAACTCAATATGCTCTATTAAATTTGGATTCATACTGTTAAATTGTGAAGCTTCAACAGAAATATCTACAATTTATAATTTAGATCCCAGGGATGGCAATAAGACTCCTGTTGCACAGCAGTGTCACCCATTCCAGGTTTTACTACCAGCTTGATCAGCCCCCACAGGGTGTTCAGGTAACAAGCTCAGGTGTGTCTTATTATTAAACTCCTAGTGAAACCAGGAATGGATCAAACCGCGATGTAACGGGAGTCTTGTATCGGCGGCATACCTACAGAATAATTTCTACTTACGCTGCATCCCGTTGAGGTAACAGATCCCAATCTCGCAGTCCCCCCACACGGCGCTCACGCTGGGGTGAAACTTTCCCCGCCCCAGTCCCGAAAAAGCCGTGCCGAGGTAGTGTCTGTCCACCGCGAACCCCAGGGTCCCTGCATCCGCGTCCAACACCACAAGCACTGCGTCGGGCACGGCAAGCGGCGACCGAGAGCCGGCCAGTCCAGCCAACGGGTAGGTACCGACTTTCGCCCCTCCGTGGTGGAGCTCATTCCTCCCCAGTTCCCAGCCCCACGATTCACCGTCGCTGCCGACCAGAGCGGAAAAGCCGGGCGCTTGCAAAGCAGCGCCGGCGGTAGAGACCCCGACCGCGGCGTGGGATCCGCGCTGCCCTGCCGGCCACGTTATTTCCCAGACGTGGATGCCGGCGGTGAAGCCTTCTTTCCCCCGTATGGAGTCCGTGCTCCAGGCCACCGGGCTGCGTTTCGCCGTGAGCCCGTCGGCGGTGACGGTGAAGCTGGCGGAGCAGTCGGACGGGTTCCAGCCGTGGCGCGAACGCTCTTGCAAGGGGACCCCGGGCGAGTCCAGGATCGTCTCCAGGCGGAGGCAAGGGGACACCCGCATTGCCCCGAAATCCGACGCGGGGTCTGCGTGTGGCGTGTCTGCCAGCCGCGACCGCAACGCTTTCATTAAAGCCAGACCCATTGTTTATTGTTCGTTGGTTTGTTTTTGTTTTGATTTTAGGGCCGTTAACTCACTCACAATACCGATTCAAAGAGTTATTACCCTGTAAAAAAATATAAAAAAATAACAATAAATAATATAAGCCAAGCAATGTGAAATACTACAAACCCAGTCTGACCACTACAGTAATACCAGGGGAACAAACCAAGCGTTTTAGTCCATCGTTTCATCATGTGTGTATATTTTATACTAGCGTTTAAAATGGATGGGTGGGGGGGTAGTAGCGGGGATGGAAATGAGACTCCCGCTGCACAGCAGTTTGATCCAGTCCTGGTTTCACTGGGAGTTTAATAATAAGACACACCTGAGCTTGTTAGCTAGACACACTGGGAGCTTGATCAAGCTGGTAGTAAAACCTGGACTGGGTGACACTGCTGTGCAACAGGAGTCTTATTCCCATCCCTGTAGTTGTATAGCGCTAAGTTATTACCTGTCGGTAAAGTAAGCCCCTGCCAACCAACCCCCCCCCCCCCTTTTCTGTTCAGAGTAGATTGAGCTTCTATATATTTCAGATCTGCCAGTGATCCCGATGTCGTCACACAATTAATCAAAGAGGCGAGGTAAGGGGGCAACACGCATGTATACAAAAGTATGTGCTACATATGTAGGGCGTTTGCCTTTTTTTTTTTTTTTTTTTTTTTTTTTTACTAAACTTTAAATGTTTAACTCTAGCAAACTCGCCGACTGCACGGCACTGCAATTAAAATCGAAAACAACTCACAACACCCTCGAGGTCATCTCAACAGTGCGCTACTATACTTTAAAAAAGAGGCTTGCTAGCGCGTCGAGGTAAGACCTCGCCTGTCTGTTCCTGTTTCTTACCTGTGCGTTTGCGGTCTCGGTCCCTGGTTCGGGATCCTCTGTTCTGCAGTCGCGTTTATAAAGCCGTGGTTTTTATCTCTCGCCTGACGCTGTTCTAATCTCTCGATACATTGCGATCGTGTTTTGTTTGTTCTCTGTCGCGCAGTTCAGAACTATCTCCTTATCAAAGGCATGGAATGAATTGGCAAGCGGCTGCAGTGACGTGCGTGGGGCTATGACGTCATGCACATCGCCGCCGCTGTCATAATTATTATCATTATTTTTTTTAACTCGGATATTATTTTATAAAGACTTTTTTTTCCTCCATCCATCTGAAAAAGGACTTGTAGACCGAAACGTCCTGAGATCGTTGATATATTATTATAAATCAATTATTCATATTTTTATGATCTTTTTCTCATTTTGATGCACAGCAACTTTTCCTTTTTCAAATATGAAAAATTAAACTTTCGTTTTTATAAATCACTTACTACTCTTAAATAAATAAATAAATAAATAAATAAATAAATAAATATCGTACTTTGCAGTTCAGCGAAACAAAAGAAGGACTCCACACAGCAGGAATAATAAACAGTGTATTTATTTACTGCGCTGGCGTTTCACAAGCTCGTCACAATCCAGCACGCCTCGTTACACAGCGACACCCCCTGACACAGCGCGGTGGAGCCGCTAGAGGGCGCCAGATCCACGCTCTCCACTGTAAAACCCGTACTTACAGTTGCTGGTTGTACACTAGGGCGATTCAGGCTTTTTCAACTCGCAGTCCCAATGCATGGTTAACGTAAGAAAGTCAAAACCTTCATTATCTCACATTGCACAGTGTGCGCGTGAAGATACACAAACATTAAAAGTCATTTAAAAAATAAATAAATAACTAATAACAACACAGTTGAATCTAAATGAGATGTAATTACACCACTTATCCTCTAGATGTCACAAGTACGGCAGAAATCACACGCTTTTACGATGGTTTATTATGGCACAGGAGTACTAATTTTATATCAGTTTTTGCAGTACAAAAAATAAAGCGGTTTTCATCCAGTCGCTTTTGAGGAAGTTCCCTCAAAAGCGATTGGATGAATAAAGCTGCAGTTTTTAAAAAATGGTTTTTTGTTTTGTTTTGTTTTTGTTCCCCGCGTTCAACAAGTTATTTTATTTATTATTATTATTATTTATTTATTTATTTATTTATTTTTAACCGTTACACAAACCCCGCCCCGCCCGGCCCAGCCTGGCCGGAGCTCGGAGCTCAGAGCTCGGTGAACGCGTGTCGGTAGACGCGGGGGTTGTGTTTCGGTCTCGACCCCGGGTCGGCTGTGTGACTCAGGGACACTTCCTCTCCACGCTCTGCTTGCCTCCCTCTTCGTACTCCTGCTTCGAAATCCACATCTGCTGAAACGTGCCCTACAGAAACAAAAAAACAACAATACACACAGAAATCGAGTCTGAGATAAATACAAACCGTGTCGAGGCTGTGATCAGAGAGCGGACACTCGACCGACCGGATCTGAGGCACGCGTGCTCAAAAGAAACCACGTGTGTGTGTGTGTTCAGGGAATTACAACACATACACACACACAGAGTATATAAAGTACAGAGGATTCAGAAAGTGCAGGGCTCTCTCTCTCTCCAGGGAGAGACAGGATCCCACAGGACACTCACCCATCACTAGGATGATAAAGTGAGAGTCAGTCAGCCTATCAGAGCCTCACCAGTGAAGCCAGGATGGAGCCTCCTATCCAGGGACTGAAGCGACGCTCCACAGAGCTGTTACTGGCAATCAGCTTCAGACGCATGCTCTACAGGGAGAGGAGAGACGGTTGGGGTTGAGGTTGGGGGTTGGGGGTTGAGGTCGGGGGTTGGGGGTTGAGGGTTGAGGGGTGAGGGTGGGGGTTGGGGGTTGGGGGTTGAGGGTGGGGGTTGGGGGTTGAGGGTGTTAGGGTGAGGGTGAGGGTGGGGGTGGGGTAGAGGTAGAGTGAGAGATTGTATTGTATTGTATTGTATTGTATTGTGTTGTTGTTACTCTTCACAATGTTATCGTGTCCAGTCATACCGGGGGGGTTTTCTGTGACAGCTCCCGGGTCAGACGGTCCGTGAACCCCTGCAGGAGAGTGTTGCCCCCGGTGACGATGACACTGCCATAGAGACCCTGCGGAGAAACGCAGAGAGAGAGACACCACGCACACACACAGACACACAGACACACGCACATTTTTAGCCACCTTGAAGCAGTAACTGGTAACAGAAGACGTTCCTCATGCTGTTTGCATTGCATCAGAGGACTGACTGACTGAATCAGACAGCTGTGTGGGAGATGCGAGTCATGTGACTCAGCTTGCCTACAGCCTGACCCCGCCCCCCGCCTGACCCCGCCCCCACCTGGCCCCGCCCCCTATGCATCTCCCTCTGACCCGGAATACTCACGGGCCGGATGTCGATGTCACACATCCCGATGCTGGTGGTCACGACGTGCCCCACCCCCAGCATGGTGTTCCCAGAGAGCCCCTGTGAGTGAGGGAGACACAGCCAGTCAGCACAGCGCCCCCTGCTGCCGCGGAGGAGGAATTCCACGCGGCGAGCGACTGACCTTCACGTTGGAGGGGTCGAACAGCCCCTCAGGAATCCGAAGCCTCTCCGCCCCGTAGTCCGAGGTGAAGCCGCTGGGCATCTCGAAATGCAGCGTCGGCATCTGTGCAGCAACCCTGCAGGGGAGGAGAGAGGAGAGGGGGAGAGAGGAGAGGGAGAGGGGGAGAGGGAGAGAGGAGAGGAGAGGAGAGGGGGAGGAAAGGGAGAGGGGGGAGAGAGGAGAGGAGAGAGAGAGGAGAGGAGAGAAGAGAGAGGGAGGAGAGGAGGGGGAGAGGGGGAGAGGAGAGGGGGAAGAGAGGGGAGGAGGGGGGAGGAGAGGAGAGGGGGGAGGAGAGGAGAGGGTGAGGACAGGGGGAGAGGGGAGAGGAGAGGAGAGAAGAGGGGGAGAGGAGAGGAGAGAGAAGGGGGAGAGGAGAGGAGAGAGAGGAGAGAATATAGAGGGAGGAGAGGAGGGGGAGAGAGGGGGAGAGGGGGGCGAGAGAGGGAGAGGAGAGGGGAAAGAGAGGGGAGAGGAGAGGGAGAGAGGAGAGAGAGAGAGAGTTGAGCACGATGGAGATCAGAACAGAACTTCTCTCTAAAACTCTTTTTAACAGCATATGTGTGTGTGTGAGTCGAGTAGGCGGGGCTGGGGGAGTTGAAAGGTCACCCTGCCGCACGGCGTGGTTTGAGTAGAATGAGGCAGGCTGCTCCGATTCTCCAGACAAGCTCACAGCCGGGTAAAGGCGGGGTTAGAGACAGAAAGGAACGACACTGAAAATAAAAAGCGATTGAAGTGACATGTGAAGCGGATCGCAGGTCGTACGAGACCACCGGCGTGGAATAGAGGCAATGAGGCGGAGCGGCTCACTCACTGTTCATCATAGGGAGAGTCCGACACCTGCAGAACCGAGGCCTGGAAATCCTGAAACACCTCCTGGAGACGAAACACAGACATTACACACCCCCTCCCGCTGCCTTCCACACTGCAGCCCAGCACCCTAACCACTGAGCTCCTCAAACCTGCTGCCTTCCACACTGCAGCCCAGCACCCTAACCACTGAGCTCCTCAAACCCGCTGCCTTCCACACTGCAGCCCCCCTCCCTCTCTCTCTCTCTCTCTCTCTCTCTCTCTCTCTCTCTCTCTCTCTCTCTCTCTCTCTCTCTCCACACAGTCCTACGTTGCACATGTAGTTATGCCAGGACTTGGTGACTGGTGGCAGTTTCTCTTTCTTTTTCCAGCTCGGTGGCGCCCCCTCTCGGACAAGCTCCTAAAAAAAAAAAAAAAAAAAAAAATTAGACTAACTAATCACAAGCTTTCAATACGGCTACCGTTTCATCGATCATAGAACGGTGATGAAACTGCAGCCCTGTGTCCGCCATGTTGGCTCCCCCTGCTGTTAGGATCCCCACACAACACTGACGTCATGTTGGAGCCGCAATGGCGCTTGTTTCCTAAGTGCGCCATACCAGTTTCATTTACACGGCGAGCATCGCAGGGAGCTTTCACTAAAAACACACAGCGAGCCGAAACACCTCCAAACACACCACAGAGAGATTTTTGAGCTTCAGATTGCAAAATAAAACCTGGAAGTGAATTCCAAAGTGAAGCGCCTAATAGCAGCCTTTAAAAATTAATTCATTGATTACTGAATCCTCAGCTGATGCGCTATCCTTGCACTATCGCACTACTAACACATCACTGTAGATATAACTCGCTGAAAATCTAACTGGCTGCATCCTAGTTCATATTGTATTCTAGCAGTGTTATTATTATACATAGCATCCTAGTTCATATTGTATTCTAGTAGTGTTATTATTATACATAGCATCCTAGTTCATATTGTATTCTAGTAGTGTTATTATTATACACAGCATCCTAGTTCATATTGGATTCTAGTAGTGTTATTATTATACATAGCATCCTAGTTCATATTGGATTCTAGTAGTGTTATTATTATACATAGCATCCTAGTTCATATTGGATTCTAGTAGTGTTATTATACACAGCATCCTAGTTCATATTGGATTCTAGTAGTGTTATTATTATACATAGCATCCTAGTTCATATTGGATTCTAGTAGTGTTATTATTATACATAGCATCCTAGTTCATATTGGATTCTAGTAGTGTTATTATTATACATAGCATCCTAGTTCATATTGGATTCTAGTAGTGTTATTATTATACATAGCATCCTAGTTCATATTGGATTCTAGTAGTGTTATTATTATACATAGCATCCTAGTTCATATTGTATTCTAGTAGTGTTATTATTATACATAGCATCCTAGTTCATATTGTATTCTAGTAGTGTTATTATTATATATTGCATCCTAGTTCATATTGGATTCTAGTAGTGTTATTATTATACATAGCATCCTAGTTCATATTGGATTCTAGTAGTGTTATTATTATACATAGCATCCTAGTTCATATTGTATTCTAGTAGTGTTATTATTATACAGAGCATCCTAGTTCATATTGTATTCTAGTAGTGTTATTATTATACATAGCATCCTAGTTCATATTGTATTCTAGTAGTGTTATTATTATACATAGCATCCTAGTTCATATTGGATTCTAGTAGTGTTATTATTATACATAGCATCCTAGTTCATATTGGATTCTAGTAGTGTTATTATTTGCACTGGCTGTAAACTACACTGTGTTTCAATATGAAGCTTGCATTGTAACCCTGCGCTGCCCTGTAACCCCTGCGTGAGTCGCCTGGGATAAAGGGGTCTGTCAAATCAATACTAATAGTAATCAGACGGCTCGTGTCGGGCGCTGCCTGCCTTAGATGCGATCATGTATGGAGGAACGATGTCGATGCTCATTTCCTGGAAGAGCTCCCGGCACTGCATTGAGATGAAGTCCCCAGCCAGAGGTGACTTGACAATGCCTGAAAAAAAACAAAAAAAACAAACGAATTGTCAAATCAAATCTTTTTTTACATTAATTAAAAAACAAATATATATATATATATATATAGTAGTGCCCAATTATTTCTACCCCTGATGTCTCTCCAATTTAGAATTTAGGGGGTGGGGGCGGGGCTTGCTTACCTTGCTGTAGAACGTACCCATCATGCACCGGGATGGCCGTGGTGTGCGTGGCACCGCTGTCCAGGACCAGCCCCGTGGCACGGCCATTGGCAAAACTGGACGGGCGGTGAAAGAAAACGGACAGACAGACAGGGCTGTTTTAATGGTCTGAACCATGATCTTAACACCTTAATATGCTTTACCATACCTCTCTGTGCTTTACAATGCTTCCCTGTGCTTTACCAGACCTCTCTGTGCTTTACAATGCTTCCCTATGCTTTACCAGACCTCTCTGTGCTTTACCAGACTTCTCTGTGCTTTACAATGCTTCCCTATGCTTTACCAGACCTCTCTGTGCTTTACAATGCTTCCCTATGCTTTACCAGACCTCTCTGTGCTTTACAATGCATCCCTATGCTTTACCACACCTCTCTGTGCTTTACAAGGCTTCCCTATGCTTGACCACACCTCTCTGTGCTTTACAATGCTTCCCTATGCTTTACCAGACCTCTCTGTGCCTTACAATGCTTCCCTATGCTTTACCAGACCTCTCTGTGCTTTACAATGCATCCCTATGCTTTACCACACCTCTCTGTGCCTTACAATGCTTCCCTATGCTTTACCACACCTCTCTGTGCTTTACAATGCTTCCCTATGCTTTACCAGACCTCTCTGTGCTTTACAATGCTTCCCTATGCTTTACCAGACCTCTCTGTGCTTTACAATGCTTCCCTATGCTTTACCACACCTCTCTGTGCTTTACAATGCTTCCCTATGCTTTACCACGCCTCTCTGTGCTTTACAATGCTTCCCTATGCTTTACCAGACCTCTCTGTGCTTTACAATGCTTCCCTATGCTTTACCACACCTCTCTGTGCTTTACAATGCTTCCCTATGCTTTACCACACCTCTCTGTGCTTTACAATGCTTCCCTATGCTTTACCATGCCTCTCTGTGCTTCATCACACTTTGCTAACCCTAATCCTAACCCTGAGGATGCGCGTGGGCTGGTTTTTCCTGAAGGATACGCGGTGAGGACGGCAGTTTTGCACAGGAAGAAGGCTGGGATGTTGTAGTGTTCGAACATCAGTTCCGTCAGTCTCTCCCGTTTGGCTCGGGTGTTCCACTGCAAACCGCCACCAGGGGGCGGTGAAACCAACACGGTTAAATAAAAACAAAGTCCGAGTGACGCAGCGGGTCAGTATTGACAGCGCTGATTCAGTTAATCACTGTATCAAGTCTGCAGGTTTTTATGTATTTTTAAAATGTATTTATTTATTTATTTGACATCAAAACCTTTTTTCTTCATGATATCGGACAGTGCATTGGAGTAAAGAACGTTCTTAATTTGCATGCCTTGCTACTCTCACTGCACCAACACCTCCTAGGTCGTGTCATAACAATTACAAATAATAATAATAATAATAATAATAATAATAATAATAATAATAATTTGTGTCTTTATGCAGCTCGATGTATTTTGTAGTTACTTTTCTCCTGCAATAATACTAGAAGTAGGTGCAGTTCTTTGATATGGGATAATCAATGGGGATGGAAAATTAGACTCCCTTTGCAGAGCGGTTTGATCCGTTCCTGGTTTTACTATGAGTTTAATAAGACACACACCCCCTGAGCTTGTTAGCTAGACACACTGTGGAGCTGATCAAGCTGGTAGCAGTAAAACCTGGAATGGGTGACACTGCTGTGCAACAGGAGTCTCAATGTTAGTAGTTTGGAAATAAAGACCTTAGTTCATTAACCACAGGAGCCTGTGTGTGTGTCCAGTGGTTAGAGAAAAGGGGTCTCGATACCAGGAGGTTCAAATCCTGGCTCAGCCACTGACTCCCTGTGTGTGTGTGTGTGTGTGTGTGTGCGCGCGTGTGTGTGTGTGTGTGTGTGTGTGTGTGTGTGACCCTGAGCAAGTCACTGAACCTCCTTGTGCTCCGTCCTGGGGATGAGACGTCAAACAAACGAGCTCCTATTGGAAGTGACTCTGCACCAGCAGCAGCAGCAGTTGTTGATCATGCAGAGTTCACCCCCCTGGGCTCTGTGAGTCGGATCAAAGCCTCCGCTGAACGACTCGTTAATGAACGAATGAGGGGGTCCCAGGACAGTACTCACCGGGGCCTCTGACATTAGGACCGGGTGCAGGCGAGGGTCTGACTTCATGTGCTTGCTGTAGGTGTGATCCAGAATCGACCGGAAGCAATCCCAATCTTCAACTGCAAGAAAACACAGGAGACAAGCACCCAGGCCGTGCCTTACACATGTGAGCCACCTGGTTGGTTACCTCTCCGGGCGGGTAATTAAAACCGACTTGAATGGCTGAATTCAAACCAATCTTTTGATTACGTGATGTTATATAAAATGATATATATATATATATATATATATATATATATGTAAAAGGGGCGTGTGTGTGTAAACGTGGTATTTTAGAGACGGAAACCCACTCATCCCGTTCTTGAGAGGAGACATGGTCTCCACGTTTTCTCGCGGCACGTGTAGGGAGTTGGTGTCGATGAAGTAGCTCTTCCCGCCTTTTTTCTCCTTCTCCCCGTCGGTCTCCATGGCAGCGTCGTCCTGGACCAGCACGCCCACCGTCGTCGGGAAATCCGCCTGGCGAGGAAAAAAAAAAAAAAAAAAAACACAAAACAAACGGTCTGTTCAGATATGACAGAGCTGTTGTGGGTCGAGGGAGGTTTTACTGTAACGTCTAGCCGTTGAGAGAGACAGAAACGCGCCTGAAGGAGCTGCTTACCTTCGGGCAGTCTTCACCTGCATAGCCCGCCCGCACAGAGAAGGAGCCGATATCGAAGACCAGAGCACCGACTTCATCTGTGTGAAACCCAGAGAGAAACGCGCCTGAGACGAACTGACACCTGCCATTTCTCACCGTCACCTTATTTATCTTTTTCTGTTATATATATATATAAGTAATGTTAATTAGAATTAATACAGATTCAAAGATTGAAGTAGAAATGATGTCACAATATATATAGAACACCGTTACGTCATATAAGAATAAATCATGGATTTGAATGTAAACAATAACAAGTCGTTGTCATGACGTCAAAAACCTATAAATACCTCCAATGTTTTGATTCAAACACAGGCTCCCTTGAGAAAGATATGGACAACATATCGAAACGCTGGGCAGCTGGCTCTTTCAGCTAATATATATATATATATATATATATATATATATATATATATATATATATATATATATATATATATATATATATATAACATTGGGGGCAAGTGTCCCTTCCCTATAAATATATCCGATCATGCATAATGATGGATATAATGAACGTAATCGGTCAGTATGCAAATAATTTCAAGGCACGGTTTTAATGACACACGCACAGACACACCACGCACCTCTACTGTAAAACGCGTGGCTTTTTGTGCATAAGTATTGCAGAATTAAAAGCGCATGCACTGATTAATGAGGCACTGTGTGTGAGAGAGAGAGAGAAAGAGGGAGAGAGAGAGAGTATATATATATATATATATATATATATATATATATATATATATATATATATATATATATATATAAGCTGTGTTATTTTGTACTATTATATAAAAACCCGCTTACCTCCGCCGTATACTCCGCCACTCATTTTCGTGGGCTTAATTTCTTTTGCAGGGTTTAAAAAATATATATATATATATATTAATGTGCATATAATAGATATTTGATTATTAATAATAATAATAATAATAATAATAATAATAACAGACAATAAGAAAGCAGCTACGCAGTATTGGTAGACCCCATATTGTCATAAAGCTGGGTGTTAAAAAGAGGGGAAAATAAAATCCGAAATTGCCTTCAGAAATCGGAGGTGGGGTTCCATCGACTCTGCGCTCTTCAGCCGGCCAATCAAATCGCTGGGATTCCCACACTGGCCGCAGCCTATTGGTTACTGGAGGCCAGTCCGCGCCAGCTGGGTCTCCGTCTTAAAGGTAGCGGTCGACCAGGTGACATATTTTTGTCGGCAGACACGCGGCGTTCTGCGTTGAAAATTTGAACTGACAGCCTCAGTAAACACAGACTGAAGTATGGATTATTAATGATCAATTAACTATATATATATACACACACACACACACACACACACACACACACACACACACACACACACACACACACACACACACACACACACACACACACACTGTTTGGTTGTAACCAGCCCTAGACACAAACAATGGTGCGGGCAGCAGTGTGGAGTAGTGGTCAGGGCTCTGGACTCTTGACCAGCGGGTCATGGGTTCAATCCCAGGTGGGGGACACTGCTGCTGTTCCCTTGAGCAAGGTACTTTACCTAGATTGCTCTAGTAAAAACCCGACTGTATAAATGGGGAATTGTATGTAAAAATAATGTGATATCTTGTAACAATTGTAAGTCGCCCTGGATAAGAGCGTCTGCTAAGAAATAAATAATAATGGAATTATGGAGAGGAGTTTGCGTTTTTTTTTTTTTTTTTTTTACAGTTTCACTAGATAATGAACGAATGCATGCAAGGAAGACATTTTATCTTCTGTGAAACCACACAATCTTATTTCATGTCGTGCCGTTCGTCACGCCGCCGTTGCCGTGCGCAACGCTCCGGTTTTCAGTACCTCGCTGCCGGTCACTGCGATTGGACAAGGCCGCTGCCAGTCCGGGTGACGTCGCCGTGGGTGGGCGGGGCTGGAGGAGCCGTGGGTTTGATCGACAGGGAGAGCCTAACGCCGCCCGAGGGAGGGAGGAGTATTTCTGATTGGATTTGTAGCAGCAGCGGTGCATTATCAAGCCGGTTCGAGCGGTATCGAAAGGGACCGGCGTCTATACCTTGCATTTGTGGGGGAGGAACTCGGGGGAACCTTTGCTTGAAAAGGTAAGGTGCAAGCTACACGTTTATATTATTGATTCATTCCTTCCGTCCTTCCGTCCTTCCGTCCTTTATTTCTAATTTGCATTTGTTATCGTTATTTAATTCGGTAAATATAAACGTTATGCTGCTGCACCGTGTATATTATGTGTAGTTGTGTGTGTGGGGGGGGGGGGGAGGGGGTAATTATTTTTTTTCGTGCATTGGGTGTTGGTTGCTCAATGCAATAGCGATAGCGGTACTGTAGGGTTTTTTTATATAGAGAGGTGTAATGGTTTTTTTTCTGCTGTGTGTTTTTAAATGAAATATATATTCTATGTAACCTTATATCATTTGTCACCCGGCGTCGTTTGGTCAGGTGCACACACACACACACACACACACACACACACACACACACACACACACACACACACACACACACACGAAACATGTGATCCTAACGGAGTGTGTGATCTTAACCGACCCCTTCATCATTCCAAATACGCGCTTTGTCTGTCTTCGTTGCATCGCAGCTGTAATACCGCCGAGTGTCCAGCAGGTGGCGAGCAGTACTCTACAATGCATTTGTTCGTGTTTTTATACTTGACGCTTTAGACGTATGGATTTCTAACGCAGGCGCAATGAGTATATTTTCCAGCTTTACCAGACCTCTCTGTGCTTTACAATGCTTCCCTATGCTTTACCATACCTCTCTGTGCTTTACAATGCTTCCCTATGCTTTACCAGACCTCTCTGTGCTTTACAATGCTTCCCTATGCTTTACCAGACCTCTCTGTGCTTTACAATGCTTCCCTATGCCTTATGACCTTACCAGACCTCCCTGTGCTTTTACCAGACCTTCCTGTGCTTTACAATGCTTTACCAGACCTCTCTGTGCTTTTGCTTCAATGCTTCCCTATGCTTTACCAGACCTCTCTGTGCTTTACAATGCTTCCTATGCTTTACCAGACCTCCTCTGTGCTTTACAATGCTTCCCTATGCTTTACCAGACCTCTCTGTGCTTTACAATGCTTCCCAGTGCTTTACCAGACCTCTCTGTGCTTTACCAGACCAGACCTCTCTGTGCTTTTTACAATGCTTCCATATGCTTTACCAGACCTCTCTGTGCTTTACAATGCTTCCCTATGCTTTACCAGACCTCTCTGTGCTTTTACAATGCTTCCATATACTTTACCAGACCTCTCTGTGCTTTATACAAGACCTGCTGTGCTTTTACAATGCTTTACCAGACCTCTCTGTGCTTTACAATGCTTCCCTATGCTTTTTACCAGACCTCTCTGTGCTTTACAATGCTTCCCTATGCTTTACCACACCTCTGTGTTTTACAATTTCCTATGCTTTAATGCTTCCTTTATGCTTCCCTATGCTTTACCAGACCTCTCTGTGCTTTACAATGCTTCCCTATGCTTTACCAGACCTCTCTGTGCTTTTACAATGCTTCCCTATGCTTTACCAGACCTCTCTGTGCTTTACAATGCTTCCATACTTTACCAGACCTCTCTGTGCTTTACAATGCTTCCCTATGCTTTACCAGACCTCTCTGTGCTTTACAATGCTTCCCTATGCTTTACCAGACCTCTCTGTGCTTTACAATGCTTCCCTATGCTTTACCAGACCTCTCTGTGCTTTACAATGCTTCCCTATGCTTTACCACACCTCTCTGTGCTTTACAATGCTTCCCTATGCTTTACCACACCTCTCTGTGCTTTACAATGCTTCCCTATGCTTTACCACACCTCTCTGTGATTTACAATGCTTCCCTATGCTTTACCACACCTCTCTGTGCTTTACAATGCTTCCCTATGCTTTACCACACCTCTCTGTGCTTTACAATGCTTTCACTGTGCTTTATTACACTTTGCTGTGCTTTTACTAAGGGAAACTTTTATAAGAAACCATTCTAGCAGAGTTATGTCAGTGTGTGTGTGTGTGTGTGTGTGTGTCTGTGTTTGAGAGAGAGAGAGAGAGCGAGTGCAGATCACAGATCACATCTTCCACAATCAGGGACTGGATCAGAACAGGAAACAGATGGGCCGGTACCAAAACAATAGCCCTTTCTTCCTGTTTCCTGTTTGCTGCGGGTCACAGGAAGCCGAGGGAGATTCCGTTTCGGACAGCGCGCAGTGCAGACCTCCATTGTGTGTTTCTAGTTTATAAGGTGAACGCTGGAAGTTACCAAGTTACCTTCCATCTCTGTTAGAGAAACCGAACTCCACGTGGGCACTCACCCCAGCCCTGTCGGAGGCTTTTATCCAAAGCGACTCACAGAGACTAGGGGGGTGAACTCTGCATCATCATCAACTGCTGCTGCTGCTACAGAGTCACTTCCAATAGGAGCTCGTTTGTTTGACGTCTCATCCGAAGGACGGAGCACAAGGAGGTGAAGCGACTCGCTCAGGGAGTCAGTGGCTGAGCACTGCAAATGGAAATCTTTTGTCAAAATAGTTCTATCAGGGATCGCCGTCTAATTCGTTAACGATTTTAATAGACCGTGCGGGCTATTCGTTTAAGAAACACACGCGGTAGACTTTTTAGAAGCTGTTTTCCTAATTCAAAGCACAAAGCGGTCTGACATTTCCACCCATCATGAGAGCCTGTTGTTTCTACATCGCTGATTACTGAGCTGAAAATTGAAATCATCTCTCCCCCCCGAGGTGTTTTCACGCAGGCAGATATATAAAGGAGATCGATGACACACCTGGAGCTGTTGTGCTAGATTTGCACACTGCTGTCCATACCCAGACTGAACCTGGTAGACAATGCAGCCTTTTAGAACCGGAACTCAGAACCTCAGAACTGTCTCCGTGTTCTTAGAACATCTGCAAGTCACGTGAACCAGCGACAATGAACTGCTTCCCAAAGCCTGCCTTACACAAGCTTGTGGGAGTGCAGGGGGCCCACTACGAGGCTGTTGCTAGGCAACCCAGCCCTCGTTACTACGCTCTCTGATAAGCCCGGCTGAATAACGTTGGCAGGTGGAAGGAACCACTGATCAGATAGCCGGGGGGAGGGGGCGGCACCGCTGTCATTCAATACAACAGGCTCCCGGCTGAGCAAGGGTGTGGAACCCCCCCCCCACACAAGAACAGTTTAAAACGCCCCCATATTCACACAGTGAAGATGAAATGGATAAATATACATTTTTGTAAACTGCATTATATATACAAAATGAAAAGTGTTCCTGTTAATCATTTAACCCTTCTGTGTAAATCCCCAAAAAATCATTTTAAAAAAAGTAGCCGTTTCACCCAGTCCAGGTTTTACTGCTACCAGCTTGATCAGCCCCCAGTGTGTCTAGGTAACAAGCTCAGGTGTGTCTGATTATTAAACTCCCAGTGAAACCAGGACTGGATCACACTGCTGTGCAGCGGGAGTCTGATTCCCAGCCCTGCATGCTATGCGTATATTCAGGGATTGAAATCAGACTCCCGTTGTACAGCAGTTTGATCCAGTGCTTGGTTTTTAGTTTAATAATCAGACACACCTGAGCTTGTTACCTGAACACGCTGTGGGGCTGATCAAGCTGGTAGTAAAACCTGGACTGGGTGACGCTGCTGTGCAACAGGAGTCTGGTCGATTCTCCTGAAAGAAAGCAACAAACTCTCTGGCTTCTAAAGGGTTAAAAGTACCATTTCCTGTTTTCTGCTTCATCCCTGGCCTTTCGCTTCCTGTTTCGAGAATCTTGCTAAACGAACGATTCCGCTTCGTTGTCTCTCTCTTTTTTTTTTTTTTTTGTACAGTGGTGTGTGGCACCAGCAGTGGATTCAGATCCATGCGTGTTCTGTAAAGGGCACCCAAGCCATCTTATATCTTACTGCAGGGCAGGCTTGAGGCACGGAGACTGAACTGCTCCCAACCTCCCTCCCTCACCCCCCTAAGAGAAAGGGGGCTCCCTCCAGTCCAGGGCAGGCTTGAGGCATGGAGACTGAACTGCTCCCTCCCTCCCTCCCTCACCCCCCTGAGAGAAAGGGGGCTCCCTCCAGCCCAGGGCAGGCTTGAGGCATGGAGACTGAACTGCTCCCCAACCTCCCTCCCTCACCCCCTAAGAGAGTCCAGGGCAGGGGGCACGGAGACTCCCCTCCCTTCAGTCCCTCCAGGGGCAGGCTTGAGGCATGGAGACTGAACTGCTCCCTCCCTCCCTCACCCCCTGAGAGAAAGGGGCTCCCTCCAGTCCAGGGCAGGCTTGAGGCACGGAGACTGAACTGCTCCCTCCTCCCTCCCTCACCCCCTGAGAAAGGGGGCTCCTCCAGTCCAGGGCAGGCTTGAGGAACTGCTCCCAACCTCCCTCCCTCACCCCCCTAAGGAGACTGAACTGAACTGCTCCCTCCCCTTCACCCCCTCAGAAAGGGGCCCCTCCAGTCCAGGGCAGGCTTGAGGCACGAAGACTGAACTGCTCCCCTCTCCTTCAGTCCCTAGGGCAGGCTTGTCCAGGCAGGCTTGAGGCACTGAACTGCTCCCTCCCTCCCTCACCTCCCCTAAGAGAAAGGGGGCTCCCTCCAGTCCAGGGCAGGCTTGAGGCACGAAGACTGAACTGCTCCCAACCTCCCTCCCTCACCCCCCTAAGAGAAAGGGGGCTCCCTCCAGTCCAGGGCAGGCTTGAGGCTTCAAGTGTAAAATATACTTTTATTTATTGATTGATTTGATTATTTATTTATTTATTTATTTATTTACTTTTGTTGATTAGAGAGATTCGGTATTTTTTTTTAGTTATTATTATAAAAGGTGTGTTATTTTTTTATTTGATTTTTTTTTAATCAGAAAAAAATACTTTTTGTTGCCGTGGCGACATTGCAGCCCCGTTTTCGGGTCAAAAAAACCCCAACAATATCGATTTTTGTAGATTTATTAATGAATTCAGCAGAACATACGGAGGAAATGGCAGCGGGGCCGCTTGACGATCACGTGACTCGGCTCCCGGCTGCAGACAAAACCGGATTGTTTCACTTTACAAGAAAAAGCGGGGGTGGGGAAGACGGGGGGGCCAGTGATTGATCAAAATTACATAATTAAAAATAAACAACAAACAAACAGGAAAGCTGAAAAAACAGGTACACAAAAAAGGAATCTATTGAACTCTCACGTCTGGCACCGTTATCAGTGCTTGCCGCGTCGGTGGGGCAAACTGTCATTATATTTATAAACAGACGCGCCGATAGCCCGCGTTTGAGGGAGGAGGGGTGTTTTGTAATGGTACAGACTGTAGGGCAATGGGTGCGGTGCAGAAGCGATACAGAGCAAGCAAATGAAAGACTGCGTTATTAAAGGGGAACATTTTGGAAGACGTTTTTAATATAGTCTATAAATATATTATATGAATGTATTGTAGTATTTTGGTACCCTTCTGGGAATAGGTAGGTCATTTTTTGTTGATGTAATTAATACTGAAGGAAAAAAAGCGTTGTATTAAACGTGTATTATTTTAAAAATATTTATTTAGAGTGTTTTTTTAAATACAAAAACGACGAAAAAAAAGCAGACACCCGTACGGAAAACAAGCCACTAAAAAATAAAGGAAGGAGCCACGCAAAACAGTACCAGCAACCAGCAACCAGCAACCAGAAACCAGTATACACTGCGAAACTGGTGTCTTTGTTTTTCTGTGATTATATATATATTTTTTACACTTGATTACCAAAATATTTTTTTTTCCCCCTCGCCGGACGAAACGGATTTAAACATAAGAGACATTTAAATATATATTATAAGTATTTGGTCGATCGGAGAGGCGACGAGAGTCAGACGGGGAAGGGGGTGCGCCGGAGATTTTGTCGAGACCACTTCCAAGAAAAAAACCCACAGAAAATATATATATTGCTCTCCATCAACAAGGACAGACAAAACTGCCGAGGGGAGAATTCTCTGTCGGTAGGTAAGTGCGTTTATTTAAATTACATTGATAAATAAAATGCACCTTGCATAACGAGTGACCTTTTCGAATTCATTTTATGTATGTATATATAATCTCACACTCGTGATCGGGAAACAGAGTGGGGATCAAACTATCGATAATATATATATATTGTGTAATAATGGATTTGCAGAAGTCAAATGGGCGTTTTATCATCTCTATTTTGCCTACGAAGGTTCTTAAGGAAACGGCGTCCATTTTTTCTGTGTTTCTGTGTGTTTGTGTGTGATCGATACAGCTGTTTCTAAATATAATCCTAGCTTTTTTTCTTTTCGTTGACGTTAAATCATAAATCTACACGAGCAGCGCGACCCCCAGGCGCTCTCTGTGTTTCTAAAGTCGGGTCGTGTAATTTATAATGCATCAAATGGAGGTTTCCTTTTTGAAACGCGTAGAGACGTTTCGGCCCGTGTGATATAGACTGTGCTGTGTGTATTAAAATCAGCTGTTTAGCACCGTCTCTGTGTTTTTAAAACTGCTGTAGGATCCATTTTCTATTGCGTCTTAATAAGGGCTGCTGTAGTAAGCGCCGCTCGACTCCAGTGTTATGAGAGTCTCGGGTTCAGCAGCTGCAGATTTAATTTAAAACGAAAGAAATAGACATGGTATGAAAAATGATCTCACAGCGACCATCAAGACGCGGGCAAGCATATTATTAACGAGGAGGGCAAACTGTAGCGTCTCTAGACTCGCTGTTAAAATGGTGTGGTTTTTTTATTTTGAATTGTGAGGATTATTCATGATCAATACAACTAGTGGGTTCAGCATTGAGAAGAAAGGGATAGCGAGGCGTTGAAACAGAACCCTGGTTTAATATCCGTCCATTTGGAGGTACATCACACTAGAAAAAAGGAGAGGGATGGACATGCGGGATTAGGACGCGCTGTTTATTTATATTGACTGTATTATACATCAATCAATCAATCAATCAGTCAATCAATCAATAAACGCGTGTATAACGCGAATATAACCCGTGGCGTCTACTCGGGATTGCAATACATTATATTATGCGAATATTGTAATTATAAAGACGTGCGATTGTACGATCCGTGCGCGGTTTGTATATAATATTGTAATTATAAAGACGTGCGATTGTACGATCCGTGCGCGGTTTGTATATAATATTTGTGTGTTGATTATTTATTTATTTATTTATTTATTTATTTATTAATTTATTTATTTTTTAAAAGCGGTAGAAACGAACGGTGATATTTTCTGTAATTGACCAACCAAACAAAAGTGATGTGGTGTTTTTGTTTTGGTTGTTTTTTCGTGTTTATTTTTCTCATTGGCACAGAAGGGTGGGTACAATTCTTAATAAAAGTACCCCCATCCACACCCCCCGTGCGTTTTGTCATGACGCAAAATACGTGGGTACGTCGGGAAGTGCGTCGTACTGTCGTGGTCAGTGACATTAGTTTATTTCGGTTGTTTTTGATCTGTTATAAAATCTGTTTTTGTTTAGCAGCTAAATGTTTGCGGAGC
>CM072717.1:506000-533500 GCA_036884735.1 Huso huso
AGTCAAATTTTTCTTGTTTTTATTTATTGAATTTTTTTTCCCGCAGGACGCCAGGAAAGCATGTGGGGACTCAACTCTGACCCAGGTGAGGAACCCGTGACATGCGCAGCCCGTTACTTCTTTATCCAAGACTTTATTATTATTATTATTATTATTATGTATTGATTTTACAGACCCCTTTATCCCAGGTGACTCACGCAGGTGTTACAGGGCAGCGCAGGGTTACAATGCAAGCTTCATATTGAAACACAGTGTAGTTTACAGCCAGTGCAAATAATAACACTACTAGAATACAATATGAACTAGGATGCTATGTATAATAATAACACTACTAGAATACAATATGAACTAGGATGCTCTGTATAATAATAACACTACTAGAATCCAATATGAACTAGGATGCTATGTATAATAATAACACTACTAGAATCCAATATGAACTAGGATGCTCTGTATAATAATAACACTAAGAATAATATGAACTAATGCACTACTAGAATCCAATATGAACTAGGATGCTATGTATAATAATAACACTACTAGAATACAATATGAACTAGGATGCTATGTATAATAATAACACTACTAGAATCCAATATGAACTAGGATGCTCTGTATAATAATAACACTACTAGAATCCAATATGAACTGAACTATGTATAATAACACTACTAGAATCAATATGAACTAGGATGCTATGTATAATAATAACACTACTAGAATCCAATATGAACTAGGATGCTATGTATAATAATAACACTACTAGAATCCAATATGAACTAGGATGCTATAATAATAACACTACTAGAATCCAATATGAACTAGGATGCTATGTATAATAATAACACTACTAGAATACAATATGAACTAGGATGCTGTGTATAATAATAACACTACTAGAATACAATATGAACTAGGATGCTATGTATAATAATAACACTACTAAATACAATATGAACTAGGATGCTATGTATAATAATAACACTACTAGAATATGAACTAGGATGCTATGTATAATAATAACACTACTAGAATACAATATGAACTAGGATGCTAATAATAAACTACTAGAATGAACTAGGATGCTGTGTATAATAATAACACTACTAGAATAGGATGCTATGTATAATAATAACACTACTAGAATACAATATGAACTAGGATGCTATGTATAATAATAACACTACTAGAATCCAATATGAACTAGGATGCTGTGTATAATAATAACACTACTAGAATCCAATATGAACTAGGATGCTGTGTATAATAATAACACTACTAGAATCCAATATGAACTAGGATGCTCTGTATAATAATAACACTACTACTAGATATATGAACTAGGATGCTATGTATAATAATAACACTACTAGAATACAATATGAACTAGGATGCTGTGTATAATAATAACACTAGTAGATTCTGAACTAGGATGCTTGTATAATAATAAATACTAGGGTGCAATTGTTATTAATTGGTTCCCCAGATGTATAAATGTTTGTGTTTTTGGTTCCCCCAGATCACAGCTGGTTTGGACCCCGTGGGCAGAATTCAGATGAGGACACGACGCACCCTGAGGGGTCACCTGGCCAAAATCTACGCCATGCACTGGGGAACAGACTCCAGGTACAGGACTAATCTTGCTGCATAAAGTCGAATGAAACCTGCTGGAATAATGAACCACACACCAGCGCTTTGTAGTTTTCCATAGAATGAAAAACTGACAATCTCTCTCCTCTCTCTCTCTCTCCTCTCTCTTCTCTCGCTCCTCTCTTCCTCTCCCTGCCCCCTCTCTGTCTTCTCTCTGTCCTCTCTCTCTCTCTCTCCCCGCTCTCTCCTCTCGCTCTCCTCTCTCTCTCGCTCTCTCTCTCTCTCCTCTTCTCTCTCGCTCTCCTCTCTCTCCTCTCTCTTCTCTCTCCCCTCTCTCTCTCCTCCTCTCTCCTCCCCCCTCTCTTCTCCTCTCTCTCTCCTCTCTCTCTCTCTCTCTCCTCTCTCTCTCCTCTCTCTCCTCTCTCTCTCTCTCTCCTCTCTCTCTCTCTCTCTCTCCTCTCTCTCTCTCTCCTCTCTTCTCCTCTCTCCTCTCTCTCTGCAGGTTGTTGGTCAGTGCCTCTCAGGATGGCAAGCTCATCATCTGGGACAGCCATACCACAAATAAGGTAACGTTTCTCTTGCTCCAGTTTCCTTTACAGCACTGTGCTCTTAGTAAGGGTCTGTGATGTAATGAAGGTCGTCTTGCTCCCCCCCAGGTCCACGCAATCCCTCTGCGGTCGTCGTGGGTGATGACCTGTGCGTACGCCCCCTCGGGCAACTACGTGGCGTGCGGAGGTCTGGATAACATCTGCTCCATCTACAGCCTGAAGACCAGGGAGGGCAACGTGAGGGTCAGCAGGGAGCTCCCGGGACATACAGGTGAGCCTGGAACCCAGTCCAGAACCCAGCATAGAACCCAGTCCAGAACCAGCTGATTAGTAACTGCATCTGATTTGTCAAACTGTCTTTTATCCGTGTTTTTCTGTTTTTTGTTTTTTTGTCCCACAGGGTATCTGTCTTGCTGTCGTTTTCTGGATGACAATCAGATCATTACCAGCTCGGGGGACACCACCTGGTACGTGTGCCCCTCCTCTTACAGCAGCTGAGAACACACCCCCTCATCTGTAACTGTGCACTCCCTGGCTGTTTAAATGATCAAAGTAACGCCTGTGTGTGTGTCTGTCTCTCTCTTTCTTGTTTGCAGTGCGCTGTGGGACATCGAGACAGGCCAGCAGAGCACCACGTTCACGGGACACAGTGGGGACGTCATGAGCCTATCTCTGTCCCCCGACTTCAAGACCTTCATCTCGGGGGCCTGCGACGCCTCCATCAAGCTCTGGGACATCCGGGACAGCATGTGCCGGCAGACCTTCACTGGACACGAGTCCGACATCAACGCAGTCTGCGTGAGTGGAGAGAGGAGGAGAGGGGAGAGGAGAGGAGAGAGGAGGGGAGAGGGGAGGGGAGAGGGGAGAGGGGAGGAGGGGGACTGCATACAGAGAGGAGAGAGAGAGGGAGACTGCATACAGACCAGAGAGAGGCGCTAACCCATAGATGTGGCAGACTTCATATGTACAGTTGTTGTATTGTAACAGTCCCTCTCTCCCTCCCTCTCTCTCTCTCTGTCTCTGTCTCTCTCTGTCTCTCTCTCTGTCTCTCTCCCTCTCTCTCCCTCTCCCTCCCTCCCCCTCTCTCCCTCCCTCTCTCTCTCTCTCTCTCCCTCTCTCTCTCTCTCTCTCTCTCTCCCTCCCTCCCTCTCTCTCTCTCTCTCTCTCTCTCTCTCTCTCTCTCTCTCTCTCTCTCTCTCTCTCTCTCTCTCTCTCTCTCTCTCTCTCTCTCTCTCTCTCTCTCTCTCTCTCTCTCTCTCTCTCTCTCTCTGTCTCTCTCCCTCTCTCTCCTCCCCCGCAGTTCTTCCCGAACGGGAACGCGTTTGCGACGGGCTCGGACGACGCGACGTGCCGCCTGTTTGACCTGCGAGCGGATCAGGAGCTCATGATGTACTCGCACGACAACATCATCTGCGGGATCACGTCCGTGTCCTTCTCCAAGAGCGGCCGCCTGCTGCTGGCAGGCTACGATGACTTCAACTGCAACCTGTGGGACTGCATGAAGGGGGACCGCGCCGGTACGGACCCCCAGGGACCCCTCAGTGTGGCCCGGCCTGCCTCCCTTTGGAGATTCATTAACAGCCTCCTCGCGCGCACCCCACTCTGGCCAAAAGTTTTGCATCCTCACCCGATTTTTTTTTTTTTTTTTGAATGAATTAATTTTGCTTTCCTAAAGTCGAATGAAAGCTGCTGGAACCCAGGCATAGAACCCAGCCTAGAACTGGAACATCACCTGGCCTGGAACCCAGCCTAGAACCCAGCCTAGAACTGACACATCACCTGGCCTGGAACCCAGGTCTAGAACCCAGCCTAGAACTGGCACATCACCTGGCCTGGAACCCAGGTCTAGAACCCAGCCTAGAACTGGCACATCACCTGGCCTGGAACCCAGGTCTAGAACCCAGCCTAGAACTGGCACATCACCTGGCCTGGAACCCATTCGAATGAAAGCTGCTGGATAATGTTACTTTTGTTAACGTGTTGAATTCCACGCTTTGTAGTTTTCCCCGGATACTTGAACGGGGGGAAAAATCTGACAACCGTGACGTTTCGAAATCTAACGTGAAATACTACTGTACTGCTGTAATGACTTCCGGTAGACTCTTTTTTTGCGATATCTTTCTGTAGTTTCTTGGTTACACGATGTTAAATCATTTTTCTTGTTTCGTCTCAATCCTAAACATCTAAGTGATGCAAACCCTTTGGCCCCCTAGCTGCACAATGCAACACAATAACAGTCTTTTTTAAAGTTTAAAAACAAGACGGCTTCTGTTTTGATGATGTTGTTGTTTCTGTTTCAGGAGTGCTGGCCGGTCACGACAACAGAGTCAGCTGTTTGGGGGTCACTGACGACGGGATGGCCGTGGCGACGGGATCATGGGACAGTTTTCTGAAAATCTGGAATTAAAAAAGGAAGAGGCATGACGGACACACACACACACACCATACAGACAAACACACACACACCATACAGACAGACAAACACACACACACCATACAGACAAACACAGACACACCATACAGACAAACACACACACACACACCATACAGACAAACACAGACACACACACACCATACAGACAAACACACACACACACCATACAGACAAACACACACACACACCATACAGACAAACACACACACACACACACACACACACACACACACCATACAGACAAACACACGCACTATAGAGACAAGCATACAGACAAACACACACACTATAGAGACAAACACACACACACACTATACAGACAAGCACACACACTATAGAGACAAACACACACACACACTATACAGACAAGCACACACACTATAGAGACAAACACACACACACACTATACAGACAAGCACACACACTATAGAGACAAACACACACACACACACACACACAGCATACAGACAGACACACACTCTTTCTCACCTCGCTTTCTCTGAACAAAAAGAGGAGGAAGAGAAGAGTCTGAAACGGGTGAGGCTGTGAGAGGAGGGGGGGGGGTCTGAACAAGGAACAGAATCAACCCCCCGCCCCCCACCCCGCCCCCGCCTCTCTCCGTCCCTCCACTGGAGAGAGAAAAGAAAAAAATATATAGGAGAATTTCACTTTCTTGTAAGTTGATAAACAGGAGATTTTTTTTTTTTTTTTTGGTCTTGTTTTTTTTTATATAAAGAAATTTGAAGTTTAAAAAAAAAAAAAAAAAAAAAAAATCACCACACTTTGTATAGCAGTGAAATAAAAAAATAAAGAAAGCTGGGAAGGGACCCGTCGATTTTATTAAGAAAACACACACACACACACAAAAAATTAACGAGTTTCTTGTAATTAACTTCTGTAGGATTTCTTGGCTTAAAAATAAGCTCCTCACAATGTTTTGTTTTTTTCGTGCGTCACAGATGAGTTGTATGACAGAGGGGGGCGGGGTTAGGAGGGCGGGGTTAGGATGGAAGGGGTGGTGCCAGGGGCGGGGTTAGGAGGGAATGGGGCGGGGCCAGGGGGCGGGTTTCAATAATAAATACAAATCCAATATCAGTTGGGAGCTGCCAGTACATTTCTTGGATCGGAGTTTCGCAGATCCCTTTATTTCGTGAGGTGGTCGGACTCCGAGAGAGAGACAATTCATGAATGTTGCTGTGATTTTTTTTTTTTTTTTTTATTTAAATTTTGTTTTGTGTTTTTTTTTGAAAAAATAAAATATTAAAATGCTGTGGGGGTCTCTAGTCGTTTTTCTATTTTAATTACAATCTCCGTTGCCCAAACTTCTGAAAACCATAAACGCAGTTATTAAAAAAAATAAAGTAGGACTTGAATTAAAATGAACACTCCTTTCACTACAGACTTTGAATAATTTGCTCTCTTAAAAAAATAGTAGCGCAGATGCTGGGATCAGCCACCAGGGGTCAGTATGCGCCATGCCAAATTACATTGTGGTTTTTGCCAAGTAAAAACGCTTAAAACTGCAGCAGTAGAGGAGGAAGATAAATGGGTATATTTTTTACAGTGTGTGAGAATGTTCAACACCCCCCCTCTCCCTCCCCAGTCAAGAAATGTATTGAAAGCAACAGATGACTTTTTTGTAATACTCTTTTTAATGTATTGAAATGGTTTAGTTTTCTCATGTTGTTGATGATGATGATGATTATTATTGTTGTTTTTAAGAGGCCTGCTATCGTATGTTTTGTTGTTTTGTTTTTCTTTCTGTAGATATAAAGGTTGTTGTTACACAGTGTGTGACTCATTGGTGTTGTAGAGAGGAGAGAGATACATCATTTTTGTGTTTGTTTAAACAAAGAAAATTCAAATGCTTAGTTTTCTCGAGTGCGGTGATCTGTATCCTTGATCCACTGTTCTTGTCAGCAGAAACATCGTCATGAGAGGCGTACGTGTTTGGGGTTTTAAACAAACGGATTAAAAAAAAAGATTCTGTTTTTAAGACGTTTTAAGGTCAAAATTGGGTGAAACTCCCCTCCAACGAGAGTGCAGTATTAACTGGACAGGGTCGGGTAACTCAGGGATGGAAATAAGACTCCTGTTGCACAGCAGTGTCACCCATTCCAGGTTTTACTAGGAGTTTGATTAGTCACACAGTGTGTAGAGGTAACAAGCTCAGGTGTGTCTTATTATTAAACCCGCAGTAAAACCAGGAATGGATTCACACTGCTGTGCAGCGGGAATCTGATTTCCGTCTCTGCTCAACACACTGCTCGGAAAAGTGCAAACATTTTGGAATGTATCAAATTTTCAAAGCAGAGCTGAAGCCTGATAATGCAAAACTTCAGGTGATCAGGTGATGCCAAACTTCCGTGCAGAGCTGGATAGTATTCAGAAATAAATTGCAGTGCTGCGTTTCACCCACCGGAGGCCGCTAAAGCACCAAAAACTGCGTGTGAAAACAACTCGTGTCTGCAATGACGTTTGTTGTCAGTTTTTTGTTAAGTATATGGGGAAAACTACAAGGTGGTGTGCGATTCAATATGTTAACGTAACATTATTCAGCAGGTTTCATTCCGCTAGTTAATTTTATATAGAGGGTGATGAAAAACTTTTGGCCAGAGCTCCACACACACACGCACGCACGCACGCACGCACACACACACACACCTTGACACCCCCCCCCCCACACACACACACCTTGACCCAATAGAATGGCATTTATTTATTTATTTATTTATTTATTTATTTATTTGGCAGACGCCTTTATGCAGGTGTTCCAGGGCAGCGCAGGGTTACAATGCAAGCTTCATATTGAAACACAGTGTGAACTTTACATGTAGTTTACAAATATGAACTGCAAATAATAACACTACTAGAATACAATATGAACTAGGATGCTATGTATAATAATAACACTACTAGAATGAACTAGGATGCTAGTGTAATAACACTACTAGAATACAATATGAACTAGGATGCTGTGTATAATAATAACACTACTAGAATCCAATATGAACTAGGATGCTATGTATAATAATAACACACTACTAGAACTAGGAATAATAATAACACTACTGAACTAACTAGGATGCTATGTATAATAATAACACTACTAGAATACAATATAACTAGGATGCTGTGTATAATAATAACACTACTAGAACTAATATGAACTAGGATGCTATGTATAATAATAACACTACTAGAATACAATATGAACTAGGATGCTATAATAATAACACTACTAGAATCCAATATGAACTAGGATGCTGTGTATAATAATAACACTACTAGAATACAATATGAACTAGGATGCTGTGTATAATAATAACACTACTAGAATACAATATGAACTAGGATGCTGTGTATAATAATAACTACTAGAATGAACTAGGATGCTGTGTATAATAATAACACTACTAGAATCCAATATGAACTAGGATGCTGTGTATAATAATAACACTACTAGAATCTATGAACTAGGATGCTGTGTATAATAATAACACTACTAGAACTATGAACTAGGATGCTGTGTATAATAATAACACTACTAGAATCCAATATGAACTAGGATGCTATGTATAATAATAACACTACTAGAATCCAATATGAACTAGGATGCTGTGTATAATAATAACTACTAGAATACAATATGAACTAGGATGCTGTGTATAATAATAACACTACTAGAATCCAATATGAACTAGGATGCTATGTATAATAATAACACTACTAGAATCCAATATGAACTAGGATGCTATGTATAATAATAACACTACTAGAATCCAATATGAACTAGGATGCTGTGTATAATAATAACACTACTAGAATACAATATGAACTAGGATGCTATGTATAATAATAACACTACTAGAATCCAATATGAACTAGGATGCTGTGTATAATAATAACACTACTAGAATCCAATATGAACTAGGATGCTGTGTATAATAATAACACTACTAGAATAGGATGCAATATGAACTAGGATGCTGTGTATAATAATAACACTACTAGAATCCAATATGAACTAGGATGCTGAGTATAATAATAACACTACTAGGAACTAGGATGATATGAACTAGGATGCTGTGTATAATAATAACACTACTAGAATCAATATGAACTAGGATGCTATGTATAATAATAACACTACTAGAATACAATATGAACTAGGATGCTATGTATAATAATAACTACTAGAATACAATATGAACGAGGATGCAACAGGTTAGGATCACAGTTATCTCTACAGTGTTATGTAGCACATCAGCTGAGGATCCAATGACGAGGTGCTGAGGTCAGAGAGCCAGCGCAGTATCAAAGATCTACAAACGCAGTCTGAACAGGGGGGTCTTGAGGGGGCGGTTTGTTCGTGCTCCGAGGCTAAGTGTGGGTCACAAACAAGGCACAAAAAAAAAAAAAAAAATCAAGTTTGTCCAGATTGTCTCTCTTAAAAAGTCTTTCAATAGTCCGCGCTACGCCCTGTCCAGCCTCCCTGTCTGTGTCTCTTTCTCTCGCGGGTTGCAAAGCCCTCTTGTCGGGTCTATAATCCTTCAAGCGGCGACACAAGACGCTGAAGTGGGGCATTGTGGGGGAGCCGGGTCGGGGTGATGGGTGTCACGCCATTGTCTCCGTGCCCGTGACCTCTGACCCCGCCTCTCTCTATCTCTCACGGGCGGTGCACAGATGCGGTACAAGTTTAATCGGAAGACAGTCTGGCCAATATGAAATGCATCTGCTTTTTGTAAATTATTGGCACACACCTGGGATGCGGGTTAAACTCGGTTTGCGTTCACCCTCAGCTACGCTAGCGTTTATCACGAACGGCACAAATATATATAATTTTCCAGTAGGCACTTTGGAAACTCTCGGAATTAACATTCTATTCTGAAGTCATCATGACGTCATCATCCTCCGGAAGGGTTCTTTTGAAAGACAGCTGATTTATGACGGCAGTTTGTTTACGCGCTGCTTTTACCGTCCCGCCGGAGAAGGATTTGTAGACCGACACGTCCTGATTATAATAGATTTTAAAAATTTATTTATTCGCATTTCTATGAACCTACATGACCTTTTTTTTTGTTTATAATTGTGCTCTTTTTGGTACACAGCGGTTTTCCTTTTTCAAATTATATCCCTTGAAAAAGATATGTACAACATATCGAAACGTTGGGCAGCTGGCTGTTTGAGTTAATATATATATATATATATATATATATATATATATATATATATATATATATATATATATATATATATATATATATATCTGTTAGCGAGTTTTCTATCTTCTGTGGCGTATAGCAGATACATTTTTTGGTTTGTTTTTTCAGACAAGTTCTTGCAGCAAAAAACAACCTTACGACAGAGAAAGGGCCACACAAGATGTTCAGTACAAAGCCCCGTGCGAAAATAAAAAGATTATTGAAACAGAAAAATACAAAACCCCGCTTGTATCACACACAGTGTGCGCAGCTGTCGCTGTTGCAGAGCTCCTGCCCTCTTGTCTCGAGCAAGTCACCGGACAGCAGAACGCTTGTCCTTTTCTCAGATTTAAAAAAGAAAAAAAAGGAGACAGAGAGATGATACCGCCCTCCACAAGAAAAAAGAAAAGACTGTGCTGCTTTTTTTTTTATGTAGCTGTGTGTTTTGTTTTTATGGTCAACTGTAATCCACTTTAGAAAGGATGGGATGTATAAACAAAACCCCTGAGGATTACTAGACTGGTCAAAGGTGTGGCTAAACAATGCATGAACTGAATTAGCCTTTATCCATTGATTACATCCAAAAGAGAGATTAAAATAGCGAATCCAAACTCATGTGAAGATGAGGGCCCAGAGGAGTCCCCTCAGAGCTGGATCCTGAGAGAGAGACACTTCAGTCAGAATGGACACTTGCTGAATGGACACTGTGATGCTAAACACACTCCCTTCTATCTTACAAAACACCTGGACCATTAAAAACACAAAACAAACTAAGAGACCAAAATAAAGAAGTAACTGTTCCCCTCCCCCGGTGGATGACGTGCATATTCATGACGTTTGCTCAGGGTCAAGGCCAGCGCGTTATCCCTTTAGCCGTTCAGCACACACAGGTCGGATTGACAGCTCAAGAGAAAGGACGGCTTTTTCTCAAGGAATTCTAGATCTTGTCCATTCTCTCGGTTATTTTCTCAAGGGTAGGAACGTGCACCCTCTCCACTCCAAATATACCCCCCCCCCTGTCCCAATTAAAAAAAAAAAAAAAATTCTTTGTCCCTTGTCCGTCCTGTCCATGTCCTGTCCCCGTCCGCGTCCCGTCCTGTCCAGCCTCCTTTCTGTCTGAGCCTATTTAAAGCAAAGCCCGGCCAAAAGTGTAACATCACCTAGAATATTAGGGAGGAAGAAAAAAGAACCAATAATAATATTATGATTATGAACATCAGTTTTCCGTGCCGTGATTTTATTTAACAGAAAATAAAAATAAACTACAAAATGGTATCGATAATATGAAATAATGAAACAATCATTATCCCTCAGCTAGCAGGTTTCATTTCAAGGCACTTTGAAACTCTCGGAATACATTCTATTCTGGAATGACGTCATCCTCCGAAGGTCTTTTGTCATTTGTTTTCATCCTCCCGATTTCTGAAGGAATTTCAAAATTCTCTCGTTCATTCTTGGGTTCTTTTGAGGAAGGGGGGGATGATTGCTCCCGTCCCTAAAAAAGGTGAACTAGTATAAAATTTATTTATGATTTGTCAATTTCTATGGAAAAAAAAAACAGCATTATAATTTCATTCGGCTTTATGAAGCAAAATGAGTTCATTCTTGAACAATTGTTAAAAGATTGTCAGTAAAAAACCAACTGTATAAATGGGTAATTGTATGTAAAAAATAATGTAATATCTTGTAACAATTGTAAGTCACCCTGGATAATAATAATAATAATAATAATAATAATAATAATAATAATAATAATAATAATAATAATAATAATAATAATAATAATAATAATAATAATAATAAATTCTTCTATATAGAGGGCGAGGCTAAGCCTTGCTGTGCAGGCGGTTCAGTAAGACTTTCATGGAGGTGGTCTTTGCAAGCAGAGAGGACGGCACGCAGATCGGGGTGAGGTGTAGGGGAGTCATCGACTGAGGGCAAATAAATGCTGTGAATCACGCTACACTACTGAAATATGTCCCAGAACTTGATTTGTTGTTATACTTAGAATTATTAATTTAAGTCATTTGTTGCCACTGCAAGTCAAAATATAAATGAGACCCCCCCCCCCAAAACATCCCGAATTTCACTATCCCAGCTGCAGCACAACAACCCCCCAGCCACCCCCAGCCACCCCCCATTGTGGCCGACGTGCTTCCTGACATCACTTCCTGTCACCCAAAACTGACAGATGGCCCTCCCCCAGTCTTGATTGATTGATGATCTCAGAGGGTGACGCTAATTAGATTAGAGACTCAGGAGAAAGGTTATATATATATAATTATATATATATATATTACTCCAAAGGAAAGAGAGAGAGGTTTTCTCTGCCCAGTGCTTGGAAGGTCTGTGTCAAAACCTTCATTAAAATGCCCCTCAGTATAATACAGAACCATTATTGCCATTGGAGCTCCACTGTCTGTCTGCACTGTCATTGAAGATCATTTGGGAAGGGTATAGTTAGCACGCTGTGGTCCCATTTTGCCATGGTCCCATTATTGTATTAAGACTTGTAGTGTGATTCTTGAAATGTATTTTTGTTTACGACTGTAAGTCGCCCTGGATAAGGGCGCCTGCTAAGAAATTAATAAATAATACCAGCCTCGCCCCATTGTAGCTGCCCTGTACGTGTGCTGCCATCGTCCCTTAGTGCAATACAGACCCATTGCAGTGCCGCTGCTGCCTGGGACATCACATGGTGAAGGGGTGGCATTCTTGCAATGCTACTTTCCCCAAGGCATGCCACACTGTCAACATTTATAAAGGGGTTGGGCAGAAAAGCGATGTTTGAAAAAGACTAAAACAGTGTACACAAAGAGCTACATAAACCCAATGCAATCTTATGAAGGATCCTCTCCTCTCCTCTCCACCCTCCTCTCCTCTCCTCCCTCTCCCCTCCCCCTCCTCCTCTCCCCTCTCCCCTCCTCCCCCTCCTCCCCCTCTCCCCTCCTCCCTCTCCCCTCTCCCCTCTCCACCCTCCTCCCTCTCTCCTCTCCTCTCCTCTCCCCTCCTCCCCTCCCCTCCCCTCCTCCCTCCTCCCCCTCCTCCCTCTCTCCCCCTCCCCCCTCCTCCCTCCCTCCCCTCCTCCTCCCTCCCCTCCTCCCCTCTCCTCTCCCCCCTCCCCCCTCTCCCCTCTCCCCCCCCTCCTCCCTCTCCCCCCCCCCCCTCCTCCCCCTCCTCCCCCCCTCTCCTCTCCCCTCCTCCCCCCCCTCCTCCCTCTCCTCTCCTCTCTCCCCCTCTCCTCTCTCCTCTCCCCTCTCATTCTCCAGTCGGTCGCAGGCTGCAGTGTTTCTGTTGAGATGGGGGGGGGCTGGTTTGTTATGTATTGCACAGAGAGGGATGGATGATGGATGTCAAACAAACAAGCTCCTATTGGGCTCAGAGGCTCTTGGAAGTCAGAGTGATTCGTTAAGATGACAGCCAGCAATCCATCCGTCAGGAGAAAGAGACAGGGAGAGAAGGGCGGGGGGGGGGGGGTCGTCACTCAACAGGGTGTGGGGTGAGGGGGTGGGGGGCAGTTACCCAACGAACGGTATTGCTGAAGGAGCCCTACAATGACAATGCAATGCTGGAAGCTTCTGTGTTGAGTGTGCATTGAAGATATTTATAACTACTGTATGTACAGCACACTTTACCATGCAGCTGCTGTGAAGCGATTCACAGGACGTTTGCATCACGTGTGTTTGATGGTGTTGTTATTTTGGTACTGTAGGACACGACACTTTGAAACACACTGCATTTCTTTTTAAATGTAAAATCAAAGCAGAAAGAAAGGGGCATTTAGTTTAAAAAATATCTGGGAAAAAAGAAAATAAGTCTGTGGTCTAGTCAGACAGGCCCAAACAGAATTCAGCTCGCAGATATGATGAATAACCTCCTACTGCTGCAAGAAGTACAACGTCTTATATATCGAAGGCATTTGAAAGCCAAAGTAAGGATCTGTCTGAAAGAGATGTTCTTGTCTTACTAGACAACCTGAACGAGACACTGATTGATTCAGACATCAGAGTGAAATAACTGAACACACACACACACTGAGACAAACACACACACGCGCACACACACACACACACACACACACACACACACACACACACACACACAGGCACACACACACACACACACACACACAGACACACACACACACACACACACACAGACACACACACACACACACAGACACACACACACACACACACACACAGAGACACACACACACACACACACACACACACACACACACACACACACACACACACACAGAGTCACACACACACACACACACACACACACACACACACACACACACACACACACACACACACACACACACACACACAGACACACACAGACACACACACTGAGACAGACACACACACCACCTCTTCTCACATTGAGCTTCACTGTTAGAGAAAGGATACCAGGAGGTTCAAATCCCAGCTCAGCCACTGACTCACTGTGTGTCTGTGCGTGTGTGTGCGTGCGTGTGTGTGTGACCCTGTGCAAGTCACTGAACCTCCTTGTGCTCCGTCCTTCGGATGAGACATAAAACAAACGAGCTCCTATTGGAAGTGACTCTGTAGCAGGAGCAGCAGTTGTTGATGATGCAGAGTTTACCCCCCTAGTCTCTGTGAGTCGCTTTGGATAAAATCCTCTGCTGAATGACTCATTAATAATAATAGTTATTATTATCTCATCCAATCGCTGAGCGGGCAAACTCCAATTTCCCAGCTGATAATCGCATTAGCCCCCTCTCCACTTTCACTAATAATAATACAGAAAAAAAAGGCCCAGCATCTGTCTGTCTGTCTGTCTTTGAGAAAGGCCACCCAGGGTGTGTATCTGTCTGTCTGTCTGTCTGTATTGAGAACCACGAGGCAGGGCAGCATCAGGGACCCACACTCACACCCCTGCTCGGTGCGTTCCTCTCACAGCGGAGTGACAAGGGGGTAATACATCAGGGCAGACCAGTGTGTAAAAGTGGGGGTCTCAACGCACACAGACAGCCCTGTATTGAGAACCACGAGGCAGAGCAGCATCAGGGACCCACTGTGTGTGAGTGTGGGGGGCTGTGTGTGGGTGTGGGGGGCTGTGTGTCACACCCCCTGTGGGGGGGTTCCTCTGGGGGGCTGTGTGTGACAAGGGGGTAATACATCAGGGTGTGGGTGTGGGACCAGCCTCCCCTGGGTGGGAGTGGGGCTGTGTGTGGGTGTGAGGGGCTGTGTGTGGGTGTGGGGGGCTGTGTGTGGGTGTGGGGGGCTGTGTGTGGGGGGGCTGTGTGTGGGTGTGGGGGTGTGTGGGTGTGTGTGGGGGGCTGGGGGGCTGTGTGTGGGGCTGTGGGGGGGGGTGTGTGTGGGTGTGGGGGGTGTGTGGGTGTGTGGGGGGGGGGCTGTGTGTGGGGGCTGTGTGAGGGGGGGCTGTGTGTGTCAGGGGGGCTGTATGTGTGAGTGCCTGTGGGTGTTGGGGGCTGTGAGGGGGGCTGTGTGGGTGTGTGGGTGGACTGTGTGTGGATGTGAGGGGCTGTGTGTCGGTGTGAGGGGCTGTGTGTGGCATTCTGCCTTTGGTGTGGGATGCGTTGCATTGCTTGTGTGGGAGTTTAGTTTAGTTTCTTCACCGTGTGTCCGCAGGCAGGCCCAGCACAGCCACATCTCAATAGTGCAGCACTGATACACACAGAGACCCGAGCAGACCACGCTCCATAAAATAACACCAAACAATCGCTATACCTGCAGAAATAACGGGGCCCCGCTTCTGTTAGACATGCAGCAAGAGACCGGACATGCAAACAAACATTTGAATTTTATTTAAATTAAGCGTAGGTTATCAAATGTTTTACATTTGTATGTATATATGCAGGTATGTAGGTATTTATAGAAACGACTGTGATCGTCGTTATTACCAATAAACGACTTAATCTAAGGTCCTGGGATTGTCTCTGAAACTAAGCGTGCCTAAATTGATTGAAGACTGAATGACCCCCCCCCCCCCGGTCTCCAGCCGTCACTCAAATCTGAGTGACAGCCTGACGACCCCTCTCCCTTCTCCCCTCTCGATTCGCGCATAATTCCTTAAACGCGTCTCAAGGGATAATCATGCTATGGGGTTAAACACAAATTTGGGCTAATTAATTAATGAATTAAACGACACTGACACCTCCTCCCAACTCCCCTGCCCTCCCCTCCCCTCCCCTCCCCAAATTGCTGTGGCGAAACTGCCGGGACTGTGTCAACCCCCTCCCACGATACAGCTTTATTAGGGAGATCCAGTAAACAGACTTTCGAATTTGGGGAGGGGGACCTACCTCCCCCCCCCCTCCCCCTCTCTTAAAACGTCGCGCAATATATAAAGCTCAATTTGAGTCGAGGAGAATTCACAGCCGGTTTGAAGACAGCCCCTCATCGTTCAAACTGGGCCCGGATACGTCTCGGTTCGTTGCTTTTTAACCGAAACGGCAGCGCTGCGTGGTGTGAAGTGCAGACTGACATGCCGGATTACACCGACACCGACCCCCGAGCCGCACTGGATACCGAGAAGAGACGCTCCTCCGCCGGTCCAGTTATTACTAAAACTAGCGGAGCGGGGAAGGGGAACACAGCCGGGGAACACAGGAAGGTAGAGACGCGTTCTGTGTCTTATATACTGTCCGTGGGGTACAGGCACGCATTTATATATAATCTATCTATCTATCTATCTATATATAAATGTATTTAATTTTATTTTTTATTTTTACTCCTTTTGGTACACAGCCGTTTTCCTTTTTCAAATTATATATATATATATATATATATATATTTAAATGTGTACATTGAGATATAATTCATAAATCGAGTTACAAGATTTAACATATAGCTACATCTTTAACGAAATATTAAATCTCTTAACAAAATTTAACATTTAGCTCAATATTTAACAAAATCTTAAATCTCATATGCATTTAATTAAGAGCATTTTAATAATCGTTCAATCCTTTTAAAACTGGGTTGCTTGCAACGTCCTTCAATGCTGGAGTAGCTTCCGACAGAGGAATGCAGAGTCCATCCCCGGCGGGGTCAGTGATAAAGCCCCCCGGGACTCTGATCGAAAGAAACGGGTTGTAATCCGGCTCTTCCTTTCCAGACTTCGAAGCCGATGATGGAGAGGAGGCGGAGAGCGCGAATCAACGACAGTCTGTCCCAGCTCAAAACATTCCTCATTCAGGAAGCGTGGAGCAAAGATGTAAGTCAGTACAACCCCCCACCCCCAACCCCCATATCTATAAACAGGGTGGGGGTCGAGTCCTGCAGCTGTGAGAAGCTCACTGTAAAGTAAATGAACTATTATTATTATTATTATTATTATTATTATTATTATTTATTTCTTAGCAGACGCCCTTATCAAGGGCGACTTACAATTGTTACAAGATATCACATTATTTTTACATACAATTACCCATTTATACAGTTGGGTTTTTACTGGAGCAATCTAGGTAAAGTACCTTGCTCAAGGGTACAGCAGCAGTGTCCCCCACCTGGGATTGAACCCACGACCCTCCGGTCAAGAGTCCAGAGCCCTAACCACATCAATTAGAGACGTTTAATGTACCGTAAAATGCTTATACTTAATATTGTGTTTGTTTGTTTGTTTGTTTTTCTTGTAGGCACCCAGATACTCCAAACTGGAGAAAGCTGATATTCTTGAATTGACAGTCCGACACCTCAGAGCTCTGGAGCGCAGCCGCGCAGCTGGTGAGTGAGAGACCCATCTTTATAAATGACATCCATAAAGACTCCAGACGCGCCTGCCGTTGAATTGCAGTTTCTAAATCCGGCACCACTCAGTGTTCCAGCTGTCAGGGAGGACGGTTTGTAAAGGGATACACGGTGTGCTTTAAAAACTGTACACGTGTAAACGCTTCCTGACTGCCAACTACACCAGGTCCCGCTGTAACAGCAGGATAAACACAGGACCTGACATGCAGAGATCCCACACCAAATACAATACAAAATGATTGTGGGATTACCAAAGACGATAACTGCAATATGAGTGATGATATTGGAATGATATACAGCGTCTTAAACTTAGTTTCCATCCCTTTTTTTCATCTCTCTCTCTCTCTCTCTCTCTCTAGCATTACCGATCCACGACCCGTCCCTCGCCAGCAAGTACCGAGCCGGCTTCACGCAGTGTGTCAGGGAAGTCACGCAGTTCTTATCCACCAGTGACGGCATCTGCAGTGACGTCAGAAGCCAGCTGTTAAACCACCTGGCCGGCTGTACTCCAGTGTTAAATAACCCAGGCTCTCCCGGCTCTCCACCGCCGGCCCCGGCTCGCCTCCAGCTCACAACACCCCCGAACACCTTACCTTACTCCGACTCCAACACGGCCAGCGACGGCGCTGCCCGAGCGTTCAGCGCTGGCTTCCGAGTCATCTCTCTCCCAGACGGACAGCTCACCTTTCAGGTGCCCGGTGGCGTGTGCTCGTTGCCAGGACAACGTGTTCAAAACCTGCCCGTCTCTTCTCCAGCGCCCCAGCATCCACGGACGCGCCTTTTGAAGAAACCAGAAGGCGCCGGGGCGAACCCAATGAGGAGCGGTCCGCAGCCGGCAGAACCGGCGTGGAGACCGTGGTGAACCTGGAGGAGTTCGTTATAAACAGACATTAGGCTCGGATTGTCTCTCAAATTGTTTTAAATGCTGTTAACAACACCAGGGATAGTAACTCACGCGAGGGAAAGCACCATTTGGGGGGGGAAAAAGTGACACCGTTTGAAATTCTTCGTTAAGATTGGCCCAGTTAGCTCTCTCTGATTATGATGGGATGGCGTAATACGAATTTCCTAACACGTAGATGTAGAATTTTTTTATGTTCTTCTATTAGTATTTTCTGTTTATATTGTAATGTGTGTAATTATTGTAAAATATGACATTGATTTATTGTCCATTTGTATTACGGGGGGTGTAGTTCCGTCTCAGAATTGACGGATATTCTTCATTTTTGGAAGAACATGTTATTTGTAAAACACCAGTACTTTGTTTTTGAAAAAAAAACTTTATTTAATTTTTTCACCGCACTTTTTCCTGTTAGCACCTCGCGTGTCTGATGACGTCATGCATACCGTCATTAACACTATATATCTATATAAAGGACATGTGAAAGCTGTAAATGCACGATCACGTGACCCAGGTGCCCCCCAGATAAAGCAATGGGGGGAAAACAAGAAAATCAAAATTCAAATTAAATACATTTATTATGTGTTCAAAACTAATTTTTTATTTTTTTTTTATTTTCAATATTTCACGCATTAGAGAGGTTTAATAGACATTCGATTGTATTCCCTATTCAATAAAACAAACACCAAGATACATACATAAATAAATCAATACAAAATGCTCTTAAAGTCTTTTATTGATTTAGTTTTTCCAATTTTTTAATTTTTTTTAATTATGACACTTGCTTGAGACAAAGAGAAAGTGTTAATGATCAAACATGTTGAATTCTTCTGCAGTTAAAAAATACAATTCTGCTTACAAAGTCAAGGCATGTCACACCAGACACATTCTTAGGCTTAATAATAATAATAATAATAATAATAATAATAAAATAAGTGTATTAATAATAATAACAATAACATGAATATTAATAATAATAATAATAATAATAATAATAATAATAATAATAATCAATAAGTATATTAATAATAATATTAACAATGTGTGTGACCCTGAGCGAGTCGCTTCACCTCCTTGTGCTCCGTCCTTCGGATGAGACGTCAAACAAACGAGCTCCTATTGGAAGTGACTCTGCAGCAGCAGCAGCAGCTGATGACATTCATAAGCAGCTTATTCATATTGAATCTGTAATTGAGGTGACGGTTGATTCTTGGAGTCATCAAAGGTCTATTTTGTACACCGACTCTCCTACGGCGTTGTGCTGAATCCACTCCATACGAACACCCGCCACAACACTGTCAATCGGGTGTGGGATCATCACAGGGCCGCGGCCTAAAAGCTACATTTCCATCTACACCCGTCTATAAAACTCAATCTGGTCTCGTTCCCAGTATCAAACTGGGAGCGATTCCATCTGCTGTCCACAATCCTGTCTGACTTCACACAGTCAGTTTTTTGTATAACTGCCTTAAAACACGACTATATCAAACTATTAAATAACAATAATAATAATAATAATAATAATAATAATAATAATAATAATATTTTGGCGGTTTTAGCCCGCCAGCTGCAATCTTGTAGAATCTGCAGTTTTCTTTAGACTTTGTATAATTAATATCTACGTCAAAGCGCACAGAATGCATCTGAATATTATATAGCGATTATTATATAATACGATTCATACTTTCTCTATTCTGGGAAAAAAAAAGTTTCCCTGGCATAGTATTTTATAGCATTTTTTTCTTCACACATATCCAAAAAGCAGAGCTGCCCAGAAAGCAGAGCTGCCCAGAAAGCAGAGCTGCCCAGAAAGCAGAGCTGCCCAGAGTTTAATGAACAGCAGCTTGTATTTACACAGCCATGCGCACGTGTATTAGAACACCCCCTTGCTTCTGTAGTTTTCGATTTGTTGTGCTAGATTTGCACACTGCTGTCCATACCCAGACTGAACCTGGTAGACAATGCAGCCTTTTAGAACTGGAACTCAGAACCTCGGAACTGTCTCCGTGTTCTTAGAACACGCCTCTGCGAGTCACTCAGGTTTTCATGCAGGCAGGTACAGACAGGAAATGAGCGACGCCTCTGGAGGGGGGTCTGATAGATTTGCGCACTGCCAGTCTCTTCCCAGTCTAATCAACCAGCCGTTCTTTCGAGCAAGCCCGCGAGGGGGTCACAGCTCGGTACAGGTCACTGGGGTGAGCCCGTGGATCAGCAGGCTCGGACCCAGGTCCCGGGTCACCCTGTCCAGCTGCTCCAAGTACCTCTCGTACTGGGCCGTGTCGGCCGGGGGCCTGGGCAGGTACAGGAAGCTGACGGCCGTGTGGAGGGCCTGACTTCTGACCAGCTGGTTAACTGCATCCAGGTACTCCTCCGAGACCCGGCCCAGATGGGTGGCGCTGGCAGCCGCGGGGGCGTCGGCGAGGGTCCGCTCGGCTTCTCCGTCGGCGTGGCCAGGAGTGGCAGCCCTGGGCTGGTTGTGCCAGTGCAGGGCGGCCACGGCGTCCCAAGCCACGATTTTGATGGCGGCTTTGATCCGTAGTTTTCCCAGCAGCTCCCGGAGCTTCGCCTCTTTCCTGACCCAGCCGTCGTCTCCCGATTCCACGCACAGGAAGATCCGGAGCCGGGAGGCCCGCCAGGAGGGAACCATGTTGAGGATGCACGCCATCTGGAGCAGGAAGAGGCTGCAGACGTCCACGTAGCTGGCGCTGTCGGGCCTCAGGAGGTTCAAGGGCCACACGTCTATGGCCACCCCCTGGCCCTGGCCCTGCCCCTTCCCGAACAGCGCCCCCTTCTCCAGGAGGTGGAAGTAACGCCCCAGGCAGACGTTCTTGCCCATTTTCAGGGCGTCCGAGACGAGGGACACGTACTCCGAGGGCCCCAGCGCCTTGCTGCCCTCGCGGTCGCGCACGGGAGGGAAGTGGGCCTGCAGGGCGCTGTTGTCCACCCCGAAGTGGTCGTTCTCCAGCCCGTCGCGGAAGGCAGGGTCCTGCAGGAAATAGTCTTCAGGAGTGCAGCTGTCGTAAAAACCCAGGACCAGAGTGTTGGGCTTCATACCGCCTGGGGGAGAGCAGGAGAGAAGAAGTGGGGGGGGGGGGGGCGAGGGGGGGGGGGTCGTGGACAGAGAGCCGGTAGTGAAGAATGAGGTTTCTATGAGGCATTTTTCATATATATGAAAAAGGTCAGGTAGGTACACAAAAATGAATAATTGATTAAAAAAAAAATCAATGATATCAGGACATTTCAGACTCTGAGTCTTTCTTCAGCTATCCATCCATCCATCCATCCATCCATCCATCCATCCATCTATCATGATGATGTTTCGCTAACATGAACAGTGTATCAAAGGCACAGATCATCACAGTCCAGAACACTTTGCATTTTTTTTAAATGCGACAGGAGTGTAATTTGCAGCCCTGCGCTCCGAGGAGACTCACCCAGCCCTGTGATGCGCAGGAGGTGCTGGGCGCCCTGCCTCACAGACTGGGACAGGGTCAGGTCCACAAAGGCTTTCACATTGAGCCTGTCCACCAGGCTGAGCCAGAAGTTATACTGCGGCTGAATCGGGTCCGAGGGCACGGTGTCTGAGAGGAGAGAGGAGGGGGTTAGAAAGCCTGGGGGGGGGGGCATGGAAGTGGTTTTCTGCAATCTGGGGCAGCAGTGTGGAGGAGTGGTTAGGGCTCTGGACTCTTGACCGGAGGGTCGTGGGTTCAATCCCAGGTGGAGGACACTGCTGCTGTACCCTTGAGCAAGGTACTTTACCTAGATTGCTCCAGTAAAAACCCAACTGTATAAATGGGTAATTGTATGTAAAAATAATAATAATAATAATAATAATAATAATAATAATAGTGATATCTGTATAATGTGAAATAATGTGATATCTTGTAACAAATTTTAAGTCGCCCTGGATAAGGGCGTCTGCAAATTAAATAAATAATAATAATAATAATAATAATCAGCTTCAGTGATCAGTAATCAGTAATGTCTCGCACCCAGGTCCCCGATCTCCACATGCCCCAGCACGTACAGCCCTCCCTTCTTCAGGTCGTTGATGAACTTGATGAGCTGGCAGCTTGCACGAGGGTTGGCGACCATCAGAAGGATCTGGGGTCTCCAGAACTTGACGTGCTCCTTACGAACATCGAGGAGCAGCAGATACTTCCTGACCTGGGGGGGGGGGAGAGATATTTATAGACATATATACAACTCTGTGTAAGAACATAAGAAAGTTTCCAAACGAGAGGAGGCCCCATTCATCCCATCTTGCTCGTCTGGTTGTTAGTAGCTTATTTATCCCAGAATTTTATCAAGCAGCTTCTTGAAGGATCCCAGGGTGTCAGCTTCAACAACATTACTGGGGAGTTGGTTCCAGACCCTCACGATTCTCTGTGTAAAAAAAAAAGCGCCTCCTATTTTCTGTTCTGAATGCCCCTTTATCTAATCTCCATTTGTGACCCACCCCCACTCTGGTCGAAAAAGTCCCCCTGGGTGGACACTGTCAATACCTTTCAGGATTTTGAACGCTTGAATGAGATCGCCGCGTAGTCTTCTTTGTTCAAGACTTCCCCTATTTGAAGTATACAGACCGGTCGCTGAGCTGGATCCAGTCCCTCCGAGCGCTGCACTGACCTGGTGGAAGATGAGGGCCTGGCTGATGTAGCCCCAGCTGCTGGTGGGTGCTCGGTAGTGGATGAAGACGAGGAGCAGCAGCATGAGCACGATGCTGGCCGAGGTGTAGACAGCGTTGATCAGGAACATCATGACGAAGCAGCTGACCAGCCCCAGGACGCAGGTGTGCCAGCTGAAGAACCGGAACGTGGGCCTGGGGGAAGGGGGGGGGTCAGATACACGCACACACACGCTGACACACGCTCGCCGCACATCCTCGGGTCGACACTCGGTTATAAAGCATATATATAAGGATTTGAGATCCACTGCCTCAAAGGGTTAAAGGGGTCTCTGGAGCCCCAGGGGGCGGGGGGGGGGGTACCTGAAGTTGGGGGCCGATGCCCACTCTAGCGCCAGGCAGGCGAGATCGATAGCCGCATAGGCCATGAGGTAGAACACAGTAACGATCCCAGCAATGGTGTTCAACTTCCCAGCAAACAGGACCAACTGGGAGAGAGAGAGTGAGACAGGGGGAGGGAGAGAGAGAGAGGGAGACAGAGAGAGGGGGGAGGGAGAGAGGCAGAGAGAGAGAGAGACAGGGGGAGGGAGAGAGAGAGAGGGAGACAGGGGGAGGGAGAGAGACAGGGGGAGAGGGAGGGCGAGAGAGAATTGATTTTAAAATTGGAATTGAAAAGCAGTAACTGACCCTGACCCTGATTAAAGGCTGTTCCGTTACCTGAACGAGAGCCCAGGTGTAGAGCACAGCCACCCAGGGGTTCCCCGACTTAGAGGTGATCTTCGCTGGAGCCGTGAGAACACCTGCAAACGAAAGACAGGCAAGAAAGAACAAGCGAGATAAAGAAAGAACAAAGGAGAGAAAGAGAGACACTTCTTATTTTTTTTATGTGCCGACACGGGGATGGAAATAAAGACTCCCGTTCCACAGCAGCTTGATCCATTCCTGGTTTCAACGCGAGTCTAAATCGGACCCAGCTGAGCTGGTTACCTGCACACACACTGTGGGGCTGACCAAGCTGGCAGCAGAGAAAACCTGGAATGGGTGAAGCTGCTGTGCAACGGGAGTCTTATTTCCATCCCTGCTGTGCAACGGGAAAATAAATCTGACGACAAGAAGGAGCATGCCGAAACGCCACTAGGGGGGGCTGCCTCACACTGGAGGGGGGCTGCCTCACACTGGAGGGGGCTGCCTCACACTGGAGGGGCTGCCTCACACTGGAGGGGGCTGGCTCACACCTCACACTGGGGGCTGCCTCACACTGGAGGGCTGCCTCACACTGGAGGGGCTGGCTCACACTGGAGGGGGCTACCTCACACTGGAGGGGGCTGCCTCACACTGGAGGGCTGCCTCACACTGGAGGGGCTGCCTCACACTGGAGGGGCTGCCTCACACTGGAGGGGCTGCCTCACACTGGACACTGGAGGGCTGGCTCACACTGGAGGGCTGGCTCACACTGGAGGGGGATTGCCTCACACTGGAGGGCTGCCTCACACTGGAGGGGCTGCCTCACACTGGAGGGGGCTGCCTCACACTGGAGGGGGGCTGCCTCACACTGGAGGGGGCTGCCTCACACTGGAGGGGCTGCCTCACACTGGAGGAGGCTGCCCTCACACACTGGAGGGGGCTGCCTCACACTGGAGGGGGGATTCCTCACACTGGAGGGGGGCTGCCTCACACTGGAGGGGGGCTGCCTCACACTGGAGGGGGGCTGCCTCACACTGGAGGGGGGCTTCCTCACACTGGAGGGGGCTTCCTCACACTGGAGGGGCTCCTCACACTGGAGGGGGCTGCCTCACACTGGAGGGGGGCTGCCTCACACTGGAGGGGGGCTGCCTCACACTGGAGGGGGGCTGCCTCACGCTGGAGGGGGCCCTCATGCTCGTACCGAACAGCTGGTCCTTGGCCAGGGCGTGCAGGATCCGGGACGCTCCGATCAGGGAGCTCATGGAGGCGGAGAGAGAGGTGGAGTAGATCCCGATCGTCACGAAGGGGGGCCACACATTGATGCGACGGAAAAACCCGTTATCCTGCAGGAGCAGAACCCTGCGGAGGAGAGAGAGAGAGAGAGAGAGAGAGAGAGAGAGAGAGAGAGACACTTTTACTATGGGGAAACTTTTGTAAGGGTTAGTTTACCCTGTTTTTTTAATATGCTTTACCAGACCTCTCTGTGCTTTACAATGCTTCCCTATGCTTTACCAGACCTCTCTGTGCTTTACAATGCTTCCCTATGCTTTACCAGACCTCTCTGTGCTTTACAATGCTTCCCTATGCTTTACCAGACCTCTCTGTGCTTTACAATGCTTCCCTATGCTTTACCAGACCTCTCTGTGCTTAACAATGCTTCCCTATGCTTTACCACACCTCTCTGTGCTTTACAATGCTTCCCTATGCTTTACCACACCTCTCTGTGCTTTACAATGCTTCCCTATGCTTTTACCAGACCTCTCTGTGCTTTACAATGCTTCCCTATGCTTTACCACACCTCTCTGTGCTTTTACAATGCTTCCCTATGCTTTACCACACCTCTCTGTGCTTTTACAATGCTTCCCTATGCTTTACCAGACCTCTCCGTGCTTTTTACAATGCTTCCCTATGCTTTACCAGACCTCTCTGTGCTTTACAATGCTTCCCTATGTGCTTTACCAGACCTCTCTGTGCTTTACAATGCTTCCCTATGCTTTACCAGACCTCTCTGTGCTTTACAATGCTTCCCTGTGCTTTACCAGACCTCTCTGTGCTTTACAATGCTTCCCTATGCTTTACCAGACCTCTCTGTGCTTTACAATGCTTCCCTATGCTTTACCAGACCTCTCTGTGCTTTACAATGCTTCCCTATGCTTTACCAGACCTTTCTGTGATTTACAATGCTTCCCTATGCTTTTCCTATAATAGATTACTGTAAGGGTGTGCACATAAGAATCCAGGACCTTTGACTCCAGTACAGAGCGGGGCTCGGCTGGGGCGCTCACCTGTCGCAGGTGAAGCTGACCATGAAGAAGAGGAGCAGGTAGATGAAGAAGGTGTAGCCGACGGCAATGATGGTGCCTTTGGGGATGGACACGCTGGGGTCCCTGAGCTCTCCTGCAGCAGAGACACAAGAAGAGGGGCACCGGAAACTCAACAGCGCTGTTCAAAACGGCCGGACACTTTATTAGGAACGGTGTGTGTGTCTGACCCATTGGATTGAGCATCGCCCTGGTGTGTGTGTGGGGGGGGGAGGAGGCAGTGATAATTACCACCCGAATTACAGCAGCACTGCTTGTTAAAATTGCAATTAGAATTACGCTATTTTTGTTCAGTCCCTAATATTTTGGATTTGGGAGACCCCTTTATCCCAGGCGACTCACGCAGGACTGACAGGGCAGCGCAGGGTTACAATGCAAGATTCATATTGAAACACAGTGTAGTTTACAGTGGTTAAAGAAAGGGGTCTCAATACCAGGAGGTTCAAATCACGGCTCAGCCACCGACTCCCTGTGTGTGTGTGTGCGTGTGTGTGTGCGTGTGCGTGTGTGTGTGCGTGACCCTGAGCAAGTCACTTCACCTCCTTGTGCTCCGTCCTTCGGATGAGACGACAAACAAACGAGCTCCTATTGGAAGTGACTCTGCAGCAGCAGCAGCAGCAGTTGTTGATGATGCAGAGTACACCCTCCTAGTCTCTGTGAGTCGCTTTGGATCAAACGGTCTGCTAAATGACCAATTAATAATAATAATACTAATAATAATAATAATAATAATAATAATAATAATAATAATAATAATAATAATGAAAAAAAACACTCCTATTTTTTGTATGTCGCAACTGAAGCCGGGCTCCACAACGTGTTGAAGCGACACTGCTACAAAAAAAAAATCAAATGAAAACCTGAACCCGTTCCTGCCTGGCGAGGTCGTAAACCTGGAGAAGCGGATCGGCCCTCCCGGATCGGGACTGAGCTCTGCTTACCCGACATGTTGGAGCCCGCCATGATCCCGGTGCAGCCGTTGAACAGGATGGCGAAGACGGTGGCGAAGCTCATCATGGTGTTCGTGGTGTAGTCCCGGGAGTACTGCTCTGGAGGAGGGCAGAGAGAAGGGCCAGCCGTCAGCCGGGCAGTGAGGCTACAGCTGGGGCCTCAAACTCAGGGTCACTGTGTCAAGAGGACAGCCTCACTGTACAGGCTGGGGTTAGGGGATGGATGGATGGATGGATGGATGGATGGATGGATGGAGGAGGAGGGGTGTGGACAGCCTCACCGTACAGGTTGGGGTTAGGGGATGGATGGATGGATGGATGGATGGATGGAGGAGGAGGGGTGTGGACAGCCTCACCGTACAGGTTGGGGTTAGGGGATGGATGGATGGATGGATGGATGGATGGATGGAGGAGGAGGGTGTGGATGGATGGACAGGAGGGGTGGGGACAGGATGGATGGATGGATGGAGGATGGACATGGATGGGGTTGGGG
>CM072717.1:536000-646000 GCA_036884735.1 Huso huso
AGAGAGAGACAGAGAGCGACAGAGAGTGAGAGAGAGAGAGACAGAGAGAGACAGAGAGAGAGCGAGAGAGAGACGTATTTATATTTTAAGATAGATGCATGATGTGTATTAAAAGCAGAAAAACCAAAATATCTTTGTCACATTCCAAACTTATGGCTTACCGATCCTCATGAAGACCACAATGCTGAACATGGACAGGACGGTCGGCACGACAACCCCGAAGAAAGTGTTGAGCCTGGGACGCTGCTCTGGGGGCGTGGCCACGCTGCACACTGACTCCTCCCCCTGCGCCCCGGGCCCCTCCCCCTCAGGCAGCTCCCCCGTCACGCTGAAGAGACGGTAATTGAGAAGCGGGGAGCTCTCGGTCGACATGATGCTGGGGGTCCGGGGGGGTCGACAGCTCCTGGAAAGGAGAACGCACAACACTTACAGAAACTACTAATCAGCTCAGTGTTTAAACCATAGCAAAATACACAGAGAAGGTAATAAGACTCCTGCTGCACAGCAGTGTCACCCAGTCCAGGTTTTACTACCAGCTTGATCAGCCCCCAGTGTGTCTAGCTAACAAGCTCAGGTGTGTCTTATTATTAAACTCCCAGTGAAACCTGGAATGGATCACACTGCTGTGCAGCGGGAGTCTCATTTCCATCCCTGAATGAAGCACACAATACAGAATTAAAAATAAATAAATAAACTCAAAATCCGGAAAGCTTATCGGAGCTAAAACTTCAGAATCGTTCCTAAACCTGTCACTCTTGTCAAAGAGACGCACGTCAAATACACCGTGCTTTCCCAGCAGGAGAATGCGAGGTCCGTGCACGGTTACTTATTCAAAATGCATGGAGAGGCTTTGAAAGTACTGAAGGGATTTTACCAGAGCGCATGCGCGGGACGCCGCAGCGATAACAAACACCGCAGGCTTTGCTGTGCACACTACCGTGATGCAAGAGTCAACACTGCGTGTTTAACCATTACACCACAGTCCTGCACGGCACAGTGCCTCCCCTTGCAACAGCATCGCCCTGGCGTGTTTTGCAAACATGCATGAAGTTAAGACCGTGCAGCCGGCGCGGACCGATGCGTTTAAAGCGAAGAGGAAGCTGTTGTTTTGCAAATCCTTCACCGCAAAGCACATCCGCTTCAGAGTATCTGCAGATCACAAAAATAACGGAGTCCTCCGAACCGCTACGTTAGAAAACATTTGCTGTTGCAACCCATTGGGCTCCGGGTCCGTTAAGATTATTAAAATATAACAAAATGCTTATTGTAGTACACAAATTATATATATTATATGCCCCGTATTATTAAAAAAAACACAGCACTCGAGCACCATCAATGACGTAGTCGGCTTCGAACCCTCATATAGCCCCGGGCTCGTGGTAGTTGTGTTATCAGTAATAGATTAATTTAGTTAAAACTTGTCTAAAAAACGAATAATGATGACAGATACCCCATTGCATAAACACAAGGCCTTTATTATGATTATTATTATTATGATTATGATTAGTAGTTGTGTTTAATTGCGTAATTAGTAGAGAATGCTCAGTTTTATAAATGCGGCCGGTTCTCGTCACAGATCAATGCGATTCAAAGCGGTTTCTAAGCCCCAGTAAGAAGGGGAGATGCTGTAACTCACCTTGCTGAATGAATCTCCGCTCTCACACGCTCAGAGAGAGCTGTCCGGCGCGCATGGGTCTTCCGCAGGACTGCAAGAATGCATTCATTAATTGCTGTTACTGTTTCTGCCGTAAAACTTTTTTAAAAAAATGATTATTATTAGTAGTATCGCATGATTGATATTCACTTTGCCTCAGTTTTTTAATTTGTATTATGTTCTTTTTTTAAAACCCCGTTATTTCGCCAGATCGGTGCAGATAAATATTATCATGGGACGTTTCATGTGACCGAGGCGTGGGAGTGTGAAAGGAACGCTAACTCTCAAACAACACCGGAAGAGACGAATACAGTGTTTATTTCCTCTAAAAACGCCCTAAAACCGGTGGAACTGTTTTAACCCAACCGGCAAGGTCTTCAGACAGGAAGTCCCACCCCCCTCCAAAAAAACATGCATTGTCGTCTTATTAATATTCTTTATTTATTTTCTCGATAACGTTACAAACCAGAGACAACACACGCGTGGTTCTGTCAAACGTGCACATTTTAAACACCCGATATAGATGATTATTATTATTATTATTATTATTATTATTATTATTATTATGATTATATGCTAATAAAATGATTTAAGTATAACCTCTTATATTACTGGGTACCCCCCTGATTGCATCGCCGAATCCAATACGATCTATAATTTGTTTTTAAGAGTCAATTCAGAATCTCTGTGTAACCGCTCAAAGATCCATCAGCCTCTGCTGCCCCCGTGTGGCCCAGGACTGTCATTACAGCACACTTTCATACAGCGCCTCACTGTATTGTACATCATACACAACATGTATATATATACATGTATACATGTACATACAGTACATATATTATTCAGGACAATAATATCGATAAGGTTAATGCTATGATTGATATTAAGGTTAAATTATCCATTTAACTATCTGTATAAGATTTGTTATATTGAAACGTCATCAAATATTTTGATTATATGTATCAAAAAATATACAGACTCTTATATTCTCTGAACAGCCTCCCTCTGCTCTGTGCTGGTGGAGCAGAGAAAGAGAAAGGGAGGCTCTTATACTCTCTGAACAGCCTCCCTCTGCTCGGTGCTGGTGGAGCAGGGAAAGAGAAAGGGAGGCTCTTCTACTCTCTGAACAGCCTCCCTCTGCTCTGTGCTGGTGGAGAAGAGAAAGAGAAAGGGAGGCTCTTCTACTCTCTGAACAGCCTCCCTCTGCTCTGTGCTGGTGGAGAAGAGAAAGAGAAAGGGAGGCTCTTCTACTCTCTGAACAGCCTCCCTCTGCTCGGTGCTGGTGGAGAAAGGGAGGCTCTTCTACTCTCTGAACAGCCTCCTTCTGCTCGGTGCTGGTGGAGAAAGGGAGGCTCTTCCACTCTCTGAACAGCCTCCCTCTGCTCAGTGCTGGTGGAGAAAGGGAGGCTCTTCTACTCTCTGAACAGCCTCCCTCTGCTCGGTGCTGGTGGAGAAAGGGAGGCTCTTCTACTCTCTGAACAGCCTCCCTCTGCTCGGTGCTGGTGGAGAAAGGGAGGCTTTTCTACTCTCTGAACAGCCTCCCTCTGCTCCGTGCTGGTGGAGCAGAGAAAGAGAAAGGGAGACTCTTATACTCTCTGAACAGCCTCCCTCTGCTCTGTGCTGGTGGAGCAGAGAGAGAGAAAGGGAGGCTCTTATACTCTCTGAACAGCCTCCCTCTGCTCCGTGCTGGTGGAGCAGAGAAAGAGAGGAAGCGTGTAAGCAGTTGTTTCGCGATATACGATGCTTACATCCTATAGTGTCTGTCTGCTCGCCTCTCTGCGTGTGTATTTATATCGCAGACACACTTTCATAAATAGCACACGGGCCGCCCCGCGCTCTTTTTCTTGCAGAGCGTGTCGAAAGGTCGCGCCACACAGACAGCCAGCTCGGCTGCAGGCAGACGGGTCACGCATTTTTATTTGTTTAAATGTCACACAGTGAGATATGTGGGATGCATTCCAGTCTCTGTCTGTCTCTGGGAGGGGGCACGTCCCATTCTCTCAAGTGTGCACGTCCCATTCTCTGAGGGTGCGGTACACATCAATCTCCACCAGAGGGCGCTGACGCCCCCATTTCAGCGTGAACTGCAGTGGAATTAATAAAGCACGGTATTTTGAACAAAAGCACAATTAATTAATTAATTAATTAATTAATTAATTAATTATTTTTTGTCGAACCCACTTTATTATCCTGCAAGAATCTCATCAGACCCCCCCCTTCCCCCCCGTATTGTTTCCCGACTCTGAGTAAACACTGGGTCCAGCGCGCGGCCATGGCATTCTGCCAGGAAAGGAGCCGGTTTTTTTTTTTTTTTTTAAATATAGTTTAACTGAGTAACCTTTGCTATTTACTACGATCCCTAAATTAGACATCTCTTCCTGGCTCGCTGACAGCCCGCTAACTGCTCGGAGCCGCGCCGCCGGCTGATTTATACAGAGGTCTTTACTTTCCACAGGTAAACACGCTGCCCCGCACGTATCTACACGCTATACGAATAAGTAAACACCTAAACCAACGTTTGCATTAAAATAATTTAGACATTTACCGTGCTTTTTTTTAAAAATAAGCTGCTTCACCGCCCTGCCAGTCCCTCCTCAGCGCCAACCACCAGACTAGCAGTGTCCAATCCCGGTGTAGTGTTAGAAAGTGGTACATCATCAGAATGCGGTACGCGTACCAAAAACTGACCCGTGCAATGTCAGAAAGTGGTACGCAGTCACTTTGAAAGTGGCGTGCTGTCAGATTTGAGTACACGTGCTATCTGATGAAGTGTTTTCCTATTGTCAAAACGAGGTACATTTACCATTATATATATCTATATATGCAAACAAACTGGAAACAGACAATCCATTTTTCTAAAAAGAAAAAAAAAACAATTCAGGACGAAGACAAAATAAGAAGTTTACCGCAAAGGTGCACAAGTAAAAAAAAAAAATCTTAATGGTGGAAAAAAAAATATGATAAATGACATTAAAAAATGATGTAAATATACGATACATTCAATTAAAAAAGAGGTTAAAGACCGAAAACAGCACCTCCTACCAGATTTGAATTGAAAACAACTTTCTTAGGAAGTTGTTTTAGGCATGCGCGAGCAAGCGCAGTGCGGCTGCGTACCACTTTTTAACGCGTAGCTGAAAATAACAGGACACCGGGTACGGAGGGACGATTCAAATCCAGATTCGTTAAACAGATCAAATAAAACCGTGAACTAATTCAGGGTCTGGATGGAGGCTTGGGGGAGTTGTCCACATTTGAGGGCAGGCCTACTTTGTCGTTTTTATTTGTCTGTTTTGTTTTGTTTTGTTTTTTAAACGTACCTCAAAACCGGTAGAAATGAAGCGGTTTTAATGAACCACTAAAGCGAGTGGTTTACGTGGTTGAACTCTCTTAGGTCTGCGTTTAAATTAATTCATTTTCACCCCTAATTTGGACGAGAAACCGTGGGGTTTATTTACATATCTACAGCGTTTTAACCCCTGAAGGCCCACAAGGAACCGAGCGCTTGTTGTTCAAACGGTTTTTTATTCTTAAGAAAATACATTTTGAGAGCGACTCGAGTCTCACTCAAGAGGAGGAAACTGACCATCTGGATCCAGCCTGTCTGTACATTTCAAACCCCATCGTGTTTTATTTGTGGGGGGGACACATATGCCTCTTGTACCTTAGTCTTAAGGAGCAAATTAATTATTATTATTATTATTATTATTATTATTATTATTATTATTATTGCTGTTGTTGTTAATAATAATAATAATAATAATAATAATAATAATAATAATAATAATAATAATAATAATAATAATATATTTATCGTTTCGTCGAGTTTTTAAGGCGCTTACCCCACCCGACCTTTGGATGAACCCGCCGCGAGGAGGGGAGACGGAGGCGGAGGTCTGGCGGCCGCGAGGCGTCTTCGTTCCTCGTTCATTGTTACACGTGGGATGTGCGCTGCGTCACTGTTATTCCAGCTTGAATGTGCGTGACCTTAAAAAAAAAAAAAAACCCTCAATCAAACTGAAACGAGCTTTAAACTTAAGGGAGCGAGTTACTGCATAGGGAAGCATCGTAAAGCACAGAGAGGTCTGGTAAAGCATAGGGAAGCATTGTAAAGCACAGAGAGGTGTGGTAAAGCATAGGGAAGCATTGTAAAGCACAGAGAGGTCTGGAAAAGAGGAAGCATTAATAAAAGCACAGAGGGTCTGGTAAAAGCATAGGGAAGCATTGTAAAAACACAGAGAGGTCTGGTAAAGCATAGGGAAGCATTGTAAAGCACAGAGAGGTCTGGTAAAGCATAGGGAAGCATTGTAAAAACACAGAGAGGTCTGGTAAAGCATAGGAAGCATTGTAAAAAGCACAGAGAGGTGTGGTAAAGCATAGGGAAGCATTGTAAAGCACAGAGAGGTCTGGTAAAGCATAGGGAAGCATTGTAAAAGCACAGAGAGGTCTGGTAAAAACATAGGGAAGCATTGTAAAACACAGAGGTCTGGTAAAACATGGGAAGCATTGTAAAACACAGAGAGGTCTGGTAAAGCATAGGAAGCATTGTAAAAACAGAGGTCTGGTAAAGCATAGGAAAAGCATTGTAAAAGCACAGAGAGGTCTGGTAAAGCATAGGGAAGCATTGTAAAAGCAGAGAGGTCTGGTAAAGCATAGGGAAGCATTGTAAAAACAGAGAGGTCTGGTAAAAGCATAGGGAAGCATTGTAAAAGCACAGAGAGGTCTGGTAAAAGCATAGGGAAGCATTGTAAAGCACAGAGAGGTCTGGTAAAGCATAGGAAGCATTGTAAAGCACAGAGAGGTCTGGTAAAGCATAGGGAAGCATTAAAAGCATAGCAAAAGAGAGGTCTGGTAAAGCATAGGGAAGCATTGTAAAGCACAGAGAGGTCTGGTAAAGCATAGGGAAGCATTGTAAAGCACAGAGAGGTCTGGTAAAGCATAGGGAAGCATTGTAAAGCACAGAGAACTGTGGTAAAGCATAGGGAAGCATTGTAAAGCACAGAGAACTGTGGTAAAGCATAAAGTTACCGTTTTGAAGTTGACCTTTGGTGGCCGAGCGCCATTGCGGACACGCGTCATGCGGGATTCTCGTGGCTGTTCGGGTCACCACTTTTGGGAACGTGCAGTGCGTTGCGTTGAGTTTTTCCACGCGTCCAGATTGGTCCCCGAGGGCCAATTTGAAGTGACCCCGCGAGGAAGCCCCTGTTTCCTCTGCCCCCTCTCCTAACCCTGACAAAACGTCTCGCGCGCAGCCCAGCCACTCACTCGCTTATTTGCGGTGAGAAAGTCAACGCGTGCGGATTGTGGGTCGCAGGGTTTTTATATATTGAAGAGAGAGAGAGAGAGAGAGAGAGAGAGAGAGAGAGAGAGAGAGAGAGAGAGAGCGCTATACCGGTCCAAGAATCTGCGCTCGCGTCGGGAAGGCGAACCAGTGAAACATTAACTACAAACTCTTCACGTTGCGCATTTTTCTCTGTATAGATTTTTTTTGTTTGTTTGTTTAATGTTTACTGGTAGTAGCTGCCAGGCAAGACCAACAAACACAAATCGGAAAACTATCTGCCTGATTGCAACGCCTTCTGGGATATACACACATATATATATATGTGTGTGTGTATATAGACAGTATTCAGAAGAGAAAACAAATCTGGATTTTTTTTTTGTCCTGCAAAAAAAAGGTTTTAATTTTCAATAGTTGCAAAATATTTCTTTTTTTCACACATGCACTAATCCTCAAATGGGAAACTACTGCTTCCATGGACGATCTAGCAAGGACGCTGTAAACCACTATGAAGAGATGAGCGTATCCAGTAAGTGCTGATCATTAGCCTTGATTATAGATAGATATAGATCTAGTTTCACCTCTATTTTATAATGCATGTGTGTGTTGGACGGGGCCGCTTCTCGAGCTCCGCAGAGTCCACGCACAAATTGTTTTAACATTTGTAAACATTGAGAAATTGGTGACCGAAGCGCACAGAGACTCGCTCTCCCTGCAAGCCGATGTAAACCCGGCCAAGCCATCTCACTCTGCGCGTCGAAGAACGCGAATGCGTACCTATCGTTCTGTTTCCCTGCGCAGCTCCACGCATTATTATTATTATTATTATTATTATTATTATTATTATTATTATTATTATTTAGCAGACGCCTTTATCCAAAGCGACTTCCAGAAAATTCAACAAAAACAAACACATCTATACGATATATACAAAATCATTCTAAATAAAGCAGTTGTAAGGTAGACTCGCTTTGCTGGTTGCGTCTTCTCTTTAAAAGAAGCGTTTGAAGTATTTAAGATGCAGCGCCACGCTCCAGTTTTTGTGCTTATAAAACAATTGAAATAATCGCGAATCATAGGGAAGCATTGTAAAGCACAGAGAGGTCTGGTAAAGCATAGGGAAGCATTGTAAAGCACAGAGAGGTCTGGTAAAGCATAGGGAAGCATTGTAAAGCACAGAGAGGTCTGGTAAAGCATAGGGAAGCATTGTAAAGCACAGAGAGGTGTGGTAAAGCATAGGGAAGCATTGTAAAGCACGGAGAGGTCTGGTAAAGCATAGGGAAGCATTGTAAAGCACGGAGAGGTGTGGTAAAGCATAGGGAAGCATTGTAAAGCACAGAAAGGTCTGGTTAAGCATAGGGAAGCATTGTAAAGTACAGAGAGGTCTGGTAAAGCATAGGGAAGCATTGTAAAGCACAGAGAGGTGTGGTAAAGCATAGGGAAGCATTGTAAAGCACAGAGAGGTCTGGTAAAGCATAGGGAAGCATTGTAAAGCACAGAGAGGTCTGGTAAAGCATAGGGAAGCATTGTAAAGCACAGAGAGGTGTGGTAAAGCATACTGCAAATATTGCAAACCATGGTAAGCCATGGTAAATATAAAAATTGGGACGAAATATTATTATTATTATTATTATTATTATTATTATTATTATTATTATTATTATGTATTTATTTAGCAGACCCCTTTATCCCAGGTGACTCACATATTGAAACACAGTGTAGTTTACAGTCAGTGCAAATAATAACACTACTAGAATACAATATGGGTTACAATGCAAGCTTCATATTGAAATACAGTGTGAACTACAGTGTATAATAATAACAAGAACTAGGATGCAAATAACTAGGATGCTTGAAATAACTACTAGAATCCAATATGAACTAGGATGCTATGTATAATAATAACACTACTAGAATCCAATATGAACTAGGATGCTATGTATAATAATAACACTACTAGAATCCAATATGAACTAGGATGCTATGTATAATAATAACACTACTAGAATACTAGAATAATATGAACTAGGATGCTATGTATAATAATAACACTACTAGAATCCAATATGAACTAGGATGCTATGTATAATAATAACACTACTAGAATCCAATATGAACTAGGATGCTATGTATAATAATAACACTACTAGAATCCAATATGAACTAGGATGCTGTGTATAATAATAACACTACTAGAATACAATATGAACTAGGATGCTCTGTATAATAATAACACTACTAGAATCCAATATGAACTAGGATGCTATGTATAATAATAACTCTACTAGAATCCAATATGAACTAGGATGCTGTGTATAATAATACTACTAGAATACAATATGAACTAGGATGCTGTGTATAATAATAACACTACTAGAATACAATATGAACTAGGATGCTATGTATAATAATAACACTACTAGAATCCAATATGAACTAGGATGCTAATAATAATAACACTACTAGAATCCAATATGAACTAGGATGCTGTGTATAATAATAACACTACTAGAATCCAATATGAACTAGGATGCTGTGTATAATAATAACACTACTAGAATCCAATATGAACTAGGATGCTATGTATAATAATAACACTACTAGAATCCAATATGAACTAGGATGCTATGTATAATAATAACACTACTAGAATCCAATATGAACTAGGATGCTATGTATAATAATAACACTACTAGAATACAATATGAACTAGGATGCTATGTATAATAATAACACTACTAGAATACAATATGAACTAGGATGCTATGTATAATAATAACACTACTAGAATACAATATGAACTAGGATGCTAAGTATAATAACACTACTAGAATCCAATATGAACTAGGATGCTATGTATAATAATAACACTACTAGAATCCAATATGAACTAGGATGCTATGTATAATAATAACACTACTAGAATACAATATGAACTAGGATGCTCTGTATAATAATAACACTACTAGAATCCAATATGAACTAGGATTATTTTGATGATGATGATGATGATGATGATGATGATGATGATGATGATGATGATGTATTTATTTAGCAGACCCCTTTATTCCAGGAGACTCACACAGGTGTTACAGGGCAGCGCAGGGTTACAATGCAAGCTTCATATTGAAACACAGTGAATGTGATTACAGCGAGTTATTTTATTGTACGTGTTACGTACATATAGTTATTTTTTTGTAAAATATCCTATCGCTGTTGTTGTTTTGAGTGGTAACGAGTCGTCCACGCGGCACACCTTTCAGAGCAGAGGGGACCGTGGAATTAACACGAGGCAGCGCTGATTCAGCATGACTTTCAAAAAAAACACACGTGAAGTGAAAACCGAAAAATCAAGTCACGCTTTTCAACGGAGTTCCCCCGTGCTCAGAATATAACGCTGCGTCATGATCTGGGGATGCCACGGTCAGCGGCATGAGTTTGCAAAAAAAAAAAAACACAACTAAATAATACATGTATATATATAAAACTAACCTAAAATGCCATGATGTAGCAAAATAAATAAACCCCCGAAACTGTCAAAACGCGAGCGAGGGTGCTGACAAGGCGTTAGTCAGCACCCGAGCGAGCTTCCAGTGTACCTCCGGTTAGATTTTGGAAGAGGGCGTGATATTCACACGCTCGCTGCTTTGTTTTTTGGCAGTGGGATTTTAAACGTGATAATGCTGCTGCTGTGTGAAATGGGCACGGGGCTTGCTTCATACACTGCGGTGATAGGTGCTTCATGCTGCAGAGTATGGCAGCGGACAGGACGCTGACCTCTAGCCCGCAGTTACTCAGCGCTTTGCCCGGTAATGTTAGTGTTATGATAACGCTGATCTTAAACAAAGATACGCTTTTATTCTTCATAGTGCATTTCTTAAACCGAATCATTCTGATTATATATATATATATATATATATTATTATATATATATATATATATATATATATATATATATATATATATATATATATATATTAATTAATCAAGGGAAGTCATGTTAAAACTTTACAATGCATTAGTAAGATCTCACCTAGAATATTGTGTTCAGTTCTGGTCACCTCGTTACAAAAAGGATATTGCTGCTCTAGAAAGAGTGCAAAGAAGAGCAACCAGAATTATCCCGTGTTTAAAAGGCATGTCGTATGCAGACAGGCTCAAAGAATTGAATCTATTCAGTCTTGAACAAAGAAGACTACGCGGCGATCTGATTCAAACATTCAAAATCCTAAAGGTATAGACCAATGTCCTGGACCCCTCTGGACTTTTTTTATTACCAATTGGTCTAATTAAGTAATTTAGAGACAGTTGGAACAAAAGCCAGGAGGGATCCCCCCTCCAGACCGACTTTATCAACAATGCTAAGGGACTTTTTTTTATTAACGTTACCAACCCCCCACCCCCGTTTTATCAACAGCTAATTTTATTACCAGTTTTATTAACAGCTTATTAACGGTAAGAACTGCGTGTCTAATCATTATATAAATCTCCAGTGTGCAGTTTTGAAAGATACACATGCTTTAGCAAACGCGTATTTTCATTTAAAAAAAGCACATGATCTGTGGTACTACACTAGGGTAAAGAAATCTCAGTTTGCAAGCCACACTTTTAGACTGCCTTGCACTTCCTGGGTGAATCTGTCCCCACCCTTTTTTTCACTGGCTTCTTCTTTCCTGTCAACAGCCAATCAGCTGCTTCCCCTGTTGACTGACATGCTGGTTTTTAGCCAATAACAAGCATCGACCCAGAAGACAAACCACCCAGGAAGTCCGAGTGAAAAAAAAAAAAAAACGGTTTAAACTTGACTCATTCTTTCTTATGTTTGTGACCCGGCAGGACTTTTTGCATTACTGTTTGTGATATCGGGTTACACCAAGCCGGCAAGGGGAGCCCCGCTGCGCCCCGTCTGTGACCCCCGAGTGATGGACAGGTTCATCAAAGAGGCCAGAGACGCCGAGAACGCAGTGGTAGGTCCATCGTGTTTCTCACGGACAGCTAAGCCCTAACGTTTAGCAACACAGAGTATTTTAGCATCGAATGAACCTCGTTTTTTCCCCCCTCCTCTCACAGAAAGAGAGAGAAGAAGCGTGTGTTTTACCGGAAGATCTCCAGCTCCCCGTTACGAATGTAAACGTCATGGAGTGGGATGCCGAAGACGTAAGTTTTGGACGCGGTTCAACGCGATTGTTTGACTGAACCAAAGAGACTCCCGCTGTAATACAGCCCCCGATTGTGTTTCCTGCTACCTGGAAACGCCTTGTAGTTTAAACACTCAAACTCCCTCGATAATTCCGCAATGTTCCCATGCTTTTAGTTATACTGCATTTAACATAGCGTACCCTGATTTGCCATGTTATCTAATACGCTTTACCAGACCTCTCTGTGCTTTACAATGCTTCCCTATGCTTTACCAGACCTCTCTGTGCTTTACAATGCTTCCCTATGCTTTACCAGACCTCTCTGTGCATTACAATGCTTCCCTGTGCTTTACCAGACCTCTCTGTGCTTTACAATGCTTCCCTATGCTTTACCAGACCTCTCTGTGCTTTACAATGCTTCCCTATGCTTTACCAGACCTCTCTGTGCTTTACAATGCTTCCCTATGCTTTACCAGACCTCTCTGTGCTTTACAATGCTTCCCTATGCTTTTACCAGACCTCTCTGTGCTTTACAATGCTTCCCTATGCTTTACCAGACCTCTCTGTGCTTTACAATGCTTCCTATGCTTTACCAGACCTCTCTGTGCTTTACAATGCTTCCCTATGCTTTACCAGACCTCTCTGTGCTTTACAGACCTGTGCTTTACCCCCTATGCTTTACCAGACCTCTCTGTGCTTTACAATGCTTCCCTATGCTTTACCAGACCTCTCTGTGCTTTTACAATGCTTCCTATGCTTTACCAGACCTTTGCTTTACAATGCTTCCTATGCTTTACCAGACCTCTCTGTGCTTACAATGCTTCCCTATGCTTTACCAGACCTCTCTGTGCTTTACTTTCCCTATGCTTTACCAACCTGTGCTTTACAATGCTTCCCTGGACTATGCTCCCTATGCTTTTACCAGACCACCCTCTCTGTGCTTTACAATGCTTCCCTATGCTTTACCACACCTCTCTGTGCTTTACAATGCTTCCCTATGCTTTACCACACCTCTCTGTGCTTTTACAATGCTTCCCTATGCTTTACCACACCTCTCTGTGCTTTACAATGCTTCCTATGCTTTACCACACCCTCTCTGTGCTTTTACAATGCTTCCTATGCTTTACCACACCTCTCTGTGCTTTACAATTTATGCAATACCACTTCCCTATGCTTTACCATGCTTCCTCTGCTGTGACCTTTGTGCTTTACAATGCTTCCCTATGCTTTTACCACACCTCTCTGTGCTTTACAATGCTTCCCTATGCTTTACCACACCTCTCTGTGCTTTACAATGCTTCCCTATGCTTTACCACACCTCTCTGTGCTTTACAATGCTTCCCTATGCTTTACCAGACCTCTCTGTGCTTTACAATGCTTCCCTATGCTTTACCAGACCTCTCTGTGCTTTACAATGCTTCCCTATGCTTTACCACACCTCTCTGTGCTTTACCGATGGGTCCAAACCTTTCTCGCGCTCTGACCTGCTGCGTTAAAAAAAACTGTCTTGTTCTTCCACAGAGCAGAACGAAAGAGGAGGAGGTTCAAGCGGGGCTCTCTCTGTTGAGCCAGGCGATGCTGGCAGCCCACGGCCACGTCACAAGCAGAGCCACGCGGCAGCATTTAGAGACAGCCCACAGCAACCTGAGAAGCATAGCGCAGATCCTGAAGAGCCTCAACATGCAGGTGAGTGAGCAGGTGACTGACCCCAGCGTTCCTGGCTTTCTGTGTACCAGGAACAGACGCAGCGGCGTCGCTTGTGAACTCTGCATTCTCTCTGCATGCTCTTTGCAAATATTTAGACAAAGGCAGCGGCAGCCCTGCAGCCTGTCACGTACCCGAGGCGCTTGGGGTCATGGGAAGGCTGCATCTCGCACCGCTCAGGATGCTGTCAGGAGCTGCTTGTTTTTATTGGTTCACAGGAGTTGCAGTTTGTTTACGATAAGCTTCCCTCTCAGCGGGAAACTAGCCAGAGAGAGATATTCCTAGAAAGAGTAAGCCATGAAACACACACACACACACACACTCGCACACTAGCCAGATAGATATCCCTAGAAAAAGTAAGCCATGAAACGTACGCACGCACACACACACACACACATATAAATCCACACACATTCTCTATCTGTCTGATATTATGCCCACCACCTGCAGCAATTCACTTCACTGTCTGCAGCTCTCACCAAAAGTTTAGCGTCACCTAGAATTGAGACAGAATTAAAAACAACTAAAAGCCCTTTGCATGTATTACTATCACATCACTGCGTGGCTCAAGCAGGCTTGGGAATATTTGTACCCCTTTATTTTTTGGTAATAAAGTCATCTTTCTTTGCATGCAGGTCTATATCCATGCATTTGCAACCAAAACCTCCCCTCTGTCTCCTAAGTTTATCTCCTCATCATCTCCACACTGTCTCCTCTGGTCACAGAGGGTAATTTTTTTTTTTCAACGCCTTTTATAGACTCCCCCCCCCCGCCGTCTGCACCCGCTGGATCTCATTCCTTTAAGCCCTGGGATTGATCTGGTCAAATTCCCGCGTTTGCTGGCCGGAGAGGTGGTGGGAGTTTGTCCAAGCGTGCAAAGTCCACCCCTGTCCTCTGCCTCTTCAGTGCAGTTACTCATTACAAAACAAACACAGACGCGCCGCTCAGTGCAAACACGCAGGAGAGCAGGCGACTCTGTGTTCATATCAGCAGAGGAGATCAGACAGTTCACGCAGGTCATGCACATCAAACGCTGCGATCAATAGGTTTGTGATATTTACCATTGGGGCTCCCCCGAGGGTCTCCCCTGGTAAAGGCTCCCTGGTAAAGGTGAAGGCACGGCGTGGTGTGCAGAGTCACACAGTCCCTGGGGGTAAAGGGGTCCCCGGGTGGTCTCCTGGTCAGGGGTGTGTGCAGGGGGGGAGTCACAGTCAGGGGATTTTTAAAACGCTCCCCGAGACCTCCCCCCAGGAGAACCTTCGTAAAAAGGGGGAGCGGGTTCCCTGAAGGGGAAGGTCGTGGTGTGCAGGGGGAGTCACACAGTCAGGGGGGGGGGGGTCCCCGAGGGTCTCCCCTGGTGAAGGCACGGCGTGTGGTGTGCAGGGTCACACAGTCAGGGGAAGCACACAGCAGGGGTCCCCGAGGGTCTCCCCTGGTAAAGGCACGCACCCGTGGTGTGCAGGGGAGTCACACAGTCAGGGGGAGCCCTGTCCCCGAGGGTCTCCTGGTAAAGGCACGGCATCAAGCAGCAGGGGAGTCGCAGGTTCCTGGCTGGTTGATTTTTAAAAACGTTTCTTTTAATAATGTTGCAGGAGATCGGCTCTTCAGACTCTCAGCCCAGGAGAACCTTCGCCGCCAGGAGCGTCGACGAGCTCTTGCGGGTTCACACAAACTTCTTACGAGGGAAGGTCAAGCTGTTGCTGAGCGCCGCGGAGGCGTGCCGGCCAGAGAGAAGCTGATGGGGGGGGGGGGTCTGACCGCAGTGGACAGTGCAGACGCGGTTCAAGCAGAGTTTCAGCTCGGAGGAGAAGGAACGGGAAGCCTGCCAATGACGTTTGGGGGGGGGGGGGGGGGAGTTCTGGCACCTCTATTTGGAGAAGGCGTTGGAGGTGAAGAGCCAGCAGAGATGTGGCCCAGGAAAGCACGTAGCCCTGTCAACGACTCAACTGTGGAAGCACAGCCTGAACTATCTTCAGATAACAACGCAGCCAGTTTAAATATTGACTGATGTTGCCTCATATCCTAAAACTTTACACAGTCATGAGAAACTGGTTTTATGTATCTCTCTCTCTCTATATATATATATGTTGTCATCAAGCAGACAAGCTGCCTTTTTCCCCCCGAGGTTAAATTATGATGTACAGTCTTTTTGTGTATCGCAGAGTGTATTTAAATAAAAATATTATTCTTAGATAAAGGGTGGGGAGAGAGGAAGTGTGTTTGGGGGCTGAGGATGGCCACCTGGGGCCTGAGCTTGTGTTGGCTTCTCCGTGCCTGATATGTGCAAACACGCTGTTGTTGTCTCATGGTTTAACACTGGGAACTGTGGGAAGTGGGGGACTGGGAGAAACCACCATGAGAAAATTCACTTGAGATGTAATCCAAATTCCTGTTGAGGTGCGATGTGATTATTCTAATATAGTTAAATAAGAATTAAACAATATAGCTAATCTTAAAGTGATGTCATTTCCAACTGATAAAGACATTTCAGAGGGCTGGATCGCATCAATATCAGGGTCTAGCGCTGTATATTATAAAGACATTTCAGAGGGCTGGATCGCATCAATATCAGGGTCTAGCGCTGTATATTATAAAGACATTTCAGAGGGCTGGATCGCATCAATATCAGGGTCTAGCGCTATATATTATAAAGACATTTCAGAGGGCTGGATCGCATCAATATCAGGGTCTAGCGCTGTATATTATAAAGACATTTCAGAGGGCTGGATCGCATCAATATCAGGGTCTAGCGCTGTATATTATAAAGACATTTCAGAGGGCTGGATCGCATCAATATCATTTCAGGGTCTGGATCGCATCAATATGTATATTATAAACACATTTCAGAGGGCTGGATCGCATCAATATCAGGGTCTAGCGCTGTATATTATAAAGACATTTCAGAGGGCTGGATCGCATCAATATCAGGGTCTAGCGCTGTATATTATAAACACATTTCAGAGGGCTGGATCGCATCAATATCAGGGTCTAGCGCTGTATATTATAAACACATTTCAGAGGGCTGGATCGCATCAATATCAGGGTCTAGCGCTGTATATTATAAAGACATTTCAGAGGGCTGGATCGCATCAATATCAGGGTCTAGCGCTATATATTATAAAGACATTTCAGAGGGCTGGATCGCATCAATATCAGGGTCTAGCGCTGTATATTATAAAGACATTTCAGAGGGCTGGATCGCATCAATATCAGGGTCTAGCGCTGTATATTATAAAGACATTTGAGAGGGCTGGATCGCATCAATATCAGGGTCTAGCGCTGTATATTATAAAGACATTTCAGAGGGCTGGATCGCATCAATATCAGGGTCTAGCGACATTTATGGATATAAAGGGTCTACATTTCAGAGGGCTGGATCGCATCAATATCAGGGTCTAGCGCTGTATATTATAAAGACATTTCAGAGGGCTGGATCGCATCCAACTTCCCAAACTTTCCGGTGTGTTTAACACGCCTGTGTCAAGGGAAAGCATGTCTGAAAACAAACAGCGGAGGTACTTCTAGACTTCCATGACAACCACGCTTTCTAGTATTTAAATCTATTAATGTGTTTGTGATGTCATTTACTACATAGCTAATGGTGTAATAATCTACTGTTCCTTTCTATTTAAACCATCAGGCATGATGGTATATATATATATATATATATATATATATATATATATATATATATATATATATAAATTACACACACAGAGTGTACAGTGTGTGTATGAAATTGAGGTCCAATACTTTAAAATAGTCCTGAAAACTGGCGCCATCTTGTGGTGAGAAAAAACAGTGCACCCCATGTTAAAATAATCTCCATAGTTTTACTACTAACTATCGAAATGCATTCTGCAGCGGGGTTTCTTATAGGCAGCAAGCAAAGCTGATCGGAAAGAAAACGTGTGCGATGACGTGTCCACGACACCCCTGCATACATGAGCAAATATCTTCGAGTCTGGCGTAGAACTCCAGCATGAAACTCAAATAGAACGAACGCAGAAAGAAGGAGAGGAAGAATTGTTTTTTGGTTTTTTTTGGATTCAAATTTAACATCCATTTATTTTTTGTTCTGGTCAAAAGAAAAACAAAACAAAGTATTTACACATTTTCATCGCATATTGTTCATGTAACCTCTTAACACATTCGCAAAGTTGAAGCAGACTCGGTGACTGTGAAAAGGTGGAAACACTGTGGGGTGAGATTCGCCTTCCCCAATACGAAGCACACAAACTCCAGGTACCAACAACCGGGAAACACGCAGAGATTTCTACAAATCCCAAACTGTAATCCCTTTTAATACCACGTGGGTTATTATTATTATTGTTATTATTATTTTGGGGGGGGTCTGTACAGCAGACGGTATCAGGAAAAAAAAAATACAAAAAAACACAACAAAAACCACACACATTACAGTAGAACACATTAGTCCAGTCCCACCCTTAAATCAACAGCTACGATATTGACTCCAAACATTTCTTATATACAAGAGATTTGTACACTGTACAGCTAACTGCTGTTCCTGGTTTTTCATTTGAACGTCCTTGTGTGTTTGTGTGTTTGTTTGTTGGCTCCGATTCCGCAGTGCTGGGTGTGGTGAGATTGCAGAATTTAAAAAAAAACAACACACACACACTTCTGAAAAGACTCCTCGCGGAAAAGTTAGTAAGCGTTGGAAATAACGACCAAGGCACAGGACAGGAAAGGGCTCAATTCTCAAAGCTATTTACTGAAAATCGTCACCCCACCTCATCTAACTAAGGAAATGATGGAGTTCAATGAAGAGTCGAGTTCAGTCACTGAGAGCTCAGTTGGAATATAAGCCAGCAGACCCAGCAGGGGGTCCCGTCCCCCCGGAGCGGGGGATGGGAAGTGCTGTGTTAAACAAACCTGGAGATGAGGCATCCCCCCCCAAGGACCGGAGGCCCCTGCATTGCCCTTTACAACACAAACTTTAAATTGTTACATTGTGTTAAAAATAGTCTTAGCTCGTCTATCCCCCCCACCCCCACCCCCGTGCTCTCTCACACACACACACACAGCCAGTCCTAGCTGTGTCCAAGGCTGGTATGTCCTTTAAGTAAAAGGTCACACCTTCGCATCAACATCAGAGGGCTTTTATTACAGCGCTATTGTTAGCAGCCTGAACTGCCTTCAGGAACTTTCAACACATCTGAAACGAACCCAGAAATCTGGCACAGCAGTAAAGCCTGGTTTAAACCAAAACGGATTTGCAGCTGCGTTTCACACCTTAAATTGAGAGCTGTGGGGGTTCTTGTAATTTTTTAAAGTTTAACTCTCAAAAAACATTCATCTGACTGCTTTATTATGTTTCAAATTCTGCAATTGTTACCTAAAGCAGAGTTGAACACAGAGCCACTTTTCCAGGAACAGCGGTTTGAAACCTGGTTCCAGGAGACCGTCGGGAGTCCTAGTTTGAGGTTTGCTATATCAAACCCGCCCCAAGTCTCCCTGCCTGGTGTGCCGCGCAGTGGCCTGAAACCTACCAGTCTCCTGAAACCCAGTTTCACCCCACAAAGTGCCTCAGTGTTCCCTCAGCTTTAGGATTTTGCAGAGTTGCTGTGGTTGGGTTAGGGTTTAAAAACAGCACTGATGTAAAACTCAACGTGACTTTATACATGATTGAATGGTAAGCTTGAGAGTACTATGCATGAACACACACACCTATTTACAGGTATACAAAATAATACATACAGCTCAATTGCTTTATAAAAAAAATAAACAAAACAAAAAAACATTTAAAATTAGTTTTGCAATGTTTCATCCCAAATGAAGTAGCGACAGTAGTGTTTATACATTAAAAAAAAAAAAAAAAAAAAAAAAAAAAAAGTTTACTGCATTTTGGAAACAGAAAAACAAAAATCTACCCTGTTTTTTCTTCTCTCTCTCTCTCTCTCAATTGTAGATTTTTTTTTAATGTATTCTATTTTTAAAAACTTATCCCCAAACCCCACACCCCCACCTTCCATACCCCTCAAACGCAACCCATTTTTTTAGGATATCCTTAAAAGCCACGCACAGTAAAATGTGGATAAAACACAAATTCCAACTTGACGATATATTTCAATTTCACATTCAACACAGAACGCAAACAAACATTTCTGATGTTTCAAACCCCCCCCCCCGCCCCCCGCCACCCGCCCCCCGCCACCACCACCCCACAAAAATAAAAACCAACACAACTTAAAACAGAACACACTGGATTAAACCCCCGCAGGTGCTCAAGGAAACCAAGCTCTGCTTGTTCTTCAAACAGTTTCTAATTCTTAAAATTTACATGTGAGAGTAACTCGAGTCTCACTCAAGAGGAGGAGACTGACCATCTGGATCCAGCCTGCCAGTACATTTCAAACTCTGTTTCGTGCCCCTCCTCATTGCAAGAATAAGAAAGTTAGCATCGTTATTTATTTGGGGGGGCACAACTCCTTGTACATTAAAAGGGTTCAAGATTTCTTTTTTTTTTTAAAACTGCGGGGAAAATATTCTGCCCCTCTTGAGTAAACAAAAAAACTCCAAACTCCCTCGGGTTTACCCTCTGCTGGGATCTAGATCTTCAGAATCCACGTTCCGTTCCCACCTTTTCACAAACGGAACCGCCGCTGCGGTCGAAGGCACGGCACCATCGCAGACAGAGAACAGGCTTGCAAACCCTTTCCTTTTTTTTGAGTTTACTTCTGTGATTTTCCTTTTAAAAGAAAAGACAGGCAGCAGCCAGTCTGCAAGCTAGGGGTCCTACAAGCCAACCCCCTGCTCCCCCCCACCCCAGAGCCTGTTGAAGGTGGCTCTACACACCTCTCTCATTAAAACCTTCCCAAACTCAAGGAAGGCAGGAGGACAATTCCTGTTAGGGAGAGGTTACTGCACCCAATCTTATTTCCAGGGGGGTCTTCATTGATTGATATTGACCCCCCCCCCTCTCCCTCCCTCCCAGTGGCTGAGCTATCTGCACACTGTGTGGTGCTGTGCCTTCACAGTGCTGTATCAAAGCCATGTCTAGTATCTGAGATAATGTGTCAACGCTGACAGCCTCGTGGGATTTTTTTTTTTTGATATAAAAAGCAGAAATACAATAATACCCCAGAATGATTACTTGCAGGATGTTGGTAGCAATCACAACAGAGAACCCCCCCTCCCTCTCCCCCCCCCCCGCTCCCACCCCAGCAATAATCCTGGAGGTTCAAAGCAAGCTGCAGTTTTTGTCTTGAGAGTTCACTGCCAGCTCTGGGCAGAGACCACGCCACAGTCTTTTTTTTTTAAGTTTGCTCTTGGGCTACATACAAGCGCTGGGGATTTTAAAAGGATTTATTTTCACGCAGTTGCAGATGCTGGATGCAGGCATTCCAGTCAACACATTTATTGATTTTTTTTTTTCTTCTTATGGGAGGCGAGAGAAGGGAGATGCAGACGTTCTCGAACCCAGGTATGTCAAAGTGTTTATTCTCCCCCGTCACCTCTCTGTCTCTCTCTGAAAACACAGTACTATTTGTCTCATTTGTTCCAAACAAAAAAATAATTTTGCACCGCAGGTTGTATTTGTACAGTTAAGGCATGTGAGGGAAGGAAAAAACACATTATTTACATTGCAAACTTTCACTATGATGTACAGACCCGTCGCGTTTGAACCCATGCTGAAGCACAGGCAGCACACTGAATATACAAAACCAGATCGTGTGCCTCCTCCACATGCTCAAGACCAGCACGTCCATGAAAATTCAGGCCAGACAGGAGCTCAGCTTGATTATCAGTCTGTGCCTCTGGTATTCCGCATCCGCATCTCAAGTCAAAAAAAAAAAAAAAAAAAAAGCTTGGTGAAATATTCCACAATGAAAAAGCTGCCTTACTAAAAGAAAAGGGAAAAAAAAAAAAAAACGCACACCACAAAAGTTTCGTGCCCTTAAACCGGGGAAAAGGGCGAGGGTCCAAAAAAATAACCACACAAAAATAAATTTCTTTGCATATATTTAAAAATAGGAAAAAAAAATTCATCCTATAGTGAGGATAAGCGCTCCACCCACCCCGGTGTTGGGATCCACAAGCAAGCGCTACTGTTTCAGCCACTTTGCTCGCTTTTTATTTTTTTGTGTTTTGTTTTACTGCAGTAAGGGTCGTGACGTCGCCTGGCTTGTGGGTTTGAAGATACGATGTGAATTCACGGCGCCGTCTCCTAAACGAAGCTCTTCATGCGATTGCGTGAGCTGAAACTGAACACACACAAGCAGGTCAGGAAAAAGCAGCACACACACAAATACACATTAGATACAACAGCGATGGAAAGAAGACTCCCATTGAAGAGCACTTTGATCCATTCCTGGTTTATTAATAATAATAATAATAATAATAATAATAATAATAATAATAATAGGGGCTAATCAAGGAGGCTGTGTTGTCCAGTGGTTAAAGGGCTTGTAACCAGGAGGTCCCCGGTTCAAATCCCACCTCAGCCACTGACTCATTGTGTGACCCTGAGCAAGTCACTTCACCTCCTTGTGCTCCGTCTTTCTGGTTGATCAGCTGATTCACACACCCTCCTGATAAAGGCGTTGCTAAATAAACTAATAATAATAATAATAATAATAATAATAATAATTGGGGCTAATCAAGGAGGCTGTGGGTGGTTAAAGAAAAGGGCTTGTAACCTGGAGGTCTCGTTCAAATCCAGCCACTGGTTAAAGCCAAACCTCCTTGTGGTCTTTCTGGTGAGGGCGTTGTTTTAAAGGCTGTGTTGTCAGTGGTCTGCAGCTGATGCATAGTTCCCTGACACCCTCCTTGTGTCTCTGTAAGACGCCTTGGATAAAGCAGCTGATGCATAGTTCAAATAAACTAATAATAATAATAATAATAATAATAATAATAATAATAATAATAATAATAATAATGACACATTGGGGCTAATCAAGGAGGCTGTGTTGTCCAGTGGTTAAAGAAAAGGGCTTGTAACCTGGAGGTCTCCGGTTCAAATCCCACCTCAGCCACTGACTCATTGTGTGACCCTGAGCAAGTCACTTAACCTCCTTGTGCTCCGTCTTTCGGGTGAGACGTAGTTGTAAGTGACTCTGCAGCTGATGCATAGTTCACACACCCTAGTCTCTGTAAGTGACCTTGGATAAAGGCGTCTGCTAAATAATCAAGCTGGTTGTAAAACCCAGAGTGGGTGAAACTGCTATGCATCCACGCCTATTTCACAAAACTAATTAGAGAGTTCATTTTGTATTCAGAATGTACAGTTTCATTCACAAAACTCCTTATTTTAGTTAAGCTTTTGAGTTTGACTCAAGTTAAAAAACCACTTTGTTTTAACTCAGGGGGGGCCCTCCTGGCCTTTATTCCAACTGTGCTCTAAATTACTTAATTAGACCAATAATTGTCCAGGGGGGGACCCCCTCTGTGTCTGCTGGTTTTCATTCCAACTGAGTTCTCAATTACTAAATCACACCCTTAACTGAACTAATTAGACCTTTTTAATTGTTTTCAGCTTTTAAACAGTTGGCGATTCCAAGTCAACGATACAATGTTATAAGTAACTTGAAAATAGGCAACTTTCAAGGGGCCGAGAACAATTAAAGCTGGAATTAAGCACATTATTAATTCAATTAAGAGTCTAGTTAAGTAAATCGAGGGCTCAGTTGGAATAAAAACCTAAGACGCAGGGGGACGCCTACTTGTAGAGACAAAGACATCAAAAGAAGAAATAAACTCAGGCATTTAAACACAGTATTAACTCAAACCACAATCCCACCACCACTGCGTTTAAAAACGAAAATCAGAAATGAAGAAAAAAGGAAGTACAGTAAAATTTCCTGCAACCTACCTTGTTTTTCTATTTTAAAAAGACGTAGTCTCTTTTCTGGAAAAATATCATCTCTTCTCTTTCTTTCGAGAATGAAACAGTAACCCTGCCTCACAACGAACCAGAAAAGTCAGCAGGTTTTAAAAAAAAAAAAAAAAAAGATCCTAGCATTTTATATATATATATATTTTTTTTTTACACAAATCCTGCACGCTTAACCAAGTGTTGCAATTCCCTCCTCGTGATGGACCGGAATCCGCTCCGACTTCAGTCCGTTTCTCGTCCCACCAGGTTGATAAAAAGCTGCACCCGATTTTCGTCCAGCGTTTAAAGGCCTCCTTTGACATTCATCATCACAGAATTTTCCTTCATAACAGGTTTTGAAACCTCAGCGAAGAAAAAGCTCTACCCCCAAGGTGAATAGACTTTGTAAGTTTGTTTTTTTTTTCTTTGCAGAATAGGAGTTTCTCAACTGGGAGGAAAAGGTTTATCCAAAACGTAGCGTCGTCAACAGTAACTTCGAAAAGGGCTCCCCCGGTTATTAGAGAATAAAAGTGCATGAAAAGGGGATTTTTTTGGGAAAAAAAAAGGCCCTTGTTAATTTTTGTTGACATCGTTCCTTTAGGGTTAGGAGTATCCATTTTCTCCAGCCAAAAAATACAACAGAAAATAATAAAACTTCAGAACTGCCAGCTTGTTTTGTATATAGGTATACAGTGTTTTAATACATATATTTTCCTTTTTTTTGTAGTTTTTTTCCCCCATTTCCTCAAATGTTTGTTAAAGCGAAAAAAAAAAGGTCTTGCTGTGATCGAGAAACCCTTGTTTTCTCTCGATCTCTCTTCTGTATTTAATTTGTTTTTGTTTGCACATTTACAACATTTTTGCTCCAAACAGCAGCTCAAAACCAAAGGGGGGAAAAGGTATTATATAAAAAACAAAGTCATCTTAAGATCAGTAAACAAAAAAACTGTCACACTTGTATGAAACCTGGCACAATACATATATATTATATTCTATAATATTATATATATATATATATATATGCTTAAACAGGCTTCCATTGTCACATTGTAGAAACAGGGACTACATCTTTCAGGGGGAAAAAAATAAACTTTCCTGTTGCGAAAGTTTCCGATACTATTGATCCGAGTTGTCTGTAAACCGAGACTCCTTTTAGGAATTCAAGAGCGCCACCTAGCGGATAACTGAGGCAGTGTTCTTCACAAGTATTTTTTAACAAGCCTCTTCTCTCTTTTCTCTCCTCCTCGACTTTTCAAAGAATAGCAGTCCCCCAATGTCAGAATACATTCAATGTTTTAAAACGCACTAAGTGGAGAGTTTATGAAGTCCACGTTCCACTGAAAGTGCTTTTTTTTTTTTTTTTTTTTTAGTTCAAATACTTTTTTTCTTTATATATAAAAAAACAAATTATTATTAGCATCGTTATCAACATTATCAATAGCAACAATAACACATTTTTTTTTGTTTTTTTTTTCTTTTTTAAACGACACATCGGCCCGGCGCTGTAAAGCACTGGGATTCTGGCGTGCGATTTTTAATAGCTGTATTATAAAGAATAGAAAATAAAAAAAATCTCACTCGGACCGTCAAAAAAAAAAAAAAAAAATTAAAACGGAATCATCCGCAATCGTGTCTCACAAGCAAACAAAACAGGCAAACGAACGAGAATGAACGAGAGTTTAAAAAAATAATTAAAAAATATTAAGTGCAGCCCTGAACCGTGTTTAAAAAAAAAAGAGTCTCGTGGGACAGAGGAAGGTAAAAAATAAAAAAAGGCCTGTTTCTGTACAAATACAAAGCTGTAGATCCACAGAATTAAAGAGAGTTGTAACGGGGCCTCCCTCTCCTCTTAGGCGGACTGAGGAAAAACAAAAAACAAAAAAATTCTCGTTATAATAATCTGCGTGAGCAACACCAGGGCCCAATCACTGCTGACAGGAATGTGTTACATTGTGTAATCGTCCCCGGTTTACTTTCTCCGAGTCTCTCCACACTGACGCACGCTTCTTCACTCGCATCATATAAATCCTCATTTACACGACGTGGCCTGACTTTAAATCTTTGCAAGCTATGAAAAAAAAAAACAAATTCTATTGTGCACGCTAATATATATATATATGATTCACGCCAAAAAAAAAATATCCATTTCCACAAACAATCTGTTTTTTTTGTTTAAGTGCAATTCTTCAAGTTTCTTGAAATCCATTTATTTAAGTTTTTTTTTTTTTTTTTTTTTTAAATAACTTTTTTTTTTTCGTTTTTGTTATTTTTTTTTTTTTTTTTTTTTTTCAAGAAAGGATTTTTATTTTATTTTAAACAAAAAACGGTTCGCGGAACACACACGCGCGCACGCACACGCACACACCAAAAAAAAAAAACTTAATCCAGTTTTTTTTCTTTTCATAGTATTTTCAGTCTTACGGTTTTTAAAAAAAAAAAAAATAATAATAAAAAAAATCTTTGTAAAGTGCATTAGTTTTTTTTTCCTTAAGGTGCTTTGTGTAATAGACAAGTGCCTATGGAGGGTTACTTTTTTCTTTATCTCTCTCTATATATTTTTAAAGTGAAAAGTCACCCCCCCCTCCTCTCTCCTCTCTCCTCTCTCTGTGGGGCAGAAGCTTAGGTCTGTCCTACCCCCTCCCCCCCGTCCCCGACCCTACAGTGCACATTCTTCAGCTAAGACTGGAATGACGAAGGCAGAAGATTCTATTGCAAGAGTTCAGTAGTCCTCCAAAGGCTCGATCTCACTCAGGTTCATCCTGTCTGAGGGGTTATGGAAAGAATATCCTGCAAGAAAGAAAGAAATAAAAAGAGTTGCACACAATATAAAGCCCATAATGAAATCACCTGATATGTTGTTAACAGGAGTGAAAATAAGACCCCCTTGTTTTTGCGATGAGTTGAATAAAAATCAGACACACCTGAGCTTGTTACCCGTACACACTGTGGGGCTGATCAAGCTGGTAGTAAAACCTGGACTGGGTGAAACTGCTGTGCAATAGGGAGTCTTGAGGAATGGAAATAAAACTCCTGCTGCGTAGCAGTTTTACCTATTCCAGGTTTTACCACCAGCTTGATTAGCCCCCAGTGCGTCTAGGTAACAAGCTCAGGACCGTGTCTTATTAAAAACTCCTAGTAAAACCAGGAATGGGCAAACCCGCTAGGCAATAGTCTTCAGGGATGGAAGTAAGAGTCCCGTTGCACAGCAGTTTGATCCAATCCAATCGGTTTCGGTAGGAGTTTAATAATAAGACACACCCGAGCTTGTTACCTAGACAGTGTGGAGTAGTGGTTAGGGCTCTGGACTCTTGACCGGAGGGTTGTGGGTTCAATCCCAGGTGGGGGGGCACTGCTGCTGTACCCTTGAGCAAGGTACTTTACCTAGATTGCTCCAGTAAAAACCCAACTGTAAAATGGGTAATTGTATGTACAAATAATAGGATGTCTTGTAACAATTGTAAGTCGCCCTGGATAAGGGCGTCTGCTAAGAAATAAATAATAATAATAATAATAATAATAGACACACTGGGGCTAATTGAACTGGTGTTAAAACCCGGACTGGTGGGGGCTATGCAGCAGTGCGAGGAGTCTCTCTGCGGGAGGGTCCTCACCCAGGATGCTGGGGTCCGAGTGCAGTCCCAGGTGCTGCTTCTTCTTCATCTTGCTGGATGGCTCGCTCTCGTACACAGCCTGCTTGGAGGAGCAGTGATTGGACTGGAATACAGCCTGCAGACTGCTGGGGTTCAGACCCCGCATGGCATCCTGGGAAACACAAACAAGAGATCAATACAACCACATAAAACGCACACGCTTACAAAACCTGCTCAGTTAGATGGAAACGTCGTACGTTTTTTTTTTTTTTTTTTTTTCCCTTTCTATGGAAAACTACAAAGCGCTGGTGTGCAGTTCAATATGTTAACGTAACGTTATTCCAGCAGGTTTCATTCGACTTTGTGAAGCAAGATTAGTTCATGCTACAGGGTGATGAGGCAAAGCTTTTAGCCAGAGCTGCACATGATGTATCGTAATAGAGGTCTGTGTCACTTGTGATACGAGACCAAAGCATAAAGAACTACAGCTCCCAGCATCCCTCGCCACTGCTGATTTGATGCAAAACCTTTGGCCGGAGCAGTAGACTCAGAAATTATAAGTGTAGGTGCAGCTGTGGGGATGTACGAGTGTGTGTGTGTGTGTGTGTACAGTATATATATATATATATATATATATATATATATATATATATATATATATATATATATATATATATTAAATTTACTTAAAGTAGAAAACAAAACAAAAACCGCACATAAATTACCTGTAGAGGGAAGTTCATGGTCAATCCAGCCATTTCCTTTGACAGCTGTAAGAAACCACAAGTCAGTAGCTTTATTATAAAAGCAGCTAATGCTGGTTATATATATTTTAAAAACCTGAACACATAAGATTAAAAACATTTTTATTATTATTATTAATAAGGAGTCCTATTTAACGCTATTATCCAAAGGGCTATTATTATGGGGGTTTTCAATGAATCAGGACAGGGCTGTTTGTTTCCAAACCTCACTATTATTTTCAATGGGCAGGACAGGGCTGTGATGTTTCTAAACCTCAGTATTGTTTTCAATGGGCAGGACAGGGCTGTGATGTTTCTAAACCTCAGTATTGTTTTCAATGGGCAGGACAGGGCTGTGATGTTTCTAAACCTCAGTATTGTTTTCAATGGGCAGGACAGGGCTGTGATGTTTCTAAACCTCAGTATTGATTTCAATGGGCAGGACAGGGCTGTATTGTTTGCATGGGCAGGACAGGGCTGTGATGCTTCAGACCTGCTGTTGCTGTTGCTGGCGCTGGTGGTTGGCTTTCTGTTTGGCACGGCGCTCCAGGAACTGCTTGGCAAACTCTTTGGCTTCCAGGGTGTCTCCCAGGTAGGAGCGGATGAAATCGTGGACCTCGTAGGGGGACTCTACCTCCTTCAGATACGAGACGATGCTCGAGACTGCGAGGAGGAGAGGGGGAGAGAGAGAGAGGGAGGGAAAAAAGCTCCATTAAAACCAGAGAGATGCAGCCATTTAACCTGTGATGTTTTTGATTTTCTTTTTATTTCACGATCCTCAGATAGTTAAACATTCACGGATGGATTTAGTTCCCTCATTTGCAGGCAGAGAGAGAGAGAGAGAGAGAGAGAGAGAGAGAGAGAAAGAGAGAGAGAGGGAGGAGAGAGAGAGAGAGAGAGAGAAAGATAAAGAAAGAGATGGGGTACAGAAAGAAAGAAATGGGGAGTTCAGAGAGAAAAAGATGGGGTACAGAAAGAAAAAGGAGACAGGGTACAGAGAGAGAAAGAAAGAATGGAGAGATGGGGTAGAGAGAAAGAAAGAGATGGGGTACAGAGAGAAAAGAAAGAAAGATGGGGTACAGAAAGAAAGAAAGAAAGAAACAGGCAGGGTACAAAGAAAGAAAGAAAGAAAGAAAGAAAGAAAGAAAGAAAGAAAGAAAGAGACAGGGTTCAGAGAGAGAGAGGTGGTGTGGGTCCATACCGTCCAGGTTGCTGGTGCTGGTGTTGCTGTTCAGGGCGTGCAGCATCTGCTCACTCCAGGTGGTGAACCCGTCCTGCTGCCGCATTCCCTGCAGCATTTTCAGCAGCTTCTCCTCCTCCTCCGTCTTGCGTCTGTTTATCACGGGAGGGGAGCCGAGCGAGGAAAACGACAGAGCAAAGAACAATGATGGGGGAGCATGTAATACAAGCGTAGGGCTGGACGGAAGAGAACAGCTCGCTTTAAAACACCGGTCTGCTATTCAAGAAGAGAACAGCTCGCTTTAAAACACCGGTCTGCTATTCAAGAAGAGAACAGCTCGCTTTAAAACACCGGTCTGCTATTCAAGAAGAGAACAGCTCGCTTTAAAACACCGGTCTGCTATTCAAGAAGAGAACAGCAGAATTCAAGAAGCGATGGATTGTGACAATTAAAATAAATCAAGATTTCTTTTTTTTTTGTGGTCTTAGAACAAGAGTAAAAGTAAGTTTAGAACAGAACATAATTTATAGACCTTATTTTATTTTTTTTGAATGTATGTGTTATAGTAGTGATAGGTTTATTTTGATGCTTGGTATATATAAAACAGAGAGTTAAAACTGCATGGAATAGTCTACAAGGTGAAGTAGGAAGATCTAAAAAACACTGGGGACATATTATATATATATATATATATATATATATATATATATATAACATAGAGTTAAAACCCATGGAATACCACTAGATTCTGTGCTTTAGGAAGATCTAAAAAACACTGGCTAGCTCACAAACTTCTTAATTTCCTAAAGTGACCCTGATTCCCAGGGCTGGGGGTGGGGCGTGACCCCCACGTGGATCCCGTCTGCCCTACCTGAGAGAGGGGCTGCTCCGGCTGCTCTTGAGCCCCAGATTTCGGAGGCCTGATCCCTGGCTCTTCAGGGCCTCGTCCCACATGCCCATGCTGCTGTTCTTGCCCTCGTGCCCCCCTCCTCCTCCTCCTCCGGCCCCCCACATGGCGCCCTGATCGCTGCCCCACTGCCCAGCCATGCTGGACACGTTGCCTCCCGACAGACCCAGGCCTCCGTGCTGAGAGAACAGAGAGAAATAAACAGACCGGTCAATCTAAAAATCACCAGGAGAGAGAGAGAGACACAGAGATATAGAGAGTGAGTGTAAGAGAAAGAAAGAGACAGACAGAAAGAAAAAGAAACAGACAGAGAAAGAAAGAAAGGAAAGAAAGAAAGAAGAGCATATTATTGCTGTGTGGGGCTCGCTGCACTAGCTCTGTGTGTGCGTCTTTGTCAGTATAAGAAACATGCACTATCCTTGCACTAGTAAGATGCGTGTGTGTGTGCGAGTGTGTCTCACCCCGGATCTCTGCACGCCACCTCTCTGCTTCTGCAGCTGCCTCTCAGTCTCTTGCTGCAGCTCCAGGAGGGTCTTGCCCTGCTTGGGCATGTTGCTCCACACTGAGGAGCCCGAGGGGCCCTGCTGCTGCTGCTGCTGCTGCTGCTGGAGAAGCTTCATGATTAGCTCCTGCTGCTGCCGGCACTGCCAAACACAGACCAGCGAAAAAAACAAACAAACACGAGAACAACCTGCGTTATTATTATTACAGAGCAATGCGATCCAGTCCTGGGTTTACTATGAGCTTGATGAGGTACAGTGTGTGTAGGTAACAAGCTCAGGCAGGGTGTGGTATATTGTACTCTGTGAAATCAGGACTGGATCAAACTGCTGCTCTGCAATGGGAGTCTATTTCCATCCCTGTTGTAATATATTGCCTTGTGATGCCCGACTCACAGGACACACTGTATATCCAGGGATGGAAATAAGACTTCTGTTGTATAACATTTTGGGTCCATTCCTGTTTTTTTGTGTGTGTGTGTGTGTAATAAGACACACCTGAGCTTGTTAACTGCACACACTGGGGTTAAATCGAGCTTGTCGTAAAACCTGAAATGGGTGGGATTGTTCAGAAAATAATTGCATAGCAGTTTGATCCGTTCCTGGTTTTGCCAGGAGATTAAATGCGCAGTATAACCAAGAGAAAGCTGCACAATTTCTTTGCGAATTTCCCCACAATAAACCCCACCCTCCCCTCCTCACCTGTTTCCTCCTGAACAGCTCTTCCTCCTCGCGCCGTTTCTGTTCCGCCTCCAGCCTGCGCTGCTTCTCCTCCCTCCTCTTCCTCTCCTCTTCTTCACGCTTAGCCCTGAGTTCTGCGTCTCGCCTTTCTTGCTGAAGCTGCGGCCAGGCAAAATTATTAATAATAATAATAATAATAATAATAATAATAATAATAATAATAATAATAGCTCTCATAGCTTTACTACAAAGATTGAAATGACTCCTGCTGCACAGCAGTTTCACACACCCCCTCCCCCCTCCCCAATATTTAAGGTGCTGGAACTTACTTTTTGTCTCTCCAGTTGAAGCTGTTCTAGAATTGGACCCTGAGTAGAAGAATTCATTGTTAAATCCCATGAACTGGCTTCACTGCCTACAATGAAAGAAAAAGAAAAAATGTTTTTATTTTTCAATTAAATTATTATGAAAACCACACTATAATAAAGTAGAGAAGCATTGAAAAATAAAACAAAAATACAGCTTCTAGTAACTCCCCCCTGCACTCCACGCGGCCGTGCCTTTACCAGGGGAGACCCTCAGGGACCCCTGCGCTCCCCTGACTGTGTGACTCCCCCCTGCACACCACGCGGCCGTGCCTTTACCAGGGAGACCCTGGGACCCCTGCTCCCCTGACTGGACCCCCCCCCACCTGACTCTGTGACTCCCCTGGGGACACCACCAGGGACACCAAAGTGACTCGTTGCCCACCAGGGGAGACCAAAATAAATAAACCGAGCCTGAATCCAGCCTCCGTTTCAGGGTAGCGGAGCTGTTATTTCTACCTACCTGGTTGCTGTGAAGCTGAGGTATGCATGTCCCACAGGGACCCTGTGTCTGGCACTGACATTGATCTGTTAATAGGAGGAATCAACCCCTGCTCTCCACACCTACAAGAAACAACGAGAGAGAAAAAAAAACAAAGAGCTTAAAACATGGAGGGGGGCGGACTGATAACCGACGATGGAAAGCACCAGGGACGGAACCAAGACTCTCGCTGCACAGCGGTTTGATCCGTTCCTGGTCTTAATAGGAGTTTGCCATGGGCAGCAGTAGCTGGGAGCGCCAGGCAGTGGAAACAGGGTACACGACTCAAGCCAGAAAAGGGGCTTTGTGCTCCTGGGGTTTAGCCCGCGGGATCCCTGCGCACCCCGTCTTGCCAGCAGGTTACCTGTTGATGAGCTGGAATAGCTGCTGCTGCTGCTGGAGCTGCTGGTACAGGGCAGCCGCTGCCAGCTCCTGCTGTTTCTTCAGCCTCTCCTGGTCCATGTTACCCTGCACAGAGAGAGAGAGAGAGAGAGAGAGAAAACACTTACTTCTCTACTGCTCAAAATACACCAATATAAGAGACCAGTTCTTTACAAAGATCTCTTAACTTTAGGACACTGAAGGATGAGGATAAGATGGTAATTATTCTGGGCGAGAACAGCGACACTGCACTCCCAGCTGCTGAATATATCACAGTGTCCTGAGCAGAGACAGGACCAGTAAAACCACAATGTTTAAACAAACGAGAGAGAGAGAGAGAGAGAGAGAGGCGATCTGCTTCCATTACACAGTCACAAACTCCATTAAATCATGCAGGCATGACGTGTGTACAAATAAGTATCTTTATATGTGTCGGTGTCTGTCTGTCTGATGCAGGAAGTGCAGGAACGGACAGGCAGGGCGGTGGACTCACCAGCAGCGGGGGAGGCGATGGTCCAGGGGCAAAAGGCACTCGTCCCCACATTTTAATGACCTCTCCCAAGGGCTGGAAGCCCTCGTCACAGCCTCTCTTCACCAGGAGGGTCATGGTGAAATACCCGGCTTGAAACCACTCTGCCATCTCCTGGGTCGTGAAGGGTCCTGGGGGTGTGGGGGGGCAAAGCAGGGTGAGTATCAACCGTCCTTAACCCTGACCCCATCCCTAGCTCCAACCCCAACCCCAACCCCTAGCTTCAACCCAACCCCTAACCCAATAATGGTCCGGAGCAGCGCTGAGGCTCCCGCTCCCCTCGGCGCTGTACCTTGGATCTCTCCCTGCGGATCTTTGTAGAACCACTTCATGGCTGCCTCGTGTGACAGAGGCAGCGCAGCAGCCGTGTTCCTGCTCTCCCGCATGGTCTGGGTGAAGCGCTCCTCCTCCAGGGAGTTCTCCTGCAGGGAAGCCACCATCTTCTCCGCCTCCTGCACAAAAACACACACATGGAAAAGCGTGTCTCAAACTGCAGTGCGTGCCACCAAAAACAAGCTTGCCATTTCAATGCAGTACAGCAATACTGGACCGGAGGGGTTTCTGGGGATCCGACGACTTGCATTTATTTAAGATTTTAAAAAATTTGTAGATGAACATTTTATTTAATGTCGTGTAATGAAAGAGACTTTTAAGAGAGAGATCATTTGAATGTGTTTACTAGATGCCATGATAGTATTTCATGTTAGATTTGGAAAGGTCACATTTTTTAAAATGTCAGTTTTTTGTTTTATGGAAAAACCACAAAGCTCTGTTGTGCAATTCAATATGTTAATGTAGCATTATTCAGCAGGTTTCAATCGACTTTATGAAGCAAAATTAGTTAATTCTATAGGGTGATGTGTGTATCTATATCTATATATCGATAATATGTATGCATGTGTGTCTGTATGGTGTGTGCGGAGTGCTGTGGGATCCTTGTAATGAAAGGCGCTATATTGTTGCAATTGGGTGGGGGTTTACCTGTTGCAGGTGGCTCATCCCGTCCTCGTCCTCGTTGTCCCCCCCAGTGGTGAAATGGATAGCAGCAGAGGAGGAGGGGGGGGAGGAGGAGGAAGAGAGGGTGGAGGAGGTGCCGGGACTGAGCTGGGCAGCCACCACCCCGAGGGACCCACACTCTATATGAGAGAGAGAGAGAGAGAGAGAGAGAGAGAGAGAGAGAGAGAGAGAGAGAGAGGCTACAATTACCAGTGATATCAAGGATGGAAAAAAAATATAAATACTGTCATTACCAATTATTATTATTTATTTCTTAGCAGATGCCCTTATCCAGGGCGACTTACAATTGTTACACGATATCACATTATTTTTACATACAATTACCCATTTATACAGTTGGGTTTTTACTGGAGCAATCTAGGTAAAGTACCTTGCTCAAGGGTACAGCAGCAGTGTCCCACCACCTGGGATTGAACCCACGACCCTCCAGTGAGGAGTCCAGAGCTCTAACCACTACTCCACACTGCTGCTGTACTGTTTTGTGCACACTGATGCAGGGATGAGAATAAGACTCCTATTGCACAGCAGTTTCACCCATTCCAATAATTTTTTTTAAGCCAATAATTGGTGCAATTGAGTAACTGAGCACTCGGTTGAAATGAAAACCAGCAGACCCAGTAGCTCTCCAGGTCTGAGGTTGCAGACCCCTTGGGTACAGGTAACAAGCTCAGGTGTCTCTTATTACATTCATAGTAAATAGTAATGCGTCTCATAAGACACACCTGAGCTTGTTGCCTATACACACTGTGGGGCTAAATCAAGCTGGTAGTAAAACCTGGAATGGGTAAAACATGGCTGGGAAATGACAAAAATACCCTGCAAAAAAAATAAGAGTATGCAGGCCACTTGAGGGACTGAACTGAGTCCTCGTACCTTCAGAGGGTAGCTTGATTCCCTTGGCAGCGGGGGGGGCGGTGTCCAGCGGGTCTGGCCGAGCCGGTGGGGGGGTCTCCAGCTCCCCGGGAGACAGGGAGCTCTGTCCGGGGGTCACGGACACTGTGGGAGGAGAGGGGGGCGCGGGACAGTTCACAGCACTGTCCAGCACACACACAGCAGCAGAAGCAGCAACCTGCCCATCTGAGGAGAGAGAAAGAAAGAAAGAAAGAAAGAAAGAAAGAAAGAAAGAAAGAAAGAAAGAAAGAAAGAAAGACAGATTTAATGACCCGAAGTACAGACCCTCCACAAACTATTCAGCTTGCTGGTTTTTACAGCCAAATCCCAGCGCTGCACTTCCTTTCCTGTTGAAAAAAAACTAATTTTCCTACCTTTCTCGGGGGAGTCCTTCTGTTCCGGCTCCGAGCCGTATTCCCTGGAATCTTTCCTGCCTTCGGGATGCTCCTCCTCTTCCTCCACGCCTTGGAATTCCAGCTCCTGCTCCTCCGGGATCGGATCCTTCGAACTCTTCTGGGAAAAAATTAGAACAATTCATACTTTTTTTTTCCCCTGTGCATTTAAAAATCAACCCTTTCATAAACCGCACGTTTGGTTTGCGGATTGCTCCTCATTCAAGGTGAGCGCACAGAGGTTCTGCAGACGGAAAGAAAACTCCTGTTGCACAGCAGTGTCACCCAGTCCAGGTTTTACTACCAGCTTGATCAGCCCCTAGTGTGTCTAGGTAACAAGCTCAGGTGTGTCTTATTATTAAACTCCTAGTGAAACCAGGAATGGATAAACTCCTAGTTGAAAGATGAACCCCAGGAATGGATCAAACTTCCTGGCTGAGATCAATTCAATGTAACCCTTGCTCAAACCCCTGGCTGCTGTTGAAGCTGAGATGAACCCCAGGACGGGTGCAGCAGCAGCAGGGCTAGTGTGAGTTTGTAACCCTGCTCAAACTCCTGGCTCCTGATCAATTCAATATTAATAATAATAACAGACTTCATTGAGGGGAGCTCTGAACCCCAGGACTGGGTGCAGCAGCAGCAGCAGCAGGGGGGTAGTGTGAGTTTGTAACCCTGCTCAAACTCCTGGCTCCTGATCAATTCAATATTAATAATAATAACAGACTTCATTGAGGGGAGCTCTGAACCCCAGGACGGGTGCAGCAGCAGCAGGGCTAGTGTGAGTTTGTAACCCTGCTCAAACTCCTGGCTCCTGATCATTTCAATATTAATAATAATAATAACAGACTTCACTGAGGGGAGTTCTGAGCCCCAGGACTCGTTACGAGTCTCAATCTCTGCGAGAGGAACCCCAGGAGGGAGGGTCTGTCCCGTACCTTGAAGGACATGAAGGCTCCAGAGGAGTCGAACGTCCCCATCTCGTCGTCCTCGTCGTCCATGCACCACTCCGGCAGCCCGTCCCTGTCCTCCTCGAAGCCCTCGCTGTTCACACGCAGCCTCCGGGGCCCCCGCTCCTCACCGTGCTCCCGGAAATCGAAATCGAACTTCCGCCTCCGCTCCCCGACGTGCTCCCGCCAGCCCGCGGACCTGGGACCCCCGTCTGGGGAGAGGAGAGACACGGGTTCAAAAATAAATAAATAAATAAAAACAGCCAGTGCAGAAAGACGGGCCAGCGTAAAGCCGTCGCTGCACTTAAAAATTTGCTTTAAAAACGAAAGCACTGAACAAAATCGAACAAACAATTAATATCACGACTCTAAAAGTATCAATTCGAATTCCTTCGAAAGAATTACAAATCGATTTAAAAAAATAAATTGGAACGGGGCTCTCGAGTGGCGCTCCCGCGCTCTATAGCCTGGAGATCGCAGGTTCGAATCCAGGCTATGTCATTGCCGACTGTGGCCCGGGGGGTTCCTAGGGGGTGACGCACAATTGGCCGAGCGCCGCCCGGGTAGGGAGGGATTGGGTCGGCAGGGGAATCCTCAAGTTCACGGCGCACCAGCACCCCCTGTGGCTGACAGGGCGCCTGCGGTTCTGCAGTGGAGCCGTTCAGATCTGTGTTGTCCTCCGGCACTATAGGTCTGATGGCTTCACTGTGGATCTGCAGTGCGAAAAATGATAGATTGGCTGGAACAGGTTTCGAAGGACGCGTGTTCCAGCCTCCGTCCCCCCCCCCCCAGTCGCCAGGGGGGCGTACAGCGGTGAACCGAGATAAAAAAAAAAAAAATCCCAAATTAGAGAGAAAACCAGGGTTAAAACCATTGGCGATGACTAAATAAATAAATAAAAAAATAGATTGGAATTGAAAAAAAAAAAAGCAGTTACTGACCCTGACCCTGAGAAGCCGACATGACAGATGGTTCTCTCACCGTCTCTGCGGACCCCCGCTAGTCTCCAGCTGCTCCCGCCCCCTTCGACCGCCTCCTCCTCCTCCTGCTCCTCCCGCAGGGTGCGCCAGTTCTCGCTGTCCGAGCGCGTGTATTCCTTGCGGACCCCCGGCGCCGCCACCTCCTCGAAGCCCACCCGGACTGCAGAGACACAAAGAAAAACCACCAACGCTAGCTGTCAACCAAACGCCTGGGGGTCAACGCAGCTGCAGTCGAACCTGGGCAACCCTGCGTTTTAATTGTATCTGCAATTCTAATTACCAGATCATTGATCAATCAATCAATCAATCAATCACACCCCTTTCCAAGCGTAAATCATTTGCAGGTCCATGTTTTTTTTTATTAAACATTCAGTGAACATTTTTCTTGGATTTTTCAAACTTTTTTTTTTTAGTGACCCCCCCCACCCCTGCCCCCCCATTATTTGTTTAAAAAAAAACAAAAAACTCTAATATATTTCTGTATTTGTGCCTGCGATTATTGCTTGGTAGAAAAAAACAGATGTCTGTGTCTGTGTGGAGCTTGGTGTTACTTTTGAGTGCCATTGTAATTAAAATTCCAATTACCGCAGCGTAATTAATTGAACAACAAAGCATTGGAATTGGAACTGCAATTTCAGCAAACAAATTCTGCTGTAAATGTAATCAGAACGGACCCCAGGGTCTGCTGTGTTAACAGACTCACTGGAGCAGCTCTGACACTGAATGTGAACCCAGAATCAGTCTCTCAATACAACAATCACAATATTATATCATATACAATCAGGGCTTCTGATTCCCCCCCCCCAAACGACTCTTCTACTCTCCTGTAATAATTAAATTGCTAAGTCAGTCGTGTTTCTCAATCAGCACTGAGAAACGCAGAGTGTAACAGTAAAATTGATTTAGTGGATCAACTATAAAACTGGCTTTAATTTGTCATTTTAAATGACGAAATAATAATTCGAGCAGCACCACAGCAAAAGAAGCTGGTTTTGGAACAGCTCAACTAAATTAGGTCAGTCAGTTTAATCCTAATGCTTGTATTAAAAAAAAAAACATCAAAATTAGCATGCAGTACGAAAAAAAAAAAAGCATTTTAAAAGCACATAGTTACCAATTTTGGAGACAACAGAGAGCGCAGTCTTCTCTTCATTCCTCTGGTCTAATAAAAATTATTAAACAAGCCTTTTTATACCTAACCTAGGGTTACATCATCCTGCAACATTTCTTTTGTAACTTTTCAGCATTACAGCTGGATATCCTTTCGGTTCTTCTAATAAACATGCTCACAATCCATGCATTAGAGACACACACAGTGCTAATGTATATTACTACAAGAGATTACAAGCCACTGACACCCTCCACGTATCACACCCCACATAAGAAACGGGTTTCCTGAGCAGTAACTTTTTCACAAGCTGGTCTTTTTAACACTGAGATTAAGGAAAGACGCAGACAAAGCATACAGCCGTGGCCAAACGTTTTTGGATCACCTAGAGTTTTAGGATTGAGACAGGATACTGTAAAAAAATAAATAAAAACTACATGAACATAATTTAGATATTTAACATCAGGTAATCAAAATAAACTACAAAATTGTACCACTTAAAATATAAAAGTCTACCGGAAGCCATAATAGTAGCGATTAGTATTCCATGTTAGATTTCCAGAAGGTCACATTTTTAAATTTAGTTTTTCACTCTGTGGAAAACACTACAAAGCGCTGGTGTGTGGTTCAATATGTTAACGTGACATCATTCCAGCAGGTTTCATTCGACTTTATGAAGCATAATGAGTTCATTCTATATAGAGGGTGATGCTAAACTTTTGGCCAGAGCTGTAGCAACGTATACACAATAATAGACTAACTTTATAGAAGGAAAGCCTACGCCTGTTTTACACCAGAAACAATCTTACCTGCATCTCTTCGAATCGGCTTTTCAAACCTTCTTTCTCCTCTGCGTAAAAGAAAAAACACAAAAACGCACAACGTCAGCTTCAGAACTCGAGCTGCGCGGACCCATTATTCCACTGTCCGGAGTTTTCTCTCTCTCCCTCTCCCTCCCCCTCCTCAGGACGAGGGAAACGAGCGAAGACACAGCTGCTTAAAAAATCTGCAATTTTTTTTTTTTAAATAAGAGCCGAGAACGATTAAAAAAAGGTCAAGTTAAGCAAATTATTAGCTCAGTTAAAGGGTTTGGTTAATTAAAAAATCGCGTCAGGCACGCCAGGAACTAAAACCAGAATTTTAGACAATGGGGTAAAAAGTATTTTTTTTCACAGGGGTTTAAATGGTTTGCATATCAACAAAGCCCTGGCATCTCCAGCCCTAAAGCACATAGCGTTGACCTTGTAATTTTAATAATAATTTTTTTTTACCGATCGATCATCTCCGGATCACTGCTTTTATCACCAAACTCCTCTGGCGATCCAAGTCATTATTTTATTACTATAACATCTCAAAAAAGAATGTCAACTTTTCTGAACACATCCCCAAAACAAGTTTACACACGAGCCCCCGCATCTGATACCTGATACCATGTCTGGCTCCTCATGAATCTCCCTTTTTTTTTTTTTTTTTTTTGTCTCGGCTGAACCCCCACTTCACCGAATGGTTTTCTCGGCTTTTTTGGTAGAAAAAACTGCTAGACACCCGTTTATTGCGTTGCTATAATGATGTCGGACCTCCGCAAAGGACCTGTGAGGTCACCCAGTCCGACAATGGACCGCAAAGAGTTAAAGGGTTTGGTTAATTAAAAAATCGAGCGCTCGGTTGGAACTAAAACCAGAAGACAATGGGGTCTGGGACAAGCCCTGCTCTCTTCACACATGAATTTTTAATGGGTTTCTGGACCCCAAAGCCTGCTGAACACATCCCAAAAAAAAAGCGATGTCTGAATCTGGCACCTGTGAATCTCCCTGGATTAGAACCCCACTTCTGGCTCAATACTTCTTTGGTAGAAACTGCCGTCGCCTCGGCCGCGACCTGGATAATTCAGAGTGGGTTACAAATCATTTCACTGGTTAAAGGGTGGGACACGGGAACTTGATACCCCATCCCCCCAAAAAAACGATGCTCAGCTGTGATTAGACAGGCTTCTGACCCTGAGCAACCGGGTGGATAATTGAACCTCCTTGGTTAAAGAAAAACTACCGTCCCAGCTCAGCTGTGATGAGACATAAACCTCCTTGTGCGAGCTCCAAACGATTTATTGGAAGTGACTCTGCAGCAGCAGCAGCAGTTGATGATGCAGAGTTCACCCCCCAGTCTCTGTGAGTAGCTTAGGATAAACGCGTCTGCTAAAATTAATAATTACTAATAATAATAATAATTTGTTTAGCAGACACCTTTATCCAAGGCGACTTACAAAGACTCGGGTGTGTGAACTATGCATCAGCTGCAGAGTCACTTACAACTACGTCTCACCCGAAAGACGGAGCACAAGGAGGTTCAGTGACTTGCTCAGGGTCACACAATGAATCAGTGGCTGAGGTGGGATTTGAACCGGAGACCTCCTGGTTACAAGCCCTTTTCTTTAACCACTGGACCACACAACCTCCTTATATTATTATTATAATAATAATAATAATAATAATATTATACACACACAGGAGTTGTGCCAGCGCCCAGGCGGGACTCACCTCTCCCTCCTCTTGTGGTTCCCCTCCCCCTGGCCACTCCCCCTGGGATCACTGCCCCCCCTTTCCCCATCAGCCTCAGCACAGCCACACTGTTAACAGACATCGAGAAGTTCCTCTGAAAAAAAACAAAGAGTCAAAACAGGAGCCTCAAATGTGAAATTTTATATTTGCTACTTTTATTATTATTATTATTTATTTCTTATCAGATGCCCTTATCCAGGGCGACTTACAATTGTTACAAGATATCACATTTTTATTTTTACATACAATTCCCCATTTATACAGTTGGGTTTTTACTGGAGCAATCTAGGTAAAGTACCTTGCTCAAGGGTACAGCAGCAGTGTCACCCACCTGGGATTGAACCCACGACCCTCCGGTCAAGAGTCCAGAGCCCTAACCACTACTCCACACTGCTGCCCCAGATTGCAGAAAATCACTTCCATGCCCCCGCCCAGGCTTTCTAACCCCCTCCTCTCACCTCTCTATGCATTCTCTACTGCATTGAGAACTGTGCCGGCATGCTTTTAAAAAAAATAAAAAATAAAATAAATTCTGGCCTGCAACAGGACCCTTAAACAGACTCAAGGGTCGAAGATCAATGTATGTATGGGGATGAGAATAAGGACTCCCACTGCACAGCAGTTTCACCCATTCCAGGTTTTAATACCAGCTTGATTAATTGGTGTATAGGTGACAAGGTCAGGCGTCTTATTCGACTCCTATGTGAAACCAGGAGTGGATCAAACCGCGATGCAACGGGAGTCTTATTTCCATCCCTGATGTATTGATGTATGTATGCAAATATCAAGTCTGTCTCAACAGGTATAAGGGTATCAGAGGTTGAAAGAGTGGTGTCTCAAAACTGCTCATTTCTGATCAGCAAAATTAGTTCATTCTACAGGACGATGCGTGCGTGCGTGCGTGGCACAGTGGGATCCTTGTGATGAAAGGCGCTATAAAAGGCAATGCAAAGCCTTTGTCCGTAGCTGTAACACCAGCGTGCAGACGGAGCTCACCTGCTCTTCCTCTGTTAACGGTACCAGAGCCAGCGGCTGCAAAGGCTCTTCCTGGAGTATAGCAGCAAACTCTTTATCCTGCATCTCCTCCGGGAACTAAACCAAAATAAACACACACCAGACCGGGATCAGGGTTCGGGGTCAATTCCTGCTTTTCCATTCCCAATTCCCATTCTAATCCATCGATCCCAACGCATCCCTGATCAAAGTCACACCGAGCTGCGTTCTGTTACAACAAGCTTCTCCCAGTGGAGACAAAACGACTTCAGTTGAAGTTTGTTAGTCGATTCTAGCTGGCTTCAAATGAAAGCAGCTGGATAATCAGTTATTGCGTCTCCTAAAATATCAACTCCGATTCCTTTTTAAAATCAATTCCAGGTCCTTCAAAAAGACATTGGAATTTTTTTTATTAATTTTGTAAGAGAAATAATAATTGTACTTTGATACATTACATTTAGACCAGACTTTTACAGTTAAAAAAATATCAGGAGTAAGTTATCATAACAAAACAGTTGAAAAGAAATTTAAACAGGTAGATGTATGCTCCAAAAAATTACAAAGAAGCCTGTCCTCAAATGAGAACAATGACACTTAATGGGTTAACACACACAAAAAAATTAATAATAATAATAATAATAATAATAATAATAATAATAATAATAATAATAATAGAGATAACAATATAACCCTAAAAATGAGGGAACACGAAGCCACTTTTCCAGGAACAGCGGTTTGAAACCTGGTTCCAGAAGACCGCCGGGAGTCCTAGTTTGAGGTTTGCTGTATCAAACCCGCCCCAAGTCTCCCTGCCCGGTGTGCCGCGCAGTCTCCTGAACCCACGCTCCACCCCGCAGAGCGGCTCCGTGCTCCCTGAGCTTTAGGGAGCTGCACCCCTGCACCCCACCTTGTTTTCTTTAACATAAAGTGCTAACATCTCCTCCCTCCCGTATCGGTACTCAGCGAGCTTGTACTTTGGCATCGCGGGAGAGGGAGGGGGGGACGTGACGCTCCCCCCGCTGGATAGTGCGCGGAGCCTGCAAAACAAAAACAAAAACAAAAACATGCAAATAAACTCAGAGCCGTTGAGAAAAAGAAATTCAGGGATGGAAATGAGAATAAAAGACTCCCGTTGCACTGCAATTGGATCCATTCCAGGTTTTACTACCAGCTTGATTAGCCCACAGTGTGTATAAGGCAGCAGTGTGGAGTAGTGGTTAGGGCTCTGGACTCTTGACCGGAGGGTCGTGGGTTCAATCCCAGGTGGGGGGGGGGACACTGCTGCTGTACCCTTGAGCAAGGTACTTTACCTAGATTGCTCCAGTGAAAACTCAACTGTATAAATGGGGAACTGTATGTAAAAATAATGTGATATCTTGTAACAATTGTAAGTCGCCCTGGATAAGGGCGTCTGCTAATAAATTAATAATAATAATAGGCAACAAGCTCAGGTGTGGGGCTAATCAAGCACATATGCATGAAATTGCTATGCAATGGGAGTCTTATTTCCATCCCTGTAATTAAACACTAATGTGTAGATGTTGGCCGTATGTGTTTATATGGTAGTAACTACAGTATAGTTACTATACAGTGTCTGGTAACTCAGGGATGGAAAGAAGACTCCTGTTGCACAGCAGTTTGATCCATTCCAGGTTTTACTACCAGCTTGATCAGCCCACAGTGTGTCTAGGCAACAAGCTCAGGTGTGTCTGATTATTAAACTCCTAGCGAAACCAGGAATGGATCAAACTGCTATGGGGGGGGGGGGTCTTATTTCCACCCCTGCAAATGAGATGGAATGAATGAAGAGAGGAAAACAGATCGCTACGCTTTACCATTCTGGTCCAAAATTGAGGGTCTCGGCAGCCATCTTCCTTTCCTCCGTTAGACTCTGGAGTTCTGCAAAAACAGTATTTAAAAAAATAAAAATAAAAAATAGAAATAAATAAATCCAGCTGCAGACGAGAGACGCTGTCTGTTTGGGTTTCTACCCGCCCCCCCCCCCGTTATATATAGTGATTATCAAGAGCACACTTATGAATCCGATCTAATTTCTCTGTGTTTTTACTTTTCTTTATTTGTTTATTTCAGCTTAATCCCCTCTACATACCTAAAGAGGCCATTCGCAAGATTCGGGTCTGTCCTGAAATCAATAAAATAAGGAGTTAGTTAAGCCATTAGAACAAATAAAATAATAATAATAATAATAATAATAATAATAATAATAATAATAATATGCAAACACTATCTTTTTTAATGCAACAAGTTAGTGAAAGAATATGAAATCAAAAATGACACACAAATAAAATCTAAATGATATATACACACACATATTATATATATATATATATATATATATATATATATATATATATATATATATATATATATATATATATATATTACACACACACTGTATTTATAGTAGAGAGGAAGCTGAACTAATACAGAACATGCCATCAGACCACAATGTAAGAGGAGTGCCGCCCCGAGAAACACACACAGCGACAGCATCACAATAAAGCAATACAGACCACCGTTTCATCTGAACCCATTTAAAATACAGACAGATCTATAAAGCTTTACAACAACCATTTCACATCCGAAGCCAAGAGAAACCAACTGGAAAATGTGCAGTGGCAGAGAGACGGACAAAAGGGACATCCTGTATCAGGGCTATTGCAGCTTTGAAGGACTGAGGCTACAGGAGAGATACATATACACATGGTCCAGTGGTTAAAGAAAGGGGTCTCGATACCAGGAGGTTCAAATCCCAGCTCAGCCACTGACTCCCTGTGTGTGTGTGTGTGACCCAGAGCAAGTCGCTGAACCTCCTTGTGCTCCGTCCTTCGGATGAGACGTAAAACAAACGAGCTCCTATTGGAGTGACTCTGCAGCAGCAGCAGCAGTTGATGATGATGCAGAGTTCACCCCCCTAGTCCCTAAGTCGCTTTGGGTAAAAGCGTCTGCTAAATGACTCATTAATTATAAATAATACCGTTTGCATTGCAAGACCAAAAGACCTACACTCACGGCAGTTTCTTTATATCTCCCTCTCTCATTAAAATGTCTTTTAACAAAATGGTCCATCATTTAATGATTTGATCTTATCACATTATGGTATTGTTATACTTTATTACAAGGTTAATTTTTAAAAAAAAAATTATTAGTGCTACACAAACTGATTCCATTATTATTACTACCTATTAGCACCTGTAGAACTCCTCTGTTTGTATCCTGGGACACTATCACCCTTCATTTAAATGTGCTTTATTTTGCTCTTATCTGCCCCCTATTTTACTGCATTTAATCCTGTACTTGAGAATACTGTAATCTGCCAAGTGTTTAACCTGTAGTACTTTGTATTTAATCACATCCTGATGTAACTATCACTATTTAATCATATCCTGATGTAACTATCACTATTATCTGCTGTATTATTGAATTGTGGTTTGTCACACTTGTACTTTGCTTGAACAAAAGTTATTGTATTTCTTGCTCTTATTGTATTACTTGTATTGTAACACTTGAAATGTATTTGCTTACGATTGTAAGTCGCCCTGGATAAGGGCGTCTGCTAAGAAATTAATAATAATAATAATAATAATAATAATAATAATAATAATAATAATATTATTATTATTATTATTATTATTATTATTATTATTGTGTATTTGTTAGACGCCTTTATCCAAAGCGACTTACAGGGGTTACAGGGCTGTACAGGGTTACAATGCAAAAACAAAACAAAAAACAATGACTATTTAAACACAGTTTTTACAGAAAGTGTAAACAATACTATGACCAGTTTAGGAGAACAAACTAATTACAGGGATGGATAAAACTCCAAGAGATCTCTCTGGTTATACCAGTTAAAAGGCAGCTGCTGTACCGCCATACAAAATGAACAAATGCCTAACTTTTCTGCATTGGAGTAAACCGATTAGCCACCTACCGCAGTCACGGGCGATATCCACGGAACCTGTGCTGATGTTACAATGGGAGTGGAAACGCGGGGCTCTGTTCGTGGTACGTCTGTTAATGCTGACTTTGTGTCTGTTCCGATCTCCCAGTTGTATGTATGTATATATATATCAATATGATAAAAGAATAATAATAATAAAACTGAATTCACTTTTTTGTTTTGTTTCCCCCCCCCCAGAATTTCTGCAAAAGAAAGAGAGAGAGAAGACAATAAGATTCACGATTAGTTCAGACAGTCAAGATAAAAACTGATTTGAGTTATTAGAACTGGAAAGGGACACACACACAGGCCATACCTACTAAGTGATAATTTTTTTAAACACACTCTTAAGTTTTTACAGGATGTATCAGCTCCGACTGGATATACATTTTGAAACTCTTCTGCTCGACTTCCTTCCTTTTACTTGTAAATGTGGGCAATAATTTTTTTTATTTATTTATTTATTTATTTATTTATTTATTTATTTAAAAGCAGGAGGATAGTAGCTACTGTCTCAAGCTGCGAGTCTGTACTGAGTTATTACTATCACTGACAAAAGCAATTCTGACTCATTTAAATGTAAATGCCAATTTGTTTCGCTGGCTGACTGCCTCGCCCTGAGAGAGACTGTACATTCCTATACAGCGCACTCTATCTAACTAGAAACAAGAGTTTTAAAATAACACACCAGAAAATACTTAAACTGAACACACCAAAAGGACCGAGTACCGTAGCTGTACGAGTTACATTTTAGCGAAGTAGAAACTAAATTCTCTAAAAACTTCAAACTGCAGTTTTTGCTGCCGTATACCCTAGACGCACACACAGTCATACACAAATCTAAATGAATGCATTAAGAACACAAGAAAGTTTACAAACGAGAGGAGGCCATTCGGCCCATCTTGCTCGTTTGGTTGTTAGTAGCTTATTGATCCCAGAATCTCATCAAGCAGCTTCTTGAAGGATCCCAGGGTGTCGGCTTCAACAACATTACTGGGGAGTTGGTTCCAGACCCTCACAATTCTCTGTGTAAAAAAGTGCCTCCTATTTTCTGTTCTGAATGCCCCTTTATCTAATCTCCATTTGTGACCTCTGGTCCTTGTTTCTTTTTTCAGATTGACGTTGTCAATACCTTTTAGGATTTTGAATGCTTGAATCAGATGGCCGCGTAGTCTTCTTTGTTCAAGACTGAATAGATTCAATTATTTTAAGCCTGTCTGCATACGACATGCCTTTTAAACCCGGGATAATTCTGGTCGCTCTTCTTTGCACTCTTTCTAGAGCAGCAACATCCTTTCTGTACTAAAATGAACTGCGATGGTACATTACCATTCAATTGCTGTAAAACATTTTTAAAAAGGTTAGGGTATTGTGCTTTTTTTTTTAATTTAATAAAATGACTGTGTCAAAAGCATACACCTTTTTTGTATGTCTCCTTGAATGTCGTACCTATGACACCCAAACAGCGAACCAGTTAAACAAGTCTCTAATGCAAAGCGTGTCTGGCATTAAAACAAACTAGTATCGATGCCGACATAACTATGACATTTAAATCCGAGGTTTAATTTTAGGGAAGTGTTGATATGTCGAAATCCCAAAAGAAAAAAAAAAACAGAAACATAACTTAAGCTACACACACAGTATAGCGTTGCTGACATAAAAACAAACCTAATGTTTTACTGTACGCGTCCTAGACGTCTCATGCTTCGCGTACTCGGGTAGAAACTGTACACAGGACGCTTCTGATAAGACATGTTTTCAATCCTCCACAAAAAATATGTCACAATGGATTTTGAAGGATGTTCTGCTTTGATTTGGCGTACACAATGTCATCGTGGCCCAGCAAAAAAACACACACACACACAAAACCACTTAACGATACGGCGGAATACTAATAATGCTGCAGCTGTAAACTAAAAACAGCACAGCCACAAAACATCGTTGCATCGCACGTAATCTATCTATTTGTGTATTTATTAATCGTACTTAAATAAATAAAATAAATACCAAAGCAAAATGTTGTCCTAAAGTCAACAATCGTCAAAAATTATCAAAATACACAGATACATTAGCACGACAGCAATACAATCACAACAAGATTATTTTAAAAATAAATAAATAAATAAACCTGCAAGCATTTCTTTACAGCAAAGTGCACGCATTTAAAAACCTCAATTAATATTATTATTTTAAAACAGGCCTGTATTGTAAACAGAATCACAGGAGGCAGGGCGTAGGGGGGGGCGGAGTGTGAGAGTGAGTGCCCCCCGGCCGCCCCTCTAACTCTACCCCGCTGCTCGCAGAGGCCTGTTTACCTGCCATTTAAACCCCTATAAAACAACCCCGATTATTTTCCCGAGGCCCATCGTTACGGGGTAAGGGGGCCGGGGTCCCTTTTTTTATTTGTATCTTACCCGGTTTTATTTATCGTGTCTTGTTTTCTTTAGCCTTTTTTTTTTTTTTTTTTCAGGATCACAAACTCGCCGCATTAATTTATTTATATATATTTTTGTAATGTTTTTTTTTTTTTTTTTTTAGTGTCTGCCTCTCTCTCGCGCTCTCCTTCTTGTTTGTGTTATAGAAAGATGGCCGTCCTACTCGCGTCACGTGACGTGGGAGGGGCTAAGAGAATTTTTGTTTTTTTAAAAAAATAATAAAAAAAAAAAAACCGATCGGAACGGCGGACGTTCGACGTCACGTGACGTCACGCGGGAGTTTTGTGTTTGTTTACAGTGTTTGTTTACAGATGATGATGATAATTATTATTATTATTATTATTATTATTATTATTATTATGGTTATGCAGTATTATAAATGTCATGTGGGAGATCCTGAAATTGAAGAAGGAATCTATGATAAACACCTAGTTTATGTTGACTCAGAAATGTCTTCATCTAGACAATGTGGGGAAGCTATAAAAAAAAAATAAAGGCCAACCAGATGCTCGGATATATTGTGAAAAAGTGTTGAATTTAAAAATGTTAAAACTTTACAATGCATTAGTAAGACCTCACCTAGAATACTGTGTTCAGTTATTATTATTATTATTATTATTATTATTATTATTATTATTAATTTCTTAGCAGACACCCTTATCCAGGGCGACTTACAATCGTAAACAAAAATACATTTCAAGGATCACACTACAAGTAATAATACAATTAAGAGCAAGATAAATACAATGACTTTGGTTCAAGCAAGTACAAGTGTGACCGAGTCAGTGATAGTTACATCAGGATAAGATTAAATACAAAATACTACAGATTAAACACTTGGCAGATTACAGTACTCTGAAGTACAGGATTAAATGCAGTAAAATAGGGGGCAGATAAGAGATTCTGGGATCAATAAGCTACTAACAACCATAACGATACACACATAACGAAATGAATACAGACGCCTTTTCGCCTTCACTGCGCAATATATTTTCAAACAGAGAAGCAACATATCGCTTAACGTGCTTGACCGAGTTTTAAATTGCAATCCACGCATTGATGCTTAAATCGCTCCGTGCTGTTCCTATTCCACAGCAGCACATATCCTCCGTTTGTAAGGGGGGGGGTCGAAAGCCTAATTATCACAAACATCGCAATATTTACAACCAACGTGACGCTGTTTAGAAACATGCCAATATTTACATCGCTAATATCACTTCTAGAAAGCACAGAGATGGGTTATTAACTTTATTTGAAGGAAAAAAAATGTACTTGCTTTTAAACCACCCCTCTCATTTCACGGTAATCAAAATGGTTCGTTCCTGAAAAAAAAGGGGCACCGTTTGGAATGTTCCATCGCCGCCACCAAACAGAGGGGTGTCTGTTTTCAACTTTGAGGTGTACATCAGTTCTTTTTCAATCCCAAATTAATTAATAGTAATTATCTACAAAATATTTACTTCTTCCTCACGGTGCGCCCGTCGTCGCGAAAAAAATCAAAGCATATGAAAAGAAAACGATTGAATGCGACTCCCCCTATTCCCTTTAAACCCAATGGAGATTGACCGGCACAGCACAGTAATGGAACTGGCCGCTCTCTCGCTGCAGAAACGTGTTGAGGGTTTTGTTTTGTTCAAGGCGTCCGGTTTGTGAGACAGTGTGTCGACCGTCCAGTTAATAGTCCAGGTGGGTGGAAATAAACATCATGCGTACAAATTAATAGCCAGAGCTTCAAGAACCGAGTACCGCTCTGTGTAGCAGCACCATTAGATACACACTCGTGCAATGCTATGTTATAGTCTGAACATTTTGTAATGACACGGAAATTAGCTGGTTTGGAAATAACCCAGGATTATTTCTCAAACCTTGACTATATATACGACTGACCCGTCGCTCGCTTAGTGTTAGCAGTACCAACAAACACGCACGTTTTTATACGGGCCTGCAGAGGTAATAGATTTGATAATAGACCAACAATTAATAGACGGTAATTGAATACTCGCATCTGCAGATCTGTGTGTAGAGATACGGAGACAGACAGTGTAGCAGAAACTAAGGCAGACTCCACACTACGAGTTTCATAATAAAACACACACCTGAGCTTGTTACCTAGACACAGACTGTGGGGCTGATCAAGCTGGTAGTAAAACCTGGAATGGGTCACACTGCTCTGCAACGGGAGTCTGATTTCTTGCAATTGGACGAAGGGGTTTTTAAGATGTAGCCTGTGTAAAAACGAGCTGACCACTCCTGATTTAATTGAACACGTTACCTGTCTTCTGGAGCTAAATTGATCAATTGATCTCTAAGTGGATGTGGGGGTCTTGTTTGTGTCCCAGTGCTGACCTCTCTCATCTCATCTCGCTCCCCCTCTCTCTCTGTCTCTCTCTCATCTCATCTCTCTCCCCCTCTCTCTCCCCTCTCCCCCTCCCCTCTCTCCTCCTCTCTCTCCTCTCTCTCCTCCTCCTCTCTCATCTCTCCTCCCCCTCTCTCATCTCTCTCTCCCCTCTCCCCCTCTCTCTCCTCCCCTCTCTCTCATCTCTCTCTCCCCTCTCCCCCCTCTTTCTCTCTCTCATCTCCCTCTCCCCCCTCTCATCTCCCTCTCCCCCCTCTTTCATCTCTCTCTCTCTCTCTCTCTCCCCTCCTCCCCCCCCCCCCCCCCCCCCCCCGTAGGCATGGCGGATGGCGGGGTGGCGCTGGCGCAGCACCGCGAGATCGACCAGGCAGAGTTCACGCTGCGGAAGAGGCTGCCGCGCAAGCTGCCTCAGCGCCGCAATGATGTCTACGTGAACATGAAGACCGACTTCCGCGCCCAGCTGGCCCGCTGTCAGAGGCTGCTGGAGGGGGGCGAGTTCAACGAGATCTGCATCCACGGGCTGGGGCTGGCCATCAACCGGGCCATCAACATCGCACTGCAGCTGCAGGGTGAGCACGTCTATCAGAACCCCTCCAGAGGCCTCCTGTCTGTACCTGCCTGCATGAAAAACCTCAGGGACTCGCAGAGGCGAGTTCTAAGAACACGGAGACAGTTCTGAGGTTCTGAGTTCCAGTTCTAAAAGGCTGCATTGTCTGCCAGGTTCAGTCTGGGTATGGACAGCAGTGTGTAAATCTAGCGCAACAGCTCCAGATGTGTCATCGATCTCCTTTATATACCTGCCTGCATGAAAACGCCTCGGAGAGGCAGGAGGGGAGAGGAGGGAGAGGAGGGAGAGGAGGGAGAGGAGGGAGAGGGAGAGGGTAGAATTTCAATTTGTGAACCTGTTTCTCTCTCCGTTGCCAAGGGAACGGGCTGGGGGCGCTGCGGCTGGCTCCGAACACGTCGACGGTGGAGCTGGTCGATGATCTGGAGCCCGAGACAGACCAGGGTGAGCCGATGAGCCGCACCCGCAACAACTCCGCCATCCACATCAAAGTGTTCCGCGCGGACCCCCAGTAGAGGAGCGCCCCGATCCCCCCGGGGAAACCACGGCGCGTTTGTGATGGGTTCGCTTTGTAAACACTGTGAGGAGGAGGAGCTTACAGGACCCTGCGGAATGCTGGGGTGGGAGCGATTTCCTGTTTCTCAATTCCGAATTCCTTTTGTAGAATCAATTCCGTTCCGTGCCTCCTCGCAGGGGAAACACGTGACTTCGATGGAAGCAGCTGTTTGTTAGTCAATTAAAAATGGTCTTCGAATCAGTCGATCAGCCAGTCTTTATTTTATATAGCGCCTTTCATAGTGGCATCACAAAGCGCTTCACAAGATAGTGAGGATCAATGCAAATACATTAAATACAGTGAGATACAGCCTGGCACAGTCCATTAAATACAAACAGTACAAAACAATGCAAATACATTAAATACAGTGAGATACAGCCTGGCACAGTCCATTAAATACAAACAGTACAAAACAATGCAAATACATTAAATACAGTGAAATACAGCCTGGCACAGTCCATTAAATACAAACAGTACAAAACAATGCAAATACATTAAATACAGTGAAATACAGCCTGGCACAGTCCATTAAATACAAACAGTACAAAACAATGCAAATACATTAAATACAGTGAAATACAGCCTGGCACAGTCCATTAAATACAAACAGTACAAAACAATGCAAATACATTAAATACAGTGAAATACAGCCTGGCACAGTCCATTAAATACAAACAGTACAAAACAATGCAAATACATTAAATACAAACAGTACAAAACAATGCAAATACATTAAATACAGTGAAATACAGCCTGGCACAGTCCATTAAATACAAACAGTACAAAACAATGCAAATACATTAAATACAGTGAAATACAGCCTGGCACAGTCCATTAAATACAAACAGTACAAAACAATGCAAATACATTAAATACAGTGAAATACAGCCTGGCACAGTCCATTAAATACAAACAGTACAAAACAATGCAAATACATTAAATACAGTGAAATACAGCCTGGCACAGTCCATTAAATACAAACAGTACAAAACAATGCAAATACATTAAATACAGTGAAATACAGCCTGGCACAGTCCATTAAATACAAACAGTACAAAACAATGCAAATACATTAAATACAGTGAAATACAGCCTGGCACAGTCCATTAAATACAAACAGTACAAAACAATGCAAATACATTAAATACAGTGAAATACAGCCTGGCACAGTCCATTAAATACAAACAGTACAAAACAATGCAAATACATTAAATACAGTGAAATACAGCCTGGCACAGTCCATTAAATACAAACAGTACAAAACAATGCAAATACATTAAATACAGTGAAATACAGCCTGGCACAGTCCATTAAATACAAACAGTACAAAACAATGCAAATACAGTCCATTAAATACAAACAGTACAAAACAATGCAAATACATTAAATACAGTGAAATACAGCCTGGCACAGTCCATTAAATACAAACAGTACAAAACAATGCAAATACATTAAATACAGTGAAATACAGCCTGGCACAGTCCATTAAATACAAACAGTACAAAACAATGCAAATACATTAAATACAGTGAAATACAGCCTGGCTGGTCCATTAAATCAGTACAAAACAATGCAAATACATTAAATAAATGAAATACAGCCTGGCACAGTCCACAAAATACAAACAGTACAAAACAATGCAAATACATTAAATACAGTGAAATACAGCCTGGCACAGTCCATTAAATACAAACAGTACAAAACAATGCAAATACATTAAATACAGTGAAATACAGCCTGGCACAGTCCATTAAATACAAACAGTACAAAACAATGCAAATACATTAAATACAGTGAAATACAGCCTGGCACAGTCCATTAAATACAAACAGTACAAAACAATGCAAATACATTAAATACAGTGAAATACAGCCTGGCACAGTCCATTAAATACAAACAGTACAAAACAATGCAAATACATTAAATACAGCCTGAAAAATACAAACAGTACAAAACAATGCCTGGCACAGTCCATTAAATACAAACAGTACAAAACAATGCAAATACATTAAATACAGTGAAATACAGCCTGGCACAGTCCATTAAATACAAACAGTACAAAACAATGCAAATACATTAAATACAGTGAAATACAGCCTGGCACAGTCCATTAAATACAAACAGTACAAAACAATGCAAATACATTAAATACAGTGAAATACAGCCTGGCACAGTCCATTAAATACAAACAGTACAAAACAATGCAAATACATTAAATACAGTGAAATACAGCCTGGCACAGTCCATTAAATACAAACAGTACAAAACAATGCAAATACATTAAATACAGTGAAATACAGCCTGGCACAGTCCATTAAATACAAACAGTACAAAACAATGCAAATACATTAAATACAGTGAAATACAGCCTGGCACAGTCCATTAAATACAAACAGTACAAAACAATGCAAATACATTAAATACAGTGAAATACAGCCTGGCACAGTCCATTAAATACAAACAGTACAAAACAATGCAAATACATTAAATACAGTGAAATACAGCCTGGCACAGTCCATTAAATACAAACAGTACAAAACAATGCAAATACATTAAATACAGTGAAATACAGCCTGGCACAGTCCATTAAATACAAACAGTACAAAACAATGCAAATACATTAAATACAGTGAGATACAGCCTGGCACAGTCCATTAAATACAAACAGTACAAAACAATGCAAATACATTAAATACAGTGAAATACAGCCTGGCACAGTCCATTAAATACAAACAGTACAAAACAATGCAAATACATTAAATACAGTGAAATACAGCCTGGCACAGTCCATTAAATACAAACAGTACAAAACAATGCAAATACATTAAATACAGTGAAATACAGCCTGGCACAGTCCATTAAATACAAACAGTGAAAAACAATGCAAATACATTAAATACAGTGAAATACAGCCTGGCACAGTCCATTAAATACAAACAGTGAAAAACAATGCAAATACATTAAATACAGTGAAATACAGCCTGGCACAGTCCATTAAATACAAACAGTACAAAACAATGCAAATACATTAAATACAGTGAAATACAGCCTGGCACAGTCCATTAAATACAAACAGTACAAAACAATGCAAATACATTAAATACAGAGAAATACAGCCTGGCACAGTCCATTAAATACAAACAGTACAAAACAATGCAAATACATTAAATACAGTGAAATACAGCCTGGCACAGTCCATTAAATACAAACAGTACAAAACAATGCAAATACATTAAATACAGTGAAATACAGCCTGGCACAGTCCATTAAATACAAACAGTACAAAACAATGCAAATACATTAAATACAGTGAAATACAGCCTGGCACAGTCCATTAAATACAAACAGTACAAAACAATGCAAATACATTAAATACAGTGAAATACAGCCTGGCACAGTCCATTAAATACAAACAGTACAAAACAATGCAAATACATTAAATACAGTGAGATACAGCCTGGCACAGTCCATTAAATACAAACAGTACAAAAAAACAATGGAAATCAAAGAAATTTATTGCAACAGTTATTATTATCGTCATGTCTCTAAAATATCAATTTGGATTCCTTCGAAGAAATGGGAACCAGGAATGGAATTGATCCCCAATCCTAATGGCATGTCTATTGAAATGTATTTTTTTTAAAAATTTATTTGTTTGATTAAATGCTAACCTGAATAAAGCCCTTGTTGTTTGAAGTGTGTCGTGTCTCATCAGTGCCTTCGTAGTTTATTTGGGTTTTGTCTTTTAAATAAACAGTCCAGTGGTCCAGTGGTTAAAGAAAAGGGCTTGTAACCAGGAGGTCCCCGGTTCAAATCCCACCTCAGCCACTGACTCATTGTGTGACCCTGAGCAAGTCACTTCACCTCCTTGTGCTCCGTCTTTCGGGTGAGACGTAGTTGTAAGTGACTCTGCAGCTGATGCATAGTTCACACACCCTAGTCTCTGTAAGTCGCCTTGGATAAAGGAGTCTGCTAAATAATAAACAGTAAACTTCCCCTTACTTTTGTTAGTAATGCTTTTCACTCCTCCCCTAATCATGAAGCGCCCGGAGGACCGTCTCGTTGAAAAGCTTCCCCATAACAGGGACCTAAACATGAATATATAACAGTGAAAAATAAAACTACCTGCATGTATGAAAATATAGGGTTAAACATAATAATAATAATAATAATAATAATAATAATAATAATAATATCTTTATATAGCGTCTTTCATAGTGGACCCCCATCACAAAGCGCTTTACAGAGGCAGGCTGTGAACTGTGCATTATATGCAGAGTCACTTCCAATAGGACGTTGATTTAACATCTCATCCGCAGGACGGAGCACAAGGAGGTGAAGTGACTCGCTCAGGGTCACACACACAGGGAGGCAGTCAGTGGGAGAGGTGGGATTTGAACCCGTGACCTTCTGGTGACAAGCCCTGGACTTTAACCACTGGACCGCACTGACTCATGCCTCCATGTGAACGAACGCTCCAAAAATGAGAGGCGGGGAATTCACAGGGTTTATCAGCTTCAATTACCAAGAAATACGTAGCAATAATACTAGTAAAAAAAGGGATTACAGCAATAAATTCCTTCGAAATATTAAACAAATATATTATTGTATGTGCAGCAATGTACTTTTGTGTTTTTACCATTGGCTTAAGCACTCTGTGAGGGAAAAAACACTATGGTGTTGAGCAAGCCCTCACAATTGTGGCTAATTTGTAGTTGTAGTAACTATGGAGAGCTACAGACGTTAATAGTCTTAATAATATGTGTAGCAACTAACGTTGAGGAAAAAACAAAAATATATATTTTTGTTTACAGTGCTGTTGTAAAATATGTCCCAACAAACACTTAACAAGACACACACATTGAGAGTATGGCTTTAAAAGTACACAGAATTATAATAAGAAAATAAACCTAATACTATATATGCAAATACGATAAAACCAATTAAAAAACAAACAAACAAAAACAACGCGTATTTACTGGGGGTTTCCGTCCTGACCTCGGAACCTACTTTGATTGTGATATGGGCGGCAGGTCGGACCGAGTTCAGTGAGACACGGGAAGTGGTGGACAGGTAAATGGGAGGTTAATTCGTGTGTTTATTTTTTTTTTATATATATATAAAATAGTTTATTTAAATGTCGGGTGAAGTTATATTCTCGCAAAATATCACTACGTTTCAGATATGTTTGGTTTTGTGACTTGCTTTCAGTTACCAGACTTCTGAGTGAACAACTGGGATTGTTTTTCTCCTTCAACTATTATTATTATTATAATTATTATTATTTGTTTATTTAGCAGACGCCTTTATCCAGGGCGACTTACAGAGACTAGGGTGTGTGAACTATGCATCAGCTGCAGAGTCACTTACAACTACGTCTCACCCGAAAGACGGAGCACAAGGAGGTTCAGTGACTTGCTCAGGGTCACACAATGAGTCAGTGGCTGAGCTGGGATTTGAACCGGGGACCTCCTGGTTACAAGCCCTTTAACCACTGGACAACACAGCCTCCTTAGCAACGCCGTAGCAACTCCGAAGCCCTTACATAGTAACCGTGTATATATAATAACACCGTCATAGTTCAAAAATAAACACACGGTTGTTTTTTTTGTTTTTTTTGCAGACCATAACAACTCATTGCTTCGTTTCTATTCTCATCCAATCAAAAATACGTGTACTGTACAAAAAAAAGTCTCAGTATATGTTTTTATTTTTATTCTCTAAAAAGTGTAATTTATTTATCTATCTATTTGTATTTTTTTTTTCCTAGGAGAAATGGTGCACTGCTTTTAAAAAAATAAAATAATTAAAAAAATTAAATTAAATGCATCACAGCAATGAACTCCTTCGAAATGTCCACCAGGGGGTTCCGTTCCCCGAGCCGGAGTCGGGTATTTGCAGACGCTCCCTCATCCGGGGCGACTGCCTGTATTATCATTACGGCTGTGACGGATTGGACGACCGTGGCTGGGGCTGCGGGTACCGTACTCTGCAGACGCTATCGTCCTGGATGCGCCTCCAAACGTCCGATGAAAACACCCCGCCGACCCTGAGAGAGATTCAAGAGGCTCTGGTTAAAACGGAGGACAAACCAGCCAGTTTCGTGGGCTCCCGGGGCTGGATCGTCTCCTTCGAAATCGCCTTGTGTTTGGATAGTTTTCACCAGGTCCCTTGCAAGATCGTGCACGTCCGCCGGGGCGCCGAACTTCAGAACCAGATCGCCGAACTTCACGGGCACTTCGACCGCTTCGGCTCACCTGCCATGATGGGAGGGGACAGCGATAACGCGTCCAGAGCGATCCTCGGGGTCTGTTCGGGTGAACGGGGTCACTATCTGTTGGTATTGGACCCCCATTATTTCGGGGCTGGCGGGTCGTTAAAGAAAGAAACGGCGCACGCCGAAGGGTGGGTGTCGTGGAGGGAAATCGATTCTTTTGATCAGGGCTCCTTCTATAATTTCTGCCTGCCGCAGCTCGCTGCGAAATAAGAACGCAAGAACAGGACTCGGTTAACACGCTGGCATATCTAAGCCTGGTTTCGCCTCTGTATAAGACAGGCAATTAACCTTGACTGGACAGCAGTGCCTGGACTCCTAAGAACATAACATCGAGGAGCGAGGGGAGGCGGTTCGGCCCGTCAGCGCTCCTCCGGTTCCGAACAGCGGATTGATCTCGGATCTTGGAGGATCCCAGTGGATTCAGCACCAGAGACGTGCCTTCGTCACCACTGGTAACCCATTCCATCCCCCTCACCGCTCTCTCTGTCTCCACTGCATGTCCACATGGTGTCCCCTCAGGTCCTGGTCTCTGTGCTGCTCGCTTTTTAAGATTTTCAATAAAAATATGTCTTATTACATTTAACAACATCTCTGAACCTAATGCGGGGGTCCACTAGGAGTTTATCAGACATGAGCTTGTTACTTATACAAACTGGGGCTAATCAAGCTGGTAGTAAAGCCTGGAATGGGTGACACTGCTCTGCAACAGGAATCCAGTACAACCAAAGAACTTCAAACATACTCACCAGCAAACAGGTGCACGAATACTGCTTGTACTATAAGAGCTAATAAATGCATTTTAAAACCGTGGTTAATACTTACTATTTTAACCTCACTTGGGGTGGGGGGGGGTGTTGCCTTGGCATGAGGTCACAATGCAAGCTTGTGACATCACCGCCGGGTCAGGTCCCCACCCGGAATATAAAAAGTGAAAGTTATGTTTTTTTTTTTTTGGTTTATCACTCGTTACAAACATGGCTAGGAGGAGGAGAGCACACCGCAGCCCAAAATCAAGCAGGAGCCGGAAGCGCGGCCGGAGAGGCAGGAGGAGGGGGCCTGGGAGACGGGGGTGTTGCGGTTAAGAATCGCAGACCCACGCACGTGAACAGGAACACGGATTCCACCACCTGATGTGTTTGTTTTGTTTCCTGCGTGGGGATATACCCAGCGGTTAACCGTAGCCTTTTTCTTTTTTTTTTAAAAAACTAAATAAAAACTTCCTGAGTTCTTGAAAACTGTTTGCAGTAAGCTTTTGTTTCGTATATCAAGTAGATTCCAGTAAATACACACGCATTTGCGGATACCGCCGGCTGTGGTTTTTAATTGGCAGTAACAGTTTTAATGGAGGCTGTGTGGTCCAGTGGTTAAAGGGCTTGTAATCAGTAGGTCCCCGGTTCAAATCCCACCTCAGCCACTGACTCACTGTGTGACCCTGAGCAAGTCACTTCACCTCCTTGTGCTCCGTCTTTCGGGTGAGACGTAGTTGTAAGTGACTCTGCAGCTGATGCATAGTTCACACACCCTAGTCTCTGTAAGTCGCCTTGGATAAAGGCGTCTGCTAAATAAACTAATAATAATAATAATGATCTGATTTCGCGGCTGCCCAAAGGAAATTCTTAATACATCACCCCTGACTAGACTCTGTGAGTCGCTTTGGATAAAAAGCATCTGCTAAATGATGAAATAATAATAAATAATGACTAATAAATATTATATAAATAATAATACATAATTACTATATAATAATGATGTCAAAACACCCACAGCGGTCGTTTTTTGCCACACAAATATATATATATATACACACACACAGATTTTTTGAACACCTATAAATGAAGCTACGTTATTAAACATCTACACGGATGCATTGTGTATAAACAAAAGGAGACGTACATGAGGAAGGTTTTAATTAATATACAATTATCCCTCCTTACAGTGCAGTACTGACCATACATACAAATTCTATATATATATATTGAATATGTTCTACCGCCAGGGGGCGTATTTCAGTTTGGTGCTCGAGTTTGTTTCGAAAGAAATCAAAGCCGGCCTGCCTGCCAGCGTGTATTATGTCATGTGTTTTATTCAGTGTTTGCACGTTGTAGTCTTAAAACGCCCGAGTCATCTTGTAATAATAAAATACTGATTACAAGAAGGAAAGACGCTTCTAGTTGAAATGGGTGGGTGTGTGTGTGTGTTCTAGCTGTTTATGAGTCAATACGTCGCGGTATTTTTTAAAACATCAAACAAACCCGTTCAAAGCAGCTCCGTGGGCGACTAAAGCATGCTGCTGTAAAGTCGATGATAACTTCAGAATCACAGCGCGCCTCGCTGCGCGGTCCTGCGCTGCGGCGCGATGACGTATTCGGGTTTTGTTCAAGGGGGCGGGATTCTGTGTTCGGGTGGGTGGGCGGATCCTCGAAGTTTTCAAAACCTGATTGGTTGTGCTTTTTGTGTTGTTCTTCAAGGGCGGGGAAGTCGCTCGGTCTACAGCGCTGTGGGTTGCCAATTTTGAGAGAAGGCATCCGGTGAAAGGATTGGACTAGGATTGGGGTGGGGTGGGGGAGTCACTTCTGATTGGTCTAACGCGCTTCAGCCATTTTGCTCCAATTCTGTTTAACTCTACATTTGATGAATACAAGGATTATAAATGAGAGAAGCTTTACCACAGTGATATTATAGTTTACCACAGTCACTTATCAGCCAATGGTTACACATTTTATTTACCATTGTTACCAATTTACAATGCTTCCCTATGCTTTACTAGACCTCTCTGTGCTTTACAATGCTTCTATATGCTTTACCAGACCTCTCTGTGCTTTACAATGCTTCCCTATGCTTTACCATACCACTCTGTGCTTTACAATGCTTCCCTATGCTTTACCAGACCTCTCTGTGCTTTTACAATGCTTCCTATGCTTTACCAGACCTCTCTCTGCTTTACAATGCTTCCCTATGCTTTACCACACCTCTCTGTGCTTTACAATGCTTCCCTATGCTTTACCAGACCTCTCTGTGCTTTACAATGCTTCCCTATGCTTTACCAGACCTCTCTGTGCTTTACAATGCTTCCCTATGCTTTACCAGACCTCTCTGTGCTTTACAATGCTTCCCTATGCTTTACCAGACCTCTCTGTGCTTTACAATGCTTCCCTATGCTTTACCAGACCTCTCTGTGCTTTACAATGCTTCCCTATGCTTTACCACACCTCTCTGTGCTTTACAATGCTTCCCTATGCTTTACCAGACCTCTCTGTGCTTTACAATGCTTCCCATGCTTTACCAGACCTCTCTGTGCTTTACAATGCTTCCATATGCTTTACCACACCTCTCTGTGCTTTACAATGCTTCCCTATGCTTTACCAGACCTCTCTGTGCTTTACAATGCTTCCCTATGCTTTACCACACCTCTCTGTGCTTTACAATGCTTCCCTATGCTTTACCACTCTGTGCTTTTACAATGCTTCCCTATGCTTTACCACACCTCTCTGTGCTTTACAATGCTTCCCTATGCTTTACGACACCTCTCTGTGCTTTACAGTGCTTCCCTATGCTTTACCAGACCTCTCTGTGCTTTACAATGCTTCCCTATGCTTTACCAGACCATACTTTGTGTGAGAGAGGAAGGGAGGGGGTCTCTAAACCTTCCAAAGTTTCAGTTTCATTTCTACAGTAACACAACCAACTCCAGGTTGCTTTATCAAGAGCGGGAGGTGAGGGTACTGTCCCTGGAGACAGACTGGGCCAGTTTTGATACGTCAGCTCCCTGCTCAAGAATAACAGCTCAGTCAAACCCTGCTCCGAAAAAAGGGCCTGTGCAAAAAAGAGGGGACGATGAGTGAGGCAGTGGAGCCAGAACTCACCGGAACTGTTCAGTGCTATTGTGATGTAATAGAGCCGGAACACTGTTCAGTACTATTGTGATGTAGTGGAGTCGGAACACTGTTCAGGTTCTATTGTGATGTAATAGAGCTGGAACACTGTTCAGGTTCTATTGTGATGTAGTGGAGTCGGAACACTGTTCAGGTTCTAGTGTGATGTAATAGAGCTGGAACACTGTTCAGTACTATTGTGATGTAGTGGAGTCAGAACACTGTTCAGGTTTTATTGTGATGTAGTGTGCAAACACTAGGTTCTATTGTGATGTAGTGGAGTCGGAACACTGTTCAGGTTCTATTGTGATGTAGTGGAGTCGGAACACTGTTCAGGTTTTAGTGTGATGTAATAGAGCTGGAACACTGTTCAGGTTCTATTGTGATGTAGTGGAGTCGGAACACTGTTCAGTACTATTGTGATGTAGTGGAGTCGGAACACTGTTCAGTACTATTGTGATGTAGTGGAGTCGGAACACTGTTCAGTACTATTGTGATGTAGTGGAGTCGGAACACTGTTCAATTCTATTGTGATGTAATAGTCAGAACTCGCATACTAGCAGGTAAGCTGAGTCCCATGACTCCCATCTCCTGCACAACTTTCTGATTCAGTCAGTCAGTCAGTCAGTCCTGTTGATGCAATGAAAAGGGTTTGAGGAACTTCATGTGTTACAAACTACTGCTTCAAAGGATGCAAATGCTGACAGCGACAGACAGCGCGTCGACCACACCTGTGTACAACACCACAAACGAAGCCACTGGCTGACACGCACACGCACACGCGTAAATAAAGCAAAGCATTCTCACAAGACAGAGGAGAAACACACTTGGCAGTCATGAGATGAAGGCATTGCCTGTTCTGTGTGTCACTGGGGAGCTCAGCGTACACACTAACAACACGGGAAATAGCAGCACAGATTTAGGATTGCACCGCTGGTGGTGATTATAAATTCATCAGGACTTCAACAAGAACCTGTAACAAAAAAACAGCAGGGCACCAACGAGCCGTACTGATATGGAACTCGACAGAACGACATCGGAAGCATTTCCATACTCTGCAGCAACGTGCTGGCGTGGATACCGGCTCCTCGTAAGCTTGCACTGCCCGGGGGGATAGTAAGCGGGGTGGGTGATATTAACCGGAGTGGCATGGTAATGAAGCGATGCTGGTCACCTGTGAGCAGCCACGCCTGTCTAGGCGCTGGCGACTCGGTTCATTCAGGTTACAACAGAGCAGAAACCGAAAGTCAAGGAGGGACACGCCCACTCGCCGTGTTTGGTTCGGTTGCCGTAGTGACCGGAGAACTGTCAAGTTGATGAGTCAGCGACACATTCTTTTCATCCGGAACTATAAACAGAATCTGTTTCAGTTTTTCAGAAAGGATACGGAGTCTCTTCTTAGTCATTCGTTACACGTGCACGGTTTTTTATTTCGTTCTCGTGACAAGGTAATGTAGTTATAATAATAATAATAATAATAATAATAATAATAATATATTATTTCTAAATGTATTAACAGCGCTTATTGTTCAAACTGTTTCTTCTTAAAAATACATTTTGAGAGCGACTCATGTGCCTTGTACCTTTAAAGGGTTAAATGACTGGTCTAAAATTAAATAAATACATAAACATTATAAGCCTTGCAAATAGATAAGGCCAATAAGATTGGGGTGATATGAGGATTAAAAAATAAAAAAGTACTTTAACGGTGGCATTTATCTAATGAAACATGTCCAGCAATCGAGATTTCACTGACGTTGTGATACAGCGGTCGCTTCTCGAGAGCTTGTCCGCAGTGTAACTTTTCAACCCTTTTTTTTTGTCGTTGTTTGTGTGCTGCAGGTAAAGTTTCGCTCTCCAGTTTCTGTAAACGTTACCTTTCACCCCCTGTCACGCGGTCACGACGACTCGAGCGCAGCGTTCTTTTCACAAGCCCGGTTTCCGTTTCCGGAGAGGGAGCGATAATAACACAGTAACACATTAACACATTAACACAATAACACAGTTACACAATAACACAGTTACACGATAACACAGTTACACGATAACACAGTACCACAGCAACACAATCATCTCATTTCTGTGTGTCTCTGGCGAGGTGTTTCATGTTTCTTGTTCTTTGCATAATAATAATAATAATAATAATTATTATTATTATTATTATTATTATTATTATTATTATTATTATTATTATTTTCTTAGCAGACGCCCTTATCCAGGGTGACTTACAGTTATTACAAAGGATCACATTAGAAAGTATCAGCTCTTAAACAGCTGCAGATTTCCAGTTAGCCGTAACATTTTATCAGTGACTTGAAATCTGCAACCTCTTAAGAGCCGAGGACAATTTAAAAAAAAGGGTCTAATTACGCAAATGAATCAGTTCAATGAAGTAATTAAGAGCTCAGCTGGGATGAAAACCAGCCGACACAGCGGGGGGGGGGGGGAGAGGGGAGAGGGGAGAGGGGAGAGGGGAGAGGGTAGAGGAGGAGGGGGGGGGCTGGACCGGGGTTGAGAAGCTCTGGAGGGTGCAAAGGGTATTTGGGGGGGGGAAGGTTGTGTAATTGCATGACTAATTACTCAAGATCGCAGACTGTAAATTCAAAACTTTCTGCAGACATTCCCCTTAGTAAACCTTATATATATATACACACACTTACTTTAATTTCCTGAAACTATTGTAAACTGTCACTGTGCAAACGCACGCAAAGTAACCAGGAAGCGTCTGGGTTACGGTTAAACACACGCTGGGTTTTTTTTTCTGTTTTCTTTTTTTTTTACATAACATTATTACTGTTTCGAAACCTGGGAAAGGTGCGATTGAAGAACCATGCGCACGCTTGTTATCGTAATCTTAACGAGCCAGAGGAACGCTGACGTCAGAGTGTTCTAGAGTCAGAATTCCGGACTTCTGCCTTCTGAGAGGCCCCGCCCCGAACCTCCGCTAGGAGGCGTGGCTGTGCGAAACCCAGTTAAGGGCGAAGCTCTCGTTTGAAGACCGCAATGAGAGTCGTGGATGAACAAACACAAGGACGCTGAGACCGGGTTAAAAGCGATGCCAAGCGGGATCACAGCTCCACAAACACAGGGAGTGCTTGCTGGCTGGCGGTTTTAGAAACGGAAACATAAACAAGAAGAGGAACAAGGAGGAGGAAGGGAATTTGAACTGAAACGGCAAGTACTGCATTACACATACACCCGAAATCTGCAAAATAGAATTTGGAGGATTATATATATATATATATATATATATATATATATATATATATATATATATATATATATATATATATATGAGATCGATCTTATTATTATTATTATTTATTATTATTATTATTATTATTAATACTTTTTCGACGAAGACACATTACAATATTGCAGAAATCCTTTCTACACGATTTAAGATGGTTTAAGAATAATTTGCAGACTGAAGCAAAAAGTCAACTTCCATGTTTTACACGGAGACAATACGGATGTTCTACAGTATAACAAAACACACGACTGTACAGCAGACCTAAACTATTATTATTATTATTATTATTATTATTATTATTATTATTATTATTATTGTCTCCTGGTAGCTATTTTATAAAACACAAAACTGGTAAAAAGTTGACGTTAGTTAGGTAGCAGTACAGCCACCGTGTTCACCGTATTAATCGTTTCTTTTCTAAAGTTACAGAGGGCTTCAGGTAAATGCGTCATGCATTGTATTGGGCTTGTTTTTTTAGCTCTGCTGGTACTGTACCACGATCATTTTGTCGTACTTTTTACATTTTTTTAAAAAATTTTTTTTTTAGTTGCAGTAAAACTGGTGATTTCTTTGACGTCATTAGCGGCATTGAAACAACATCTCTCCGCATCGACTCATTTCCGTGCGGTCTCTAAACTCGCAGAATTAATACAACACAGATATTTCATCATGTTGAAATGCTGACTGGGTCCTGGGGGGATTCTTACGGGCAGTGTCAGCTGTACTGGGGACAAATAAATACAACAAGGCTGTGTATTTATTATACTGTATCAAACCTACCCAATCTCAATCCAGCATTGAACAACGAAAACGAAAACAAACATTGAGTTACTTGTGCGGGTTAGCTGAATTGAAAAACAGGCGCCTGTGATGTTAGTTTACACACTGACACACGCACACGCACGCACACACACACACACACACAGACACGCACGCACACCGACCCCCCACAGACACACACACACACCGACCCCCACATACACACACTGACACACACACACACTGACACAGACACACATAACACACACCGACCCCCACATACACACACTGACACGCACACACACACACTGACACAGACACACATAACACACACACCGACACGCACACACACACACTATAACGTCACGCTGTTAACACGTATTATTACTGTATAAATGTAGGCCTGTTGATTTTACTGCAGATTTGAGTTCTTCTAACTCTGTTTTTTAAAATGCCCTGTGTGTGTCCTAGTTTTATATAATATTATATATATATATATATATATTATAATGGTGTTGGGGTGTTGATTTTTACTGCAGGTTTATTTGAAGTTCTAACTCTGTTTTTAAAGCCCTGTTTCCTGATCCTAGTCTTTATTATCTGTATGCTCGGTGTGTGCTTTTAGTGTTGCTTTGAGAATGACAGTTAATAGCAAGGCTGCCGAGTCTTCACACATTCGTTATTAGTTCTTTTTCTCGGTCACTGTATTATGAAAGTTTACGCGCATTTTCCTCAGCAAAAGTCTAAACCTAGCTGTTAATTCTGCAGATATGCAGCCCTTTAGAAGCTTTGAATAAGAAACCGAAGATCGGAAATAAGAAACGTCTTGGTGGTTTCAACCAGCCCCACAGTGACGAGGACAGACCTCCATTTTCTGGGTGTTGAGCTGCGCAGCGCGGCCGTGCAATTTCCCTTCTCTGAATACGGGACACTTGTAACGCGTCTGTCCGGCTCAAAACAGGACGTAGCAGATTGTAGCCAAAACGAGGAACCGCATAAATACAGAACATTAGATTGGGTAGTTAATGGTAAGAAGCAATGCGACGGGAAGGGGTGGGGGAAGGGAGGGATTGGAGACTCGAGTCTTCTTGTATGTGCAAGGCGTTTCAGGGGAGGAGGGGAGGAGGGGAGGAGAGATTTGTTTGTTGGCGTGACAGCCTTTCTTTGAAAGCGTGATCAAGTTCTGAAGGGGTGACGTTCCGGCGCAGACCAGCCAGGGCGGCCGCGGGCTGGTTTTTAAAAGCTGGACAACTTTTTGGTTCAAAAACAAACCTGAAGCTTCCAGATATGTTCCGTTAACGGAACAGCAGTAACATGCGTTGTACACATTTAGCTAAGATCGCTTGTTTTAATAATATCTCTCTCTCTCTCTCTCTCTCTCTCTCTCTCATATATTACACAATCTCATTATGTATAATTACACAATCGCATTGCAAGCGCGAATCAAATCACGTGGGGTTTTAATCCAAGTCAGAAACTAAAGCCTGTTTCGCCCGCTGTGAATACACACTGTATAGAAAAAAGCCTTTTGGCGACTTCCACGCGATTCGATTGGCTCTTGTAAGCTGTAATTTGCATATCCAGACATCACTCACAAATAAAGATTCTGTGAGTGATGTCATGATCAGGATTCGTACATAAACTCGGGTTCCCTTTGTTTCAGAGCACCATGTGTTCCACTTCCTAAATGTTGCTATGATTCTTAATGAGTCATTCAGCAGAGGATTTTATCCAAAGCGACTCACAGAGACTAGGGGGGTGAACTCTGCATCATCAACAACTGCTGCTGCTGCAGAGTCACTTCCAATAGGAGCTCGTTTGTTTGACGTCTCATCCGAAGGACGGAGTACAAGAAGGTTCAGTGACTTGCTCAGGGTCACTCACACACACACACACACACACACACACACAGGGAGTCAGTGGCTGAGCCAGGATTTGAACCTCCTGGTATCGAGACCCCTTTCTCTAACCACTGGACCCCCGAGCCTCCTCTCACAGTTTATATCTATCTAAAACGTCCTTATTTTCTTTCCACAGATTCCCACATGGCAGACCAAGCGCAGACCCGGCAGGGCAGCACAGCGACCCCTGACCTTTCCATTTTGCCCCCCCCGGCGCCGTACGACCCAGCCAGCCCCACGCAGTTCCGACAGCCCCCCTCCCCCCTCCGCAGCCCCCTCTCCCTCCCCAAACAGGGGGTCCTGGACGAGAGCCGGTCCTGCAGGAGGAGGCGTGTGTGGCTTCGGATGCTGCACAGGAGAGTGAAGCAGGATCGCAAGCAAGCCTTCCGCCAGCTCTCTCTGGGCAACTGCCTGATACTAGACTCCACTGTACCAGTCCCGGGTAGCCCTGCCCCGAAACCAGACCCCCAGCCCTTGACCCTCCCGGATTCTGAACTGGTCGAGCAGGAGCTGAGCGAAGCGGAGAGCGCCCCCCCCCAGCCTCTCCGGCCCCTCCCTGGATGGGGAGGAGGGTCTGACCCTGGAAGGGGTGCTGGATCTCCTGCAGCAGCTGCAGTATCACACCCACCAGCAGGGCGGCGTCAGCATCTGTCCGGATTTCCTCGGGGGCCGCTGCCCGCAGGGGGGCCAGTGCCCGCTCCACCACACTGCCCTCCCCTACCACTGGCAGCTCCGCAGGAAAGGGACCTGTCGCTGGGAGAGCGTCGGGCAGGAGGCCAACGACCTCCTGGAGAGGCTGTACTGCAGCCCGGATCACAGCTACGTCACGCTGCGTGTGCGGTGAGTGAGGGCAGCATAGCACAGTGTGAGAAAGCATGGGAAAGCACAGGGAAGCATTGTAAAGCATATAGAGGTGTGGTAAAGCATAGGGAAGCATTGTAAAGCACAGAGAGGTGTGGTAATGCAGATTAAAAACAGGATAAACTAACCCTTCTAAAAGGTTCCCACAGTAAAAGCCAGGCTCAGTGATGGGGTGTTTCCAGTGTTGTCACGTCAGTGAACCTGTTCCTCTTCATAGCTGAGCTGACAGAGGCACGTGAGGGAGGGCTGATTCACACGCAGCAGAGACAGCAGGGGACACACCTGGCAGCTTGCAGCCTTATGCAGGAAGTCACACCAGCTTCCTGTGCGATTGCAGACCTCGCTCGTCCTCATTGGTTCTCATTGTTGAAGCGGCTGTTTCTCATTGGATGCTGTGGTTTACTAAGCTTTTGCCCCAGTGCTGAAACAACTTGCTTTACCAGACCTCTCTGTGCTTTACAATGCTTCCCAATGCTTCCCTATGCTTTACCAGACCTCTCTGTGCTTTACAATGCTTCCCTGTGCTTTACCAGACATCTCTGTGCTTTACAATGCTTCCCTATGCTTTACCGGACCTCTCTGTGCTTTACAATGCTTCCCTATGCTTTACCAGACCTCTCTGTGCTTTACAATGCTTCCCTATGCTTTACCAGACCTCTCTGTGCTTTACAATGCTTCCCTATGCTTTACCAGACCTCTCTGTGCTTTACAGTGCTTCCCTATGCTTTACCAGACCTCTCTGTGCTTCCCTATGCTTCCCCATGACGAGCTCCTCATGATGTTCCGCCTCTCTCCTCGTTCAGGGACCAGGCTGCCACGCTCAGTCTGGATGAGATGAAGGTGTCTCGCTGGCAGGGCGGGGGGGGTGTGGTGTACGACGCGGCCCGGCGGCTCAGCACGGTGCCGGATCCCAGCAGGGAATTCCACACCCAGTACAGATACTACTGGAGAGACGGGGCGGGCTGGGAGGAGTACTCCAAGGTACCGGGGCTGGAGAGGATCCGCCGCTCCTCTTTATTGGATAAAATCAATTAAATCAATCAAACAAACTCTCCCTCCTTCTCTGTCTGTCTGTCTGTCTGTCTCTCCTTCCTTCTCTGTCTGTCTGTCTCTCCCTCCTTCTCTGTCTGTCTGTCTCTCCCTCCTTCTGTCTGTCTGTCCATCCTTCTGTCTGTGTCTCTCCCTCTCTCTGTCTCTCTCTGTCTCTCTCCCGTGTCTGTCTGTCTCTCTCTCCCTCTCTCTCTCTGTCTGACTCTGTCTGTCTGTCTCCCTCTGTCTCTCTCTCTCCCTCCCTCTCTCTTTCTTCCTCTCTCTCTCTTCCCCCCTGCAGTTAAATTCAGAAAAAGGTCTTTAAAAAATGGGATTACTTTTTGATGTCAATATTTTGTCCATTTGTAAAGACCATACCTGCAATCTTCTGATCTATTCCTCTCTCTCTGTCTCTCTCAACAGGAGTTCAGCGCCACCATCTCCAGCGCTCTCAGTATGAACCAGCCCCTCGTCTCTCTCTCCTCCTCCTTGCATTGCTATTTCCTGTCCCTCAAGGAGTGCTTTCAGCTCAACGTGTCGACGGGACGAAGGCGAGACCTCCGTGTGAGACCCCTCTTCCAATCCCCTGCTGTGCTCTTACCCCAGCTCAGGTACGCTGGTGCAGCGGTTAAAAGAAAGGGGCTCGATACCAGGAGGTTAAAATCACCACTCCCTGTGTGTGTGTGTGTGTGTGTGCGTGTGACCCTGAGCGAGTCACTGAACCTCCTTGTGCTCCGTCCTTCGGATGAGACGTCAAACAAACAAGCTCCTATTGGAAGTGACTCTGCAGCAGCAGCAGCAGCAGCAGTTGTTGATGATGCAGAGTTCACCCCCCTAGTCTCTGGATAAAAGCGTCTGCTAAATGACTAAATGAATAATAATAATAATAATAATAATAATAATAATAATAATAATAATAATGACTACTGAGGCAGGGTGGGCAACAGCTTGCTAGAGACTTTTAAAACGAGGAATGGATCAAACTGCTATGCAATGGGAGTCTTATTTCAATTTTTAATTTTTAATTTTTTTTTTAGAACGCTCTCCGGTAGCCCCTCCACGGGTGTCCCCTCCGCCCCTCTGAACCCCGCAGAGAGCAGCCCGTACCCCGAGACGTGGGTCCCCCTGGACCCCTCCCTGTACTTCCAGCAGGTTCCCCTCACCCTCGAGGACCCAGCCTTCCGCGTGGTCTACCAGCACTTCCACAAGACCATGCCCGAGTCTCGCTACCTCCTCCTGGGCATCTCTCGCGTTCAGAATCCCTTCCTCTGGGACAAGTACAAGTGGTGAGTAGTGTGGAGAGAAGAAAAGAGTTTTATTTTTTATTTAATTAATTAATATATGTTGCTGTGCTGGGTCTGTGTATTTCTTTAATCCTTTATGGTACAAGGGACTTGTGTGCCCCCTAAATAAATTAAAAAAACACACACAGAGAGGTGTGGTAAAGCATAGGGAAGCATTGTAAAGCACAGAGAGGTCTGGTAAAGCATAGGGAAGCATTGTAAAGCACAGAGAGGTCTGGTAAAGCATAGGGAAGCATTGTAAAGCACAGAGAGGTCTGGTAAAGCATAGGGAAGCATTGTAAAGCACAGAGAGGTGTGGTAAAGCATAGGGAAGCATTGTAAAGCACAGAGAGGTCTGGTAAAAAAGCATAGGGAAGCATTGTAAAGCACAGAGAGGTGTGGTAAAGCATAGGGAAGCATTGTAAAGCACAGAGAGGTCTGGTAAAAGCATAGGGAAGCATTGTAAAAGCACAGAGAGGTCTGGTAAAGCATAGGGAAGCATTGTAAAAGCACAGAGAGGTCTGGTAAAGCATAGGGAAGCATTGTAAAGCACAGAGAGGTGTGGTAAAGCATAGGGAAGCATTGTAAAGCACAGAGAGGTGTGGTAAAGCATAGGGAAGCATTGTAAAGCACAGAGAGGTCTGGTAAAGCATATTAAACATGGCAAGCCAGGGTAAACAATGGCAAACGCACAGGGCGTAAAAAACATGGGGAAAGCTGCAAAAATACCGCGGTGAACTTTTATAAAAGGAAGATCAGGGCTAACCTGTGAAACCGGCCTCAATGATTAATATACAAGAGGAGAGGAAAACATTTTAAAATTGAATTTATTTTTTTATTCCAGTAAGAAGCAGCACATGTCCCGGCGCATGAGCCCGGAGGAGAGACTCCGCAACGAGCGGCACCTCTTTCACGGGACGTCCCGTTCCTCCATCGAGGCCATCTGCAAACACAACCTGGACCCGCGGCTGTCTGGCAAGCACGCCGCCATCTACGGGCAAGGCTGCTACTTCGCACGTACCGCGGCCTACTCCCACCGCTACGCCCCCCGAGACCAGCAGGGGGAGCACCACGTCTTCCTGTGCAAGGTCCTGGTGGGGCGTTCGGCCCCCGGCCGGCCCGAAATGCGCCGCCCCCCGCCGATCCACCCGGACGACCCCGCTAGCGATCTGTACAACTCCTGCGTGGATAAACTCCCCGAGCCGGCTCTGTTCGTGGTCTTTGAGAACGATCAGTGCTACCCTTACTTCCTGATTCGATACAAAGAGCTGGAGCCATCGGTGACGGTGGAGTGAAAGCTGGAGGAGAGAGGGAGGGAGAGAGAGAGAGAGAAGGGAGGGAGAGAGAAGGGGGGAACAGAGGTAAAAGAATGAAAAGGAGAGTCCTGAAACCCGAGGCGTTCCTTCGACCCAGCGCGGCACGGATTGCCCAGATAGTTTCCCAACCTCCAGGAATGGAATGAAAGGGAACGGGAGCCAGGAACCAGGACCAGATCTTATTTTCTTGGACGAGGAAGCACCCGCCAACCGAACACCCACCCACCCCCACCCCCACCCTCCTGTATCCAGATCTGCAAGCGGAAAGCACTTCAGCGATTCACAAACCAGGAGATGCAGCTTGCGAACTTAACAGAATGAAACTGCGTAAAAAGGCAAGACACCAGGAGAGAACAGAACCGTGCAGCACAGAGAGCCAGCGAGGAGGTTCGAGAGGCAGCAGCCCTGGTTTATGAAGGCCAGCGTGGAGCGGACCGACTCGTTCGTGTTCGCTGGCTTCGCTGGGCTTGGTTTTGAGGGCTGTCGTTTCGCTCCGTGGAGCAGGACAGTAAACTTAAGACCGCGTCGCTCGAGTCTCCTGCACGCGTCTTGAAGTCGGGGCTGTGATGGGTTTTGCGGTGGGAAAATCGTGTTGAAAAGGACAACGTGTTGGGAGATTTGTTTAAACTGTACGAGAATCTTTATAACACTCAGGAATTATTATTATTTTTTAAATGTGTTTGTTTGTTCTTAACCATGCAGTTTCGTCTTGTGTTTTCACAGATAAACACTTTTTTATGTAGTATTTTTTGTATTCCTATTTATTTTAAAAAACGTTTGTACAAAGAAAAAAAAATGCAGTGTATTCACAAAAAATAAAAAGCTTCCCTTTCTCACTCTCGTTGTTCTGATATTTTACAGGGCTGCAGATACCCTCTCTCACACTCCCTCTCTCTCTCACACTCCCTCCCTCTCTCACACTCCCTCTCCCACACACTCCCTCTCTCTCTCTCACACTCCCTCTCTCTCACACTCTCTCTCTCTCTCACACACTCTCTCTGACACTCCTTCCCTCTCTCTCTCGTGATTGCCGTGTCAGTCACTGACTCACTCAACCGAAACAAACCTCTCTCTCTCTCTCTCTCTCTCTCTCTAAAAGCTCTAAAGGGAGGGGGGGAGATAAGAGCTCGTGTTACGAGAAAAACGTGCAAACCCTGGCTTTGTTTTTATTTAGTTTAGTTTTTAAAAGTCTCATTTACAAGTGTTAAGAGAAGGCGACGAGAAACAATCGTATTTTGTCATATTCTTGTACTTGATAGAACCGAAGTGATTGTATTTATCTTGCTCTTAATTGTATTAATACTTGTACTGTGATTCTTGAAATGTATTTTTGTTTACGACTGTAAGTCGCCCTGGATAAGAGCGTCTGCTAATAATAATAATAATAATAATAATAATAATAATAATAATAGGATTAAAAATCACCGGTTTCCCCCCGCCCAAAAAAAAAGCATTCAAGCAGTATTCAATGCTTTGGAGACGCCGACAAAGATTTATTATTATTTTTATTTTTTTTCGAGACGTGTGGCGTGTCGCTCCTTTGCTATGCTCCCCCCCTCCCATATGCTATGCTAACCTTCGGCACACAAAGAGTTAATGTTTAACCCCTCCTCCCCCGGTCCTGTGCCTGGTATCTCTTGCAAAGATATCACCGAGCCGGTTTCTCCGCTTCGGTCCTCTCGCGTTTCCCCCTGAGCTCTGCAGCGGACGGGCCGGTTCCGAGTTTCACAGCTCTGCAAATCACTCGAAACACGTCAAAGAAAGTGAAACACGCCTATCATTGAGCAGCACCGCGGCGAAACCTTTAGACCTGCCTCCACCTAGTGAAGAGCACACACAGAAACTCAAACCACGGCCAGCAGAGATTTAAGAGGCACGCCTTACCATTACAAGTTTGCGCTCAAAGTAGCCAATTTCTCAACGTTTCGGTCTGTTGCACACGCCTTTGTCATGGGTACATTGAAAACAACACTGACGTCTCTCTCTCAAAACAATCCTTAGCATTTAGTTTTGAGTATTTAATTTATTAGTTTAGCTTTTTTTAAAACATCTGTTTTATGTTCGTTTAAAATCAGTAAACTTTTTTTTTTATTTTAAAAGACAAACGGCGTGAGAGAGAGAGAGAGAGAGATAATGTGTGAGAGCATGCAATGGCCATTTTTCTCCAGCGTGCAAAAACCCTGCGGCGAAACTGCGCGCGCAAACACTAGAACACCCGTCAGCGCGTTCGAGAATTCTTCACCGAGTTCGTAGAGGAGGGCGATGACGTCACCCGACCTTTACCCGTGTCGCAACCAACAGCACCATCTGTGTGTGTGTGTGACACCACGCCCCTTTGACCCTTTTAAACTAGAGCACAATTTGCATTTAAGAAAAACCTGGCGCCGTTTCAAAACAAACAGGAAAGAAGCTGAGCAAACACGATCGCTTCAGCGCGGCGGAGCTGCAGACCATAATCGCCCGTACCGCACTAGCATCTGTTTTACAACTGCACGGACTGTAAACTACACTGCGTTTCAATATGAAGCTTGCATTGTAACCCTGCGCTGCCCTGTAACACCTGCGTGAGTCGCCTGGGATAAAGGGGCCTGCCAAATCAATACAGTAATAATAATAATAATAATAATAATAATAATAATAATAATAATCTGTGCAGTCCTAACACATTGCCACTGCTGCAGCTGTGGGCTTCTCCAGCGCAATGCAACAGCATTCATGAGATAATGTGGGCATTGTCCTTCAGCTGGCTTGTGGCACATGCCAACAGGATGTGAGCAATACGCTTTGGCACCCTATCTGTGTGATCGCTTGGCTCCCTGTTGATTCCAGTCCAGCAATAACTGAAAGGCACACACACAGTCTCTCAACGGGTGCTGTGCATGCCTGCGTCGCTGCGTTGTCTCATCCAATCCTCTCTGCGAGAAACTTCCAAGTTTTTTTTTCTAGTTTGTTTCTTTTATATAACTTTGTGGTTGTCTTTTTTTAAAATAAATAAACAGTGTGATCTGTGTGCAAGATGTCCTGGGAGCGATGCCAGCAGCCCTCCAGGCACAAGCTGCAGCACAGCCTGTCTCCTGTGTCTCTCTGCCTGGCCTCGGGGGCCCTGCTCGGGCTGCTGGCCTGCGCCGCTGCTCTCTACGCTCAGCGTCTGCAGATAGAGGGCTTGCGAGGGGAGCTGGCGGAACTCGGAATGCTCGTGCGAGCCAATGGGAGGCCGCGGAACCTCCAGAGAGAACCTTCGGAGGAGCTGGGAGGCTGCGTTGCTGGGCAATGTCAGGTAGGGTAGGTGGATTTTAAAGCATTGGCCAAACTAGGGATGGGCTATTCCACTCCAGGTCGACCCCCTTTTAAAAGGTGCAAGGGGGACATGTGTCCCCCCCCCTCAAATAAAAATGATGCTAACTTTATTTTTTTCAATGGGAAACAGGGTTTGAAATGTACTGATTCAGATGGTCAGTTTCCTCCTCTTGAGCGAGTCGCTCTCAAAATGTATTTTTTAAGAGTAAGAAACCGTTTGAACAACAAGCGTTTGATTCCTTGTGCATCTGAAAGAGTTTAACGGCTGATATGAGCTCATGAAAGACTTGAGAGTCTGGCTAGACCGAGCGGTTGTTGGTTCAGTTTAATGATTGACAGAACAGGGTTTGGAACAAAGACCAGGAGCGGAAGGGTTAACTTTGCCCCCCCCCCCCGGATTAAAGGGGTGTGATCTTGTGAAGTCTGAAGCAATCGCTGAGCACAGCAAAGTGTAATAAAGCACAGCGAAAATGTGGAAAAGAAAAGGCAAGCACTGCAAAGCCCAGAGATGTATGATCAAGCATATAAATATATATATATATAGTTGTGTGCAAATCTATCAGACCCCCTCCAGAGGCGTCCCTCATTTCCTGTCTGTACCTGCCTGCATGAAAACCTGAGTGACTCGCAGAGGCGTGTTCTAAGAACACGGAGACAGTTCTGAGGTTCTGAGTTCTGGTTCTAAAAGGCTGCATTGTCTACCAGGTTCAGTCTGGGTATGGACAGCAGTGTGCAAATCTAGCACAACAGCTCCAGGTGTGTCATTGTTCTCATTTATAGACCTGCCTGCGTGAAAACACCTGGGGGGGGGGGGTTCAATTTTCAGCTCAGTAATCAGCAATGTAGAAACAACAGGCTCTCACGATGGGTGAAAATGTCAGACCGCTTTGTGCTTTAATTAGACATCTAAAAAAGTCCTGCATTTTACCATGTGTGGCTGCGCGATCCTTTCCTCTTACAGTTTTAAATCAATTGCATGTCTGGCCTGTTGAAGTCATCAATTAGACAGTCACTGTGTCTATTTTGACTAAAGATTTTCAGTTCCAGTGGTTTGATTTCATACGCAAATTAAACAGGACGGAAGCAACAGGTGTTCAAATACATCTGCACACTGCTGTATATATATATAAAAACATGACAAACTCGGGTAACCGCATCGTATAACCATGGGAAAAGCTGCAGGGGGAGAAACTGCAGGAGCCTCCAGGCAGATTTATCATGCTAGATTGTTTGCCTGATTCCATGGAATGTGAGTCTTGGGTAACACTTCGATAAAGTGTCTCCAAATTGCTGTCTATTTACATAGCAGTACTTAGTGAATGCACGTGTGCTTCCACGTCATTACCGCCTCCTGCAGCGCAGTCACAATGAACTTTAACGTGTCGATCGTTTTGCACGATGTAACCCGAACCCTTTTCTGACACAGTTGCGTGCTTACATAGACCGTGCAAAAAAACGATTTCGGTATTAAAGTACATTGTAACTCTGCACGAGAGCGTTGCAGTGATGCGTCACTACGCACGTATTTACAACATTGGAGAAAGTTATCATAATAATACAGCTATGGGGAAACATTCAAATTCAAACAGGTCGAAGTTAAAAAAAATAAATAAATAAAAACTCTCCAAAAAATTACAAAGCAGCCTGTTCTCAAATGAGGGCAATGGTACTTAATGAGTTAACAGATCATTAATAATAATAATAATAATAATAAATAATAATAATAATCATAATAATCATAATAATAATCGTTACAATAACAGAACTCAGATTCTCTGTTAAGGAGCTTGCAGGAAATTGAGCTGCAATTCAGTTCCGGTTCACAGTCTCATAAAATATAAACACACAAGCTGGTGAAATTTCGGTACGGGCCACTACCGCCCTCTGGTGGACGCTGACGGTATAACAACAGAAAGAACCTTAAATCTAATACATACTAATCTGTACACAGAATATTTAATTTAGGAACTTTAGCTGGGTTACATAAACGGGTTGACGTTATTGAAAAAGTATTATTATTATTATTATTATTACTATTATTTTGTCAGTAATTTCCACAATTTATAGATTATTATAGGCTATCTATTTAAACACACACACACACACACACACCTCTCCCTTGTAGAAATATCTACTTAACGGTTGGTTCCACAGACCCCCGTTAGCGCTGATTTTAAATCGGCGGGCAAACTGAGAAAAAATAACGTCACCCGCCGTTTACATGAAGAACACGCCGGTTACCCTACCTATCGCTTTATCCCGGATGCAGGGCCGCTATGCGGATTCTGCAGCCGCGCAGCTCTGGGGTGAAGACTCATCCAGCCGGCGGAGGAGGCAGTCCGACAAAGAGGGCCGCGGACGAACACGTGAGTAAACTGCATGACAGTGCAGAGCAGGAGGGGCAGATCAAGGGCAGTCTAAACTGCACTTGCCTCCAGTTAGAGACTAATCGAGCCCCACCCACCCTGCATCTCAGCATAGCCTTGCATAAATACCCTGCCTGTTGTAAAACGACTCCCTTATTTTGTTACAGCGAGTCCAACCTTTTTGTTGTCGTTCCTCAATTTCTCCTGCAGGGCGGCGCTCTATTCTACACCTGGTGCCGGTTTCCACAGAAACGTACGGTGAGTGCGAACCGCTTTTGCCAAACCCTGGCCTAGGAGAATATAAATATCAGACAGAGGCATACACAGATTTAATAAAAAAAATAAAAATAAAATAAACACCTCCCATTAATCATGGGGACCATCGGCGCGTCACTCTGAGGCTGTCTCTCCAGGGGTCCAGGGGATCTCATCCATTGCCTGTATCTGTTAAGACTAGCGGTGAGTACTGTGTCCGATCAACAGCGTTCAATGTGGAACATCATGTGGGTATTTGGAAGTAATAAAGATTTGAAACACGGCCTGGTTTCGTCCTTGTAGAGTGACACAGCATTATTATTATTATTATTATTATTATTATTATTATTATTATTAATTTCTTAGCAGACACCCTTATCCAGGGCGACTTACAATTGTTACAAGATATCACATTATTTTTACATACAATTCCCCATTTATACAGTTGGGTTTTTACTGGAGCAATCTAGGTAAAGTACCTTGCTCAAGGGTACGTACAGCAGCAGTGTCCCCCCCCACCAGGGATTGAACCCACGACCCTCCGGTCAAGAGTCTAGAGCCCTAACCACTACTCCACACTGCTACCCAGTTCATTCCATGTTTACCGCCCGGCTGACTCTGTTTAGTATTTGTGTTCACAGAAGCTGTGGACAGCACTGTAATCCTCTGGAGAGCCAGCTCCTTGCAGGGGAACGCCTTTGAACCGAGCCCAGCTGCCACTGCCATCAAGGAGGATGGATTCTACTACATATACAGCCAGGTAATGACAGGGCAGCTAGCATTCCACACCACGCGACCGTGCCTTTACCAGGGGAGACCCTCGGGGACCCCTGCGCTCCCCTGACTGTGTGACTCCCCCCTGCACACCACGCGGCCGTGCCTTTACCAGGGGAGACCCTCGGGGACCCCTGCGCTCCCCTGACTGTGTGACTCCCCCCTGCACACCACGCGGCCGTGCCTTTACCAGGGGAGACCCTCGGGGACCCCAGCGCTCCCCTGACTGTATGAATCCCCCCTGCACACCATGCGGCCGTGCCTTTACCAGGGGAGACCCTCGGGGGACCCCGAACCTGAACTGAAGCTCTGGTGTTTGGTTTCAGGTCTTGTTCCACGACTGGACCTTCTTGATGGGTCAGGTGATCATGAAGGTAGGGGGGGGGAGAGAGCAGAGGGAACGAGTCGACCAGACTGCTGACTTGCTTCAAGAGCATGCCGGAGAACGCAGAGCAAGCTTACAACACCTGCTTCAGTGCCGGTGAGTGCCGCCCCTTGCTCTCACACCACGAGTTCTGCAGAGCGCCTCGTCCAGAGAGGTGAACAGCACGGCGACGCCCTCAGAGAAGGGAGTCTTATCACCCCTCCCCACGAAGTCTCTAAGCATTTCTCTGGGAATAAAACCGAACTTACCAGACCTCTCTGTGCTTTACAATGCTTCCCTATGCTTTACCAGACCTCTCTGTGCTTTACAATGCTTCCCTATGCTTTACCAGACCTCTCTGTTCTTTACAATGCTTCCCTATGCTTTACCATACCTCTCTGCTTTACTGCACTGTGCTGTGTTTTGACTGCAGGGTATTTGTGTAAGGCGTGGCTGTGCTGTGCTGTCCTGACATCCTCTCTCTCTGACAGGCGTCTACTTTCTGGAGAAAGGCTCTGTGCTGCAGCTCTCCGTTCCGCGGTTCAACGCTGGGATCCAGCTAGCGGATCACTCCACCTTCATGGGGGTGATCCAGCTTTAGCAGGGCGCTAGACACACACAGAGACAGTCTGAACGAATGTCACTTTCACCCCCGTCCCTTTTTTTGAGAAATGGTTTGTGCCAGAAGACTTTTGTTTTTCAGTGCACGAGGAGAGAGACCCGAGACAAGAAAAAATAAACCTACAACATTATTTACACGTTTGTATGTGTGAAGAATATTATGTATTTAAAATAAATAAATAAATAAATAAATAAATAAATAAATAAATAAATAAAATGTCTGTACCCTTTTATAAAAGTGCATTCTATTGTGCATTCATTATAGGTATTTAAAAAAAACTGTATATATACAGTACAACTATAAAAAAATGTGGATTTCAAAAACTCGTGATGTCATAACACAACATCGTGATGTCATAACACAGACTCGTGATGTCACGGCCAGCGTTGCCTAACAAAACAAAACAAAACAAAAAAACTACGAGTTTGTCAAAGTCAAACATGGCTAAACGGAGGCCGCCCGCGATTCGCGGGGTGAGAGCGGCGAGGTCACGAAGCAACGGAGGGCTTCGAGTTCTTACAGGCGGGAGCGGGGGCTCCCAGAGCGGGAGGAGCGCTCTCTCGGCTCCCCTAACCCGTGAACGGGAGCGGAGCGGGCACTCTCACGCCGCGGTCAGCGTGTTACTGTTCCTGATGGAAGTGTTCTGCTCCACGATCTTCCTGCTACCATGAACTTATAGCTGATTAAAAACAAATAAAAACACAATACTCCTGGGCGGCCTCGTTGCAAACAAAATAGTATTGCAAGCTTGTTTTTTCTTGTATCATTTATATATATATATATATACCAAATATATATTTGAATGTATAACAGGTAACATGAATGCGTTTTTGCTATGGCTGTTTATCCTCTGGATTGATTATATATATATATATATATATATATATATATATATATATATATATATATATATATAAGATAGATTTTAAAATGGTAAAAAGGGACGTACATGATTGATTTATGTATCTATCTATCTATATATAGATAGATACATAAATCGCCTCCTTAAGACTCACCTCTTCAAACAGCACCTGTAGAACTCCTCTGTTTGTATCCTGGGACACTATTCACCCTTCATGTAAATTGCTTTATTTTGCTCTTATCTGCCCCTGGTTTTTTAATCCTGTCCAGAGTTACTGACTCGATTTTAACCTTAGTATTTTGTGATTAATCACATCCTGACGACCACTATTTAATCATATCCTTGTAACTATCACTATTATCTGCTGTATTATTGAATTGTGGTTTGTCACACTTGTACTTTGCTTGAACAAAAGTTATTGTATTTCTTGCTCTTATTGAGGACCAAATGTATTTGCTTACGATTGTAAGTCGCCCTGGATAAGGGCGTCTGCTAAGAAATAAATAATAATAATAATAATAATATACTGGGACAAGCTAGCAATTTTAAAAAGCAGGAAAAACACAGGGTGGGTGGGACTGTAAAGTCTAATGCCCTCGATATTGCTAGAGCGCTGGTTTTGTCCAGAGTTAGACTCGATTTTAAATTCTTATTTTGTGATTCACGATGACCTGGACAGCTTTAACACGCCCTTGGCGTGCGGGTGGGGCTGTGTGTCTGATTGAGGACCAAACACAGGAAGTGTCTCTGGTTCTGTGATTCGAATGTGCTTTCCTTACATTTCAGGGCGATGAGACAGTAACATGAATGCGTTTTTGCTATGGCTGTTTATCCTCTGGAGTTGATTAAAATAAAGGATATTTTGAAAAAGCTATATATATATATATGTCTGTCTGCATCTCTCTCTCTATATATTTTTTAATTTGAAAAAGTAAAGTCCGTCTTCAGCTGGGTGAAATGTATGAATATATCAACAGTTTGAAAGGATAGATCACTACCGTGTACAGAAATGAAAACGAGATGGTTTAAATAATAATAATAATAATAATAATAATAATAATAATAATAATAATAATAATAATTTTTCAAGACGTTTCGGACAAAAGCCTTTCTTGAGCTGTGTGGGAAAAAAAAGTCAACTTGTTATGAAGAATTCTGTGGATGATGTCACGATGATGTCACACTAGAATGCCCATCCCATGAGGTTCAAAGGTTAAGGTTCACTCAACAGCACACGCTCCAAAATAGAAAAGTCTGCCTATGTTGTTGCTCTTAAGCTTTAATATGTAATTGTAAGTCAAACAAAGTGAGGAAAATACAGAAAATTGTGAATTTATTTATGACTATAGGTTAAAACTTTACTGTGTATTTTACCTTTAGTTCAGGCAATGAGAATAAATTCCTAATCAATCTACTGTGTTTAATTTGGTTTTTAACATCAAGCATCAGTATATTTACTAAAAATGTTAATAACAAATTCATATGTTAATATTTTTAAACGGGGTGTAAACTTTTACCAGCGCAGTAAACGCGTCACCGAGAGAGACAGAGGGGGGCGGGGCAGGAGGCGTGAGGTCACAATGTCAGATAGACGTCACGGCTAGCGTGGCTTGGGGACTCGGAGACGGTGACGTCATACGCCGGAAAGGTATTTAAGCGTCGGATTTCTGAAAAATAAGCATCGCAAACATGGCTAGGAGAAGGAGACGACATGCCAGTACAAAACTCAAACGACGCAGGCGCCGCAGGAGGCACGGGAAGAAAAGCAAACACTGACGGGAGAAGACAGCCGGTGAAAAAAGCGCCTCACGACCCGGAGAAAGAGAACGAGAGAAAAAAAAAAAGAGAAAGAAAACGTGCACGGGGTCGGGGTTCGAGGAACGCACTCTTCTGAATTGTTGTAGCGATCTGCTAATGCGGAACAGTCATCAAATAACTGAGCCGTGTTTGTAATCAAATAAAAAACCTTGAAAAAAAAAACAAAGCGTGCGTTGTATATGTGTGTGTGTAACTGTACAGCCCAGAGTCTATAGAGAAGGGAAAGTAGGTTTGGTCCACATTGGGTGGAACTAAGTTAGGAGTTAGGGGACCCAATTAATAATAATAATAATAATAATAATAATAATAATAATAATAATAATAATAATATTTGGTAGACGCCTTTATCCCAGGTGACTCACGCAGGTGTTACAGGGCAGCGCAGGGTTACAATGCAAGCTTCATATTGAAACACAGTGTAGTTTACAGCCAGTGCAAATAATAACACTACTAGAATACAATATGAACTAGGATGCTATGTATAATAATAACACTACTAGAATACAATATGAACTAGGATGCTATGTATAATAATAACACTACTAGAATCCAATATGAACTAGGATGCTATGTATAATAATAACACTACTAGAATACAATATGAACTAGGATGCTATGTATAATAATAACAACACTACTAGAATACAACATGAACTAGGATGCTATGTATAATAATAACACTACTAGAATCCAATATGAACTAGGATGCTATGTATAATAAATAACACTACTAGAATACAATATGAACTAGGATGCTATGTATAATAATAACACTACTAGAATACAATATGAACTAGGATGCTATGTATAATAATAACACTACTAGAATCCAATATGAACTAGGATGCTATGTATAATAATAACACTACTAGAATACAATATGAACTAGGATGCTATAATAACACTACTAAAATCCAATATGAACTAGGATGCTCTGTATAATAATAACACTACTAGAATACAATATGAACTAGGATGCTGTGTATAATAATAACACTACTAGAATACAATATGAACTAGGATGCTATGTATAATAATAACACTACTAGAATACAATATGAACTAGGATGCTACTAGAATACTAGAATCAATATGAACTAGGATGCTATGTATAATAATAAGAATCAATATGAACTACTAGAATACAATATGAACTAGGATGCTATGTATAATAATAACACTACTAGAATCCAATATGAACTAGGATGCTGTGTATAATAATAACACTACTAGAATCCAATATGAACTAGGATGCTATGTATAATAATAACACTACTAGAATACAATATGAACTAGGATGCAGCAAGTTAGGATTACAGCGAGTTATATCTACAGTGACATGTTAGTAGTTCAATAATACATCACCTGAGGATCCAGTAACGCGGTCCTGAGGGCAGGCGAGTCCAGCGCAGATCAGGAGACAGGGGGGTCTTGAGGAGGCGGTGAGAGACGGAGCGGTCCTGAAGTCCTCCGGTCGCTGGTCGCACACCGAGTGATAATGCCTTCTATTCGAACATTGGTGTGGGTGACTGTGGAATACCCCTGTCCTCCTGAAGAGGGCGCTGACGAGGGCAAAGAGGCGCTAATCTGAACAGAACCAACGTTGGGTTTGTAAATTTTTTTTTCAACGCTATTTCAAAATGTAGACAGAGGGTAATCCTGCGATTTATAACCAGATTTCTGCTGTATGATTTGGAAGTTACTAACAAGTCGCGTGTAAAAGGTCTTAGTCGTTGAAGTGAGTTTGACTGATCAGCCTGAGTAAAGCGACTTCTCTTGCGATACGTCACAGTCTACAACTCTGACCACACGATTAGCATCACCTGTCCTGAACCCTTAATTGAACTATTCATTAGCTTAATTAGACCTCTTGTAATTGTTTTCAGCTTTTAAAACAGTTGGCGATTTCAAGTTAAGTATACAATTATAAGTAATTGTTTTCCCAGCTTTGTTTTCTCTCAGTTTTCGATTTCTTCACTCTTACCTTAAGTATTCTGTGTTATAACATCCACAGTGTCGCTCACATCTTCATTTCATGTACTCCCATGCCTGTATTTAATGTATTTTGGTTTTTTTTCACTGTTTGTATTTAATGGACTGTGCTTCATCTCACTGTATTTAATGTATTTGCATTGTTTTGATTGTTTGTATTTAATGGACTGTGCCACTGTATTTCACTGTATTTAATGAATTTGCATTGTTTTGTACTGTTTTTCATTTAATGGACCTGTATTTAATGTATTTCCATTTAATTTTGCATTGTTTTGTACTGTTTGTATTTAATGGACTGTGCCAGGCTGTATCTCACTGTATTTAATGTATTTGCATTGTTTTGTACTGTTTGTATTTAATGGACTGTGCCAGGCTGTATTTCACTGTATTTAATGTATTTGCATTGTTTTGTACTGTTTGTATTTAATGGACTGTGCCCTATATTTCACTGTATTTAATGTATTTGCATTGTTTTGTACTGTTTGTATTTAATGGACTGTGCCAGGTATTTCACTGTATTTAATGTATTTCATTGTTTTGTACTGTTTGTATTTAATGGACTGTGCCAGGCTGTATTTAATGTATTTGTTTTGTACATTGGACTTTTGTACTGTTTTGTTGTTTTGTATTTAATGGACTGTGCCAGGCTGTATTTCACTGTATTTAATGTATTTGCATTGTTTTGTACTGTTTGTATTTAATGGACTGTGCCAGGCTATTTTGTTTAATGTATTTTGTTTTGACTGGTGGACTCCACTGTATTTCACTGAAATGTATTTGCATTGTTTTGTAAAATGGAAAGACTGTATTGATCGATTGATTGAACTTGAGATTTCGGCAATGTTTTTGTTTTTTGTACTGGTTTGCCTTTAATGGACTGTGCAATTGAAAATTTGATTGTTTTGTACTAATTTAATGGACTGTGCCAGGCACATTTAATTAGTTTTGTACAATTAATGGACTTTCATTATTTCAGTAATGGAGCATTGTTTTGTACTGTTTGAATGGAAACCAGTATTTCCTGACACAAGGAAACCCTGCTCTGGAATCCATGAACGGAAATGATCAAACTGCGTTCACTGTATTTAATGTATTTGTTGTTTGTATTTAATGGACAGATTTATTTAATGTATTTGCTTGATTTATAGCAACAGAGTCGCCAGGGCAGCTGTGAAAAAAACTTCCTGAAGTTCTTCAGCTGCATTTAAAGACTTTACTTGTAAACTAAAAGTATGGTTAAAAAAAATAAATAAATCTGCGATCACTAATTGTAAATATACTATTTGAACGGAAATGATTTAAACTATTTTCAGATTTATAACATTTATAAATCTGGGGGGAAAAAAATACAAGATTTAAGTTAAATCTGGAAAAAAAAAAATAAATAAAATCTGCGATCACTAATTGTAAATATACTATTTAATTGGATTTATTTATTTTTGATTTATAACATTTATAAATCTGGGGGGAAAAAAATACAAGATTTAAGTTAAATCTGGGAAAAAAGAACACAGAGAGAGAGAGAGAGAGAGAGAGAGAGAGAGAGAGAGAGAGAGAGAGAGAGAGAGAGAGAGAGAGAGGGTAATGCAAAACTTTTGGCCAGAGCTGTAGCAACGCTTTGATTTATTAAAGATATTATATTATTTATTATAGATATTATATTTGATTTATTATAGATATTATATTATTATAGAAAGATATGTACAACATATCGAAACGTTGGGCAGCTGGCTCTTTGAGCTAATATATATATGTATATATATATATAGTACTCCTAACTATTACTAAAACACAAGACTGTTTCATTTTTGGTATGTTTATGCACAGGACGGACATTAAAAAATGAACATTTTTCTTAGCAAAAAAAAAAATCACAATGCAACCCCGTGACGTCAGCCGGCGTGTAGGGTCTGGGTCACAATGCTAACGCGGCCGGGTCCCCTATATAAGCGCAGCCTTTGGGATGCAAAATTCATTACAAACATGGCGAGGAGAAGAAGACGCTCCAGCCGCCCTCAGCGCAGACGGAGGCGCCGGAGACACGGGAGGAGGCGCCGGGGGCGCAGATAGAGAGCCACCGAGCCGCGAACCGAGCCGAGCAGAATTACCAACACCTCCCTGCACTTTGAAACTCTCCAGCCGCAGTGTCTTCCCATACCAGCCGCTCCCGACAGAAAAAAAAGCAGCTGTGTTTGTAATCGAATAAAATAATTAAAAAACAAAACAATAACGCGTCTGAATATTCATAGCTGTGTGTATAATGATAATAAAAAGAATGAACAGAAAAAAGCTTAAATGATTAAAAAATCATTTATTTCAGGACGTTTCGGGCAAAAATCATTCATGATTACACTGCTCCACACTAGGGCAGCAGTGTGGAGTAGCGGTCAGGGCTCTGGACTCTTGACCGGAGGGTCGTGGGTTCAATCCCAGGTGGGGGACACTGCTGCTGTACCCTTGAGCAAGGTACTTTACCTAGATTGCTCCAGTAAAAACCCAACTGTATAAATGGGGAATTGTATGTACAAAATAATGTGATATCTTGTAACAATTGTAAGCCGCCCTGGATAAGGGCGTCTGATAAGAAATAAATAATAATTAAATAAACACAATAGAAAAATTGAAAATGATATTCAAAGTGAATAATAAATAATTCCGCACTTGTCACTCTCCGGAGACACACACAGATAGTTTATACTGGAGTGTAGCTCTCGGGTCCCGCAGTACTGTTTCTTTTTTATAAAGCGTCTCTTGTGTTATCAGCTCGGTGGAGCGAAAGCAACAGAGGCAGCCCATTCAAGCACCAAATTATCTTCTCTTTGAAAAAACAAATAAAAAAGCAGAACACAAGCAGCATTTATTGATGTAATTCGATACACTGCATTTAGACTTTTGCGGGACAACAAAATGAGAGTAAAGTTATCATAACAGTAAAGTGAAAATGCAATTAGCAGGGCCGCCTTCAGCTAGGGCCTCGACCTTTTTTAAAAACAGTCTTTAAATAAATACATACATACATAGAAATAAACAGAAAATCGCTAGAGGAGGGATAGGCTGATAACAAACAGACTGACCGGATCAAATCAAAACGTGTGGGCTTGAGTTCAGTAAAATAAGAGCCGTACGGAGCGCTCTGCTGAGCTTGCTCGCTGGCCAGGCGTTGTTTTTGGACAGCGGTGTGCGGGTCGCGTCCAGCCCCGCGCCTCCCCGTTCAATTCAATGAGCCGAGATGCCGATTCATTCCAAGTCTAAGGGGTTTGATTTGATCCGCCTTCTGCGGGGATGCCTATAAACGAGATGCGGAATCTCAAGGGCTCCGTCCTGCTTAAATAAACACATCTGAAATGTGGGGGGGCAACCTGGATTGCGGTTTTGGGGGTCCCGGGATATGTCTTTTAAAAAAACTTTCTTAAACTTTTTTTGAAGTAAAAAGAAATAGATTTAAAAAACAAATAAACAAACAAACAAAAGAACACACAAACATTTTTAATCTTCGTTTTTGTGCCCCAGAGGAAGTTTAAAAAAAAAAAAAACAAAAACACACATTCACATTTATCAATTGATTCATTTTCAGGGCTTATTCTTATGTAATAAATTAACAATTTGTATTTTTATTTTTTTAAATATATATATTTTTGTTGTTTTTATTTTATTTTTTTTCTTTCCGGAAGCTATCCTGGGGTTTCCGGTAAATATATGTATATATATATATATAAAGATTCTTCATCATCATCATCATCTTTATCATCCTCATCTTCTTCATCATCCTCATCATCATCCTCCTCTATCATCCTCATCTATCATCATCCTCATCTATCATCATCCTCATCATCATCCTCATCTTCTTCATCATCCTCATCATCATCCTCATCTATCATCATCCTCATCATCTTTATCATCATCCTCATCCTCATCTATCATCATCCTCATCATCATCCTCATCTTCTTCATCATCCTCATCATCATCCTCATCTTCATCATCCTCATCTATCATCATCCTCATCATCTTTATCATCATCCTCATTTATCATCATCCTCATCCTCATCTTCTTCATCATCCTCATCATCATCCTCATCATCTTTATCATCATCCTCATCATCCTCATCTTCTTCATCATCCTCATCATCATCCTCATCTATCATCATCCTCATCATCTTTATCATCATCCTCATCTATCATCATCCTCATCTTCTTCATCATCCTCATCCTCATCTTCTTCATCCTCATCTTCTTCATCATCCTCATCTATCATCATCCTCATCTATCATCATCCTCATCATCATCCTCATCATCATCCTCATCTTCTTCATCCTCATCATCTTCATCCTCATCCTCATCTTCTTCATCATCCTCATCCTCATCTTCTTCATCATCCTCATCATCATCCTCATCTATCATCATCCTCATCATCATCCTCATCTATCATCATCCTCATCATCATCCTCATCTATCATCATCCTCATCTTTTAGTAGTTTGTCATCCTCAAAAAAAAAAAAAAAGTCCTCATCCTCATCATCCTCATCTTCTTCATCATCCTCATCCTCATCTTCTTCATCATCCTCATCTATCATCCTCATCATCATCCTCATCTATCATCATCCTCATCATCTTTATCATCATCCAGTCTCCCGGAACCCATATGTATTTTCTTCGATCACTCTCTTGATTTTGTGGTAGTTCCTCATCTATCATCATCCTCATCCTCATCTTCTTCATCATCCTCATCCTCATCTTCTTCTTCATCCTCATCATCATCCTCATCTTCTTCATCATCCTCATCTATCATCATCCTCATCTATCATCATCCTCATCATCTTTATCATCATCCTCATCATCATCCTCATCTTCTTCATCCTCATCATCTTCATCCTCATCCTCATCCTCATCATCATCCTCATCCTCATCTTCTTCATCATCCTCATCATCATCCTCATCTATCATCATCCTCATCATCATCCTCATCTTCTTCATCCTCATCATCTTCATCATCATCATCGATTTATTATTTTTTTGATTTTTTTTTTTTTTTTTCAGTTTTCATTTTTCGTCATTAAAAACAAAAACAAAAAAAGAACCCCATGCACAAGCGTTCTGCGCGTAGCCGGAATCTTCTGCAGAGAAATTAAAGTCTGGCTCTCTTGTAGTTCTGTACAGGCAGAGTCCGAACTGTCCTTGTACCCGCTGAACGAAAAGCAAAACAACGTAACAGCCGCGTCTCTTTAGTAGTTTGTTTTAAAAAAAAAAAAAAAAAAGTTGAAAGAAAATTGGAGGCAGAAGGCGGGGGGGTGAACTCTGCATTCTTGCCCCTGCTGCTGCAGAGTCAGTTGCAGACGACTGGACGGTCAGACAGAAGGACTGTTATATTTAATTAGACAGTGACGCCTTGATCCTTCACAGTCTCTCTCTCCCCGGAACCCATATGTAAGGTCCAGATTGCTCTTCGATCACTCTCTTGATTTTGTGGTAGATTTCCTCGAAGCTCTCCCCTTCCACGATAGCTGGAATAAAAAAAACAGGACAGAGGGGGGCTTTGAATGTACGACAATGGGATTGGTCAAGCAGACCAGCGTTTGGGCTCCAGTGCCTTCATCAGTGTTACTGAAACTAAACTGAGTCAAGCAGACCAGCGTTTGGGCTCCAGTGCCTTCATCAGCTTCAGTTATTGAAACTAAACTGAGTCAAGCAGACCAGCTTTTGGGCTCTAGTGCCTTCATCAGGTTAACTCTGCAACTAAAACTGCTGTCAAGCAGACCAGCGTTTGGGCTCTAGTGCCTTCATCAGTGTTATGTGAAACTAAACTGAGTCAAGCAGACCAGCGTTTGGGCTCCAGTGCCTTCATCAGTGTTGAACTGAAACTAAAACTGCTGCTGCTGCTGCAGACCAGCGTTTGGGCTCTAGTTTGCTTTCATCAGCTTTATTATTGAAACTAAACTGTCATTCAGAGCTTTGACCAAAGCGTTTGGGCTCTAACTCTGCATCATCATCAACTGCTGAAACTAAACTGCAGTCAAGCAGACCAGCTCGTTTGGGCTCCTCATCCCTTCATCAGTGTTATATTTAACTAAACTGAGTCAAGCAGACCAGCGTTTGGGCTCCAGTGCCTTCATCAGTGTTATCAAAACTGCTGCTGCTGCTCAAGCAGACCAGTGTTTGGGCTCCAGTGCCTTCATCAGTGTTATTGAAACTAAACTGAGTCAAGCAGACCAGTGTTTGGGGGTCCAAAACTCAACCACCACAACAATGTCTGGCAAATACTTGACTGTGATTGGTCGGTTTGCGCGGCGCGGGTTTTTCTATGTGTTAGGAGGAGGGTTTTTACCTGAGAAGCACTCTGTGAATTCCTGCTCGAGTTTCACCGCCCGGTCAAAAGCTTTCCGAGCTTGATCCTCCGTCAACCTCTTATTAATTTCTCTGAAAAAAACAATACAAAAAAAAAAAGGTTACAGTATTATTCTTATTATTATTATTAATGAGCCGTTCAGGAGACGCTTTGATCCAAAGCGACTTACAGAGACTAGGGGGGGTGAACTCTGCATCATCAACAACTGCTGCTGCTGCTGCTGCAGAGTCACTTCCAATAGGACCTCGTTTGTTTGACGTCTCATCCGCTTCAGTTATGTTATATTTAATTAGTCATTTAGCAGACGCTTTGATCCAAAGCGACTTACAGAGACTAGGGGGGGTGAACTCTGCATCATCAACAACTGCTGCTGCTGCTGCTGCAGAGTCACTTCCAATAGGAGCTCGTTCGTTTGACGTCTCATCCGCTTCAGTTATGTTATATTTAATTAGTCATTTAGCAGTCGCTTTGATCCAAAGCGACTCACAGAAGACTGGGGGTGAACTCTGCATCATCAACAACTGCTGCTGCTGCTGCTGCTGCTGAGTCACTCCAATAGGAGCTCGTTCGTTTGACGTCTCATCCGCTTCAGTTATGTTATATTTAATTAGTCATTTAGCAGACGCTTTGATCCAAAGCGACTCACAGAGACTAGGGGGGTGAACTCTGCATCATCAACAACTGCTGCTGCTGCTGCTGCAGAGTCACTTCCAATAGGAGCTCGTTTGTTTGACGTCTCATCCGCTTCAGTTATGTTATATTTAATTAGTCATTTAGCAGACGCTTTGATCCAAAGCGACTTCCAGAGACTAGGAGGGTGAACTCTGCATCATCAACAACTGCTGCTGCTGCTGCTGCTGCTGCTGCAGAGTCACTTCCAATAGGAGCTCGTTTGTTTGACGTCTCATCCGCTTCAGTTATGTTATATTTAATTAGTCATTTAGCAGACGCTTTGATCCAAAGCGACTTACAGAGACTGGGGGGGTGAACTCTGCATCATCATCAACAACTGCTGCTGCTGCTGCTGCTGCAAATCAAGTCATTTTCAATTCTCGCTTTAAAAAGCAGTGATCACAATTAGTACAAAAATACCCCCCATGTAATTGAGTAGCGGGACCGTCCCAAACACTCACATGATGTTCTCCAGTGATTTGGGTCTGATGAACACAGCGATGGGGTGCAGCTGGGCCGCTTGCAGTCTCCGCACTGCGTTCGCCGAAACATCCAGGATGCAATGCTTTACTTGCTGTGTGGGGAGAAGAGAGGGGAGAGAGGCTTCACCAGACCTCTCTGTGCTTTACAATGCTTCCCTATGCTTCACCAGACCTCTCTGTGCTTTACAATGCTTCCCTATGCTTTACCACACCTCTCTGTGCTTTACAATGCTTCCCTGTGCTTTACCACACCTCTCTGTGCTTTACAATGCTTCCCTATGCTTTACTATGCTTCCCTATGCTTTACCATACCTCTCTGTGCTTTACAATGCTTCCCTATGCTTTACCAGACCTCTCTATGCTTTACAATGCTTGCCTATGCTTTACCACACCTCTCTGTGCTTCACAATGCTTCCCTATGCTTTACATGGTATTGGGGACTGGGGTATTAGGGAGTGTGGGTTGGGGTTTGGGGATCAGGGGGTGTGGGTTGTGGATCAGGGGGTGTGGGTTGGTGTTTGGGGATCAGGGGGTGTGGGTTGGGGTTTGGGGTTTGGGGTTTTGGGTTTGGGGATCAGGGGGTGTGGGTTGTGGATCAGGGGGTGTGGGTTGGGGTTTGGGGTTTGGGGTTTGGGGATCAGAGGGTGTGGGTTGGGGGTTGGGTTTTGGGGATCAGGGGGTGGGGTTGGGGGTTGGGGATCAGGGGGTGTGGGTTTGCGGTGGCTGTGCCCGTACCTGCTCTGCCACCTCCCTGACAGACTGCACGCTGGTCCCGTACAGGTGGCTGTTGTACTGGCCCGCCTCGATGAACTTGTGGCTCTGGATGTCCTTCTCCATCTGCTCCCGCGACGACACGAAGTGGTAATCCCTCCCGTCCACCTCGTACTCCCGCTTGGGCCGCGTGGTGTCTGAGAGGGGAGGGGGGAGGGGAGGGAGATTACTCCACCAGCACTCTGAACTCTCTTTGAATACATGATGTTAAATAAAATATCTGAATTCTGTTCATATAGTTTTGTCTCTCTGTGTGTCCGTCTGGCTCTGTGTGTGTGTGTGTGTGTGTGTGTGTGTCTGTCTATCTCTGCGTGTGTGTGTGTGTGTGTGTATGCGCCTGTCTGTGTGTGTCTGTCTGTCTGTCTGTGTGTGTGTCCGTCTCTGTGTGTGTGTCTGTCTCTGTGCGTGTGTCCGGCTGTCTCTGTGCGTGTGTCCGGCTGTCTCTGTGCGTGTGTCCGGCTGTCTCTGTGCGTGTGTCCGGCTGTCTCTGTGCGTGTGTCCGGCTGTCTCTGTGCGTGTGTCCGGCTGTCTCTGTGCGTGTGTCCGGCTGTCTCTGTGCGTGTGTCTGGCTGTCTCTGTGCGTGTGTCCGGCTGTCTCTGTGCGTGTGTCCGGCTGTCTCTGTCTGTCTGTCTCTGTGTCCGTGTGTCAGTCTGTCTCTGTGTGCCTCTCTGTCTCTGTGTGTGTGTCTGTGTGTCTGTCTGTCTCTGTCTCTGTGTGCATTTCTGTGTCTGTCTGTCTCTGTGTCTCTGTCTCCGTCTGTCTCTGCGTGTGTCCGTGTGTCCGTCTGTATCTGTGTGTGTCCGTGTGTCCCAAAGTGAAGGCACTCACGTGGCACGCAGGATCCAAACTTGTCTGGGAATTCGGAGAGGAGATCGTCGTTCACCCTGTCCTTCGTGGGACCGAGGATGATGATGGGACGGGCATATTGGACTGGAAAAACAAACACACAAATATCATCATCATCATCATCATCATTATTATCTGTTCAAATCACCTCATGCAGGAAGCGTTGATAGTTCAGGGGGATGAAGCGAGAGACAATCTGTGCTGCTGCTGGAACAGAAAACACAAGTGGGTCCAGAAATTGTCATTTTTTTTTTTTTTTTTTTTTAATTTAGTCGTTGCCAATTAGTTTTTATTATTTTCTCCCCAATTTGAAATGCCCGATTATTTTTTAGGCTCAGCTCACCGCTACCACCCCTGCGCTGACTCGGGAGGGGCGAAGACGAACACACGCTGTCCTCCGCCGCGTGTGCCGTCAGCCGCCGCTTTCTTTACACACTGCAGACTCACCGTGCAGCCGCCTCAGAGCTACAGCGTCGGAGGACAACGCAGCCCTGGGCAGCTTACAGGCAAGCCCGCAGGCGCCCGGCCAGACTACAGGGGTCGCTGGTGCGCGGTGAACCGAGGACACCCTGGCCGACCTAACCCTCCCTCCCCGGACGGCCTTTCGGCCAATTGAGCCGCCCCCCTGGGAGCTCCCGTCCACGGTCGGCTGTGGAATAGCCTGGACTCGAACTCGCGACGTCCAGACTATAGAGCGCATCCTGCACTCTAGCGAGTGCTTTTACTGGATGCGCCACTCGGGAGCCCGTCATTTTTTATTTTATATATATATATAAAAGTTACCTTCTATCTGCATGACTGTCTCGTAACTCTGAACAAAATCCTCTCTCCCTGTAGGAAGAAAACAGAGGGAAACGTTACACCTGATTAGCTCTATCTGAACAGAATTGAGATCTTTCATTTAACATCATGTAACTCAAAAGAAACTGCAAAATGATATTGCAAAAAAAAGCCCTAAGACTAGTACAGTAGTATTTCATGTTAGATTTCAAAATGTCAGTTTTTTTAATTGTCAGTTTTTTGTTCTATGGAAAACTACACAGCGGTGTGTGATTCAATATGTTAACATTGTTCAGCGGGTTTCATTCGACTTTATGAAGCAAAGCGAGTTCATTCTGTAGGGTGATGCACCACGTTTGACCACAGCTGCGTATATATATATATATATATATATATATATATATATATATATATATATATATATATAGAGAGAGAGGGATATATAAGATGCTGTGTAAGCGGAGCTGTGAGATGCCCGCGTTGGGTTTTCAGTACCTTGTGATCCGATGCTGTCTCTGCTCCGGTCCTGCACAGTGAAGAGAAGAGGAACACAAGAGATTTTATTATTTTTATTTTTGTTTACAACTGTAAGTCACCCTGGATAAGGGCGTCTGCTAAGAAATAAATAATAATAATAATAATAATAATGTGTATATCAAACAGCTTCTCAACACACACACACACAAAGACCGAGACATACACACAGACACACACACACCCACACACACACACACACAACAATTATGTCCGAGATGCTGAGCGCTGCCCCCTCTCTCTCACCCTGTCCTTCGTCTTTAGTCTGGACCATTCTTTTCTTTCTACCCTGGAGAGAGAAAAAAAGAGAAAAGAGAAAACGCGTTTTAAAAAATGGCTCCTGGATACAATCACACATATTGTATAACCAAGTCTCCCCCTCGTCTCTCCCCTCCTCACTCTGGGGGATGAAGCCGCTCTCCACCCCACCACCTCTCCCTGACCTCTCCCCGCTCCTCACCTCCTCACTCTGGGGGATGAAGCCGCTCCCCCCCCCCCCACCTCCCTGACCTCTCCCTCCTCACCTCCTCACTCTGGGGATGAAGCCGCTCTCCCCCCCCCTCACCTCTCCTGACCTCTGCCCGCTCCTCACCTCCTCACCCTGGGGATGAAGCCTCCCGCTCCTCACTCTGGGGGATGAAGCCCCCTCCCCCCCCACCTCTCCCTGACCTCTCCCGCTCCTCACCTCCTCACTCTGGGGATGAAGCCTCCCTCTCCCTCTCCCCTCACCTCCTCACTCTGGGGGATGAAGCCGCTCCTCCCCCCCACCTCTCCCTGACCTCTCCCCGCTCCTCACCTCCTCACTCTGGGGGATGAAGCCGCTCTCCCCCCCCCCCCACCTCTCCCTGACCTCTCCCCGCTCCTCACCTCCTCACTCTGGGGGATGAAGCCGCTCTCCCCCCCTCACCTCACCTCTCCCTGACCTCTCCCCGCTCCTCACCTCCTCACTCTGGGGGATGAAGCCGCTCCTCCCCCCCCCTCTCCCTGACCTCTCCCCGCTCCTCACCTCCTCACTCTGGGGATGAAGCCGCTCCTCCCCCCCCACCTCTCCCTGACCTCTCCCCGCTCCTCACCTCCTCACTCTGGGGGATGAAGCCGCTCTCCCCCCCCCCTCACCTCTCCCTGACCTCTCCCCGCTCCTCACCTCCTCACTCTGGGGGATGAAGCCGCTCCCTCCCCCCCCACCTCTCCCTGACCTCTCCCCGCTCCTCACCTCCTCACTCTGGGGATGAAGCCGCTCCTCCCCCAACTCTCCTGACCTCTCCCGCTCCTCCCTCCTCACTCTGGGGGATGAAGCCGCTCCCTCCCTCCCCACCTCTCCCTGACCTCTCCCCGCTCCTCACCTCCTCACTCTGGGGGATGAAGCCGCTCCCCCCCCCACCTCTCCCTGACCTCTCCCCATCTCCTCACCTCCTCACTCTGGGGATGAAACCCCCTCCCCCTCACCTCTCCTCTCCTCTCCTCACCTCCTCACCCTGGGGGATGAAGCTGCTCTCCCCCCCTCACCTCACCTCTCCCTGACCTCTCCCCGCTCCTCACCTCCTCACTCTGGGGGATGAAGCCGCTCTCCCCCCCTCACCTCTCCCTGACCTCTCCCCGCTCCTCACCTCCTCACTCTGGGGGATGAAGCCGCTCCCTCCCCCCCCACCTCTCCCTGACCTCTCCCCGCTCCTCACCTCCTCTTGCTGGGGATGAAGCCGCTCTCCTCCCCCTCCCCCTCGGGGCTCACTCTCCTGGCCTGCCACCACTCCTCGTCTCCGGTGTCGATCACGTGCAGCACCTCTCCGAACTGGAACCCCAGGGCCTGGCTCAGGAAGCCGCAGTCCTTCGTCTTGTCGTAGTGGAACAGAGCCCTGAGAGAGAGGGAGGGAGAGGGAGAGGGAGAGGGAGAGAGGGAGAGAGGGAGAGAGAGAGAGAGGGAGAGGGAGAGGGAGGAGGGGAGGAGGGAGACAGGGGATTACAAGTGTCTCTGTGTGAGTATTTCTCTGTATGTGTATATCTCTCTAAGTACCTGATGTAGAATCCTCTCTTGGTGTGTGTATATCTCTCTCTCTCTCTCTCTCTCTCTCTCATTCTCTCTCGCTCTCTCTCTCGCTCTCGCTCTCAGTACCTGATGTAGAATCCTCTCTTGGTGTGTGTATCTCTCTCTCTCGCTCTCTCTCTCTCAGTACCTGATGTAGAATCCTCTCTTGGTGTCTCTCTCTCGCTCTCTCTCTCTCTCTCAGTACCTGATGTAGAATCCTCTCTTGGTGTGTGTATCTCTCTCTCTCTCTCTCTCTCTCTCTCTCAGTACCTGATGTAGAATCCTCTCTTGGTGTGTGTATATCTCTCTACCTGATGTAGAATCCTCTCTTGGTGTGTGTGTCTCTCTCTCTCTCTCTCTCTCTCTCTCTCTCTCTCTCTCTCTCAGTACCTGATGTAGAATCCTCTCTTGGTGTGTGTATCTCTCTCTCTCTCTCTCTCTCTCTCAGTACCTGATGTAGAATCCTCTCTTGGTGTTGCTCCGCAGGGATGTCGTCCCGGATCCCAAGCTGTTGTTCATCAGCTGCTCTCGCAGGTCGTGAATCTTGGCCTCGAAGCGGCTGTACTCTGAAACACAAAACCACCGTTACACCTCCTTCTCTCTCCATCCCTCCCTCTCCCTCCCTCCCCCCCCTCCCTCCCTCCCTCCTCTCCATCTCCTTCTCCCCATCCCTTTCTCTCCCTCTCTCTTACCCTCTGGTTTGTACTGGGAGCCTCTCTCTTACCCTCTGGTTTGTACTGGGAGCCTCTCTCTTACCCTCTGGTTTGTACTGGGAGCCTCTCTCTTACCCTCTGGTTTGTACTGGGAGCCTCTCTCTTACCCTCTGGTTTGTACTGGCTGATGATGGTGACAGTCTGGCCTGCATTCTTCAGAGCAGCAGCTGCCTGCTCATGCGTGGCGCTCCTCAAATCCACTCCGTTCACCTGGAACGAGAGACCGTGATGTCACTGCCGGGGGGGGTGTCTGTGTGTGTGTCTCTGTGTCCGTATGTCTGTCTGTGTCACTGCGTACCTCTGTCTCAGTGTCTCTGTGTGTCTCAGTCTCTCAATGTGTCTCAGTGTCTCTGTGTGTCTCTGTGTCTCTCTGTGTGTGTCAGTGTCTCAGTCTCTCAATGTGTCTCTGTGTCTTGGTGTCTCGGTGTGTCTCAGTGTCTCTCTGTGTGTGTCAGTGTCTCAGTCTCTCAATGTGTCTCAGTGTCTCTGTGTGTCTCAGTCTCTCAATGTGTCTCAGTGTCTTGGTGTGTCTCTGTGTCTCTGTGTGTCCCTGTGTGTCTCAGTGTCTCAGTGTCTCTGCTCACCGACAGGATCTGGTCCCCTTTGCTCAGCTCTCCGCTCAAGTCTGCCGGCCCCCCTGCCAGGATGAAGGAGATGAAGATTCCCTCCCCGTCCTCCCCGCCGACGATGTTGAACCCGAGTCCGGTGGAGCCACGATGGATCACCACTCTCCGGGGCTCCCGGCTGCACAGACAAAACACCCACAATCCCCCGGGACAGGGTCAGACACAAACCAGCCTGACCGACGCACAACAACCCTAACAGAACTGTGCCATAGCAAAACACACAGAGCACAGTGTGATAAAGCACAGAGACAGCATGGTCAAGCACAGGGAAGCATTGTAAAACACAGAGAGGTCTGGTAAAGCATAGGGAAGCATTGTAAAGCACAGAGAGGTCTGGTAAAGCATAGGGAAGCATTGTAAAGCACAGAGAGGTCTGGTAAAGCATAGGGAAGCATTGTAAAGCACAGAGAGGTCTGGTAAAGCATAGGGAAGCATTGTAAAGCACAGAGAGGTCTGGTAAAGCACAGGGAAGCATTGTAAAGCACAGAGAGGTGTGGTAAAGCATAGGGAAGCATTGTAAACCACAGAGAGGTCTGGTAAAGCATATTTAAAAAAAAAAAAAAAATGGTAAACTAAGTCATATATAAAAGTGATGCACTTCCTGGATCTCCTGGAGGGTAAATTGCTCCCGCCCCTTCCACGCCTTCTTTCCTGTCATCAGCCAACCAGCTGCTGCGTCATCTGTTGACGGACCTGCTTTACAGCCAGTGAAAGTACGGCAACCAAAGCGAGAAAGAATAAACGGTTTTACCTGGGCGTGTCATCTTCTCCCAGCATGCCTTTGGGGAGGGGCGAGTATCTGTGCGGTGACGTGGGAGTGAGGGCTTGTGGGTAATCCGTGACCAGGAAGTTGGGGTGCGAGACCTCGTTGTCCATGTGGGTGGAGTATGCTGCTCAGGGGGAAAAACAAACACAAAAACACAAAAACACAAAAACAGCAGCCAGTTACTAAGGCGGTATTTTTTCTTTTTTTAAATCATGGATTTCAGGATTTTACTCATTGCTGTGTAACGTGGTGTAGTGTTGCCATTTATTTCTGAAAGAATCGTGTAAATATACATCTATTTTTATCACTTAAAAATAAATACAAATGTTTGCCTTATTTGATGGGCTGCCTGTTTCACTGCCTTCAGGAACCTGGCAGGTGGAGATTGGAGAGGGTGGAGTCTGGAGAGGGGGTGGGGTCTGCAGGGGGCGGAGACTGGATAGGGGTGGAGTCTGGAGAGGGGGAGGGACTGCAGAGGGTGGAGTCTGCAGGGGGGGAGACTGGAGGGGGTCTGCAGAGGGGTGGAGACTGGATGGGGGTGGAGTCTGGAGAGGGGGTGGGGGAGACTGGAGAGGGGGGGGGGAGTCTGCACTGGATGGGGGCAGAGGGGAGACTGGAGAGGGGGGTGGGGACTGCAGAGGGGGTGGGGACTGGATGGGGGTGGAGTCTGGAGAGGGGGCGGGGACTGCAGAGGGGGTGGAGACTCACAGCTGGTGAGGTCGGGCGGTGCATACGAGTCGTTCAGGTACGCGGTGGTGGGTTTGGCTACTTTCAGGTAGACGACCTCGGCCGTGTTCTTCAGAGCAGCTACAGCATCCTCATGCATCACATCCTCCAGACCGACATTGTTCACCTGAGAGAGAGACGGGGAGAGGGGAGAGAGAGAGAGAGAGACGGGGAGAGAGGAGGCAGAGAGTTAGAGTGGGGAGGGAGAGTGAGAGACACAGAGAGAGAGAGAGAGGGGGGGAGAGAGACAGAGAGAGAGGGAGACACAGGGAGACACAGAGAGAGGGGAGAGAGACAGAGAGAGAGGGGATGGAGGGAGAGAGAGAGAGAGAGAGAGAGAGAGAGACAGAGAAAGACAGAGAGAGAGAGAGATGGGGAGAGAGGAGGCAGAGAGTTAGAGAGGGGAGGGAGAGTGAGAGACACAGAGAGAGAGAGAGAGAGAGAGAGAGAGATGTAAAATAATGTATCAGTGAATATCACATGCTGACTGCATGCAAAAACACACCAGTGCATAAATGACATTTTACAGCTCAATTAAACAGCGAGAGCATATTCCGGTATTTGTTTAGATGTGCAGTGAAGCGGAGCCTCTTTCAGATCTCTGTGCAGTAGGAGAGGCGGGGGTCAGGGCAGCGCTACTTCACTCACAGCTAGAATCTTGTCTCCGATCTGCAGCCTGCAGTCCTTGTGCGCCGCCCCCCCCCTCGATGATTTTGGTCACGTAGATGCTGTTGTCTCCGGGGATGTGCTGATTCCCCAGCCCCCCAGCAATGCTGAAACCGAGACCTGGGGAGAGAGAGGGGGAGAGAGAGGGAGGGAGAGAGAGGGGGAGAGATCATTAAAACAGGTGCCTCGTCCGAAACTATCAATCACAACTGTTGTTTAATAGAAACTTGCTATGATTTTTCAAGCTGTCCTGCCCACCCCTCCCACTCCACATACATACATATACATTTATATATGGTTTGTCTCTGTGCATTACAATGCTTCCCTATGCTTCACCACACCTCTCTGTGCTTTACAATGCTTCCCTATGCTTTACCACACCTCTCTGTGCTTTTCAATGCTTCCCTATGCTTTACCATGCCTCTCTGTGCTTTACAATGCTTCCCTATGCTTTACCAGACCTCTCTGCTTTACCATACCTCTCTGTGTTTACAATGCTTTAAAATGCTTCCCAATGCTTTACCAGACCTCTCTGTGCTTACAATGCTTTATTCACACTTTGCTGTGGTTTTACCCTATGCTTTACCAGACCTCTCTGGGAAACTTTTCTAAATGGTTCCATTCATGCCTCTGTGCTTTCCCCCCTCTTTACTCTCCTTTATCACACTTTGCTGTGGTTTTACTGTGGGAAACTTTTCTAAGGGTTCCATTCAGCCCTTGCTCTCCCCCTCTCTCTCCCCCTCTCCCTCACCCTCACCTTTGGGTCCCTTGATGAGTTTGATCTCGGTGATTTTCTCCGCCGCACTCTTCCTGCGCATCACGTAGAGCCGGACGATGGCGCCCGCGTCCTTCAGAGCTTCCACTGCCATGCTGTGGGACACCTCTCGCACGTCCATGTCGTTCACAAACAGGATGCTGTCGTTCACCCTGCAGCCACCGGGGGGGAGACAAACACACTGTTAACTGGGCACTTAGTTCTGATGCTCCTCCGAGATTGTGGAGCTCATTATTATTATTATTATTATTATTATTATTATTATTATTATTATTATTATTAATTAGTCATTTAGCAGATGCTTTTATCCAAAGCGGGTGAACTCTGCATTATCAACAACTGCTGCTGCTGTAGAGTCACTTCCAATAGGAGCTCGTTTGTTTGACGTCTCATCCGAAGGATGGAGCACAAGGAGGTGAAGCGACTTGCTCAGGGTCGCGCACACACACACACACACAAACACACACACACACACACACACACACACACACACACACACACACACACACAGGGAGTCAGTGGCTGAGCCAGGATTTGAACCTCCTGGTAACCCCCAAGTCTCATGAATTGCAGGTGCAGTTTTCAGCAAACAGCTGTAGTTGTAATTGGAATAGAATTTACCCCAGGTTTGATAGGAACAGTATTGGGGAGGGAGGGGGGGGGGTACTGTACCTGAGCCTGCCGTCCTGTGCTGCCGCCCCCCCAGGGATGATTTTGGTGATGAAGATGCTGGGGTCGTCCCCCACGTGGGGGTTATCGGTACCCCCCGCGATGCTGAACCCCAAGCCGGAGTTACCCTGAAAACGACAGAACCCCCCCCAAAAAAGTGAGGCGGATCAGAATTAACCACACTGCAATAAATCAGTGTTTTCCTCGTCGAAAAGCCACGACCGTTGATCCAGATCGCACGGATTGATTATCCGAGCTCTCCGCAGAAATCAGAAAAAAATAAATAAAAAATCGATCGGGGCTGATTTACCGTTCCGAGTGAAACGAGTGAAGAAATGTTCACAAAGCAATACTCTTACTCCACACTCACCCTCTCCAGAGTGATCTCTTCATATTCCACCTCTCCATCCGTGCCGTTAATCTGGGAGAGAGAGAGAGAGGGAGAGAGAGAGAGAGAGAGATCAGCAAAAAACACCAGGCGACAGTTATTATTATTATTATTATTAATTCCTTAGCAGACGCCCTTATCCAGGGCGACTTACAATTGTTACAAGATAGCACATTATTTTTACATACAATTCCCCATTTATACAGTTGGGTTTTTTTTACTGGAGCAATCTAGGTAAAGTACCTTGCTCAAGGGTACAGCAGCAGTGTCCCCCCACCTGGGATTGAACCCACGACCCTCCGGTCAAGAGTCCAGAGCCCTAACCACTACTCCACACTGCTGCCCCATCACTGTGGAGTTCAACCTGAAGCTAGCTTTTTTTGCTGCTCTGAGAATGAGTTTCTATCTTCTCATTAAAAGGGACACAGTCTGTTTTTTAAAAAAAAGGAGGGGGGGGGGGCTATCGATTCCAAATTGTAGCTCCGTCAGGTAACGATGGAATTACACTTGAAAAAAAAAAAAATGGGGTGTGTCGCTCTCTTCTCTGCCAGTGACGTCAGGAAAGCAATTAGTCTCCCAACGTAATGACCTGGCAGGGAGACTGCGTTCAGATCTGGCAAAAGCGATCCTCGCTAATTCCTTCTTTATTTTACAGATATATTTTTAAGTGGTTAAAAAAAGGGGTCTCGATACCAGGAGGTTCAAATCCTGGCTCAGCCACTGACTCCCTGTGTGTGTGTGTGTGTGACCCTGAGCGAGATGTAAAACTAACGAGCTCCTATTGGAAGTGACTCTGCAGCAGCAGCAGCAGCAGCAGTTGTTGATGATGCAGAGCTCACCCCCCCTAGTCTCTGTGAGTCGCTTTGGATAAAAGCCTTCTAAATGACTAAATAATAATAATTTTCCAGCAGGAGTCAGCTCTGAAATGGGGATGCGATCAGCGAGATTAATATGCTCTGGCAGACTGGGTGGGTGAACACTGCTGTAGATAAACACACACACACACAGAGAGAGACACACAAAGACACAGAGACACACAGAGAGCTACAGCTCAGTGACTCAAACCAGGGGCAGAGTCACAATTAATGAGAGCCGAAGCAAGGCAATTAATCACAAGCAGACACTGATGAAGGCGCAGGCCCATGTTAGTCAAAGGATCAGCTGGAACAGCTACACAAAATACACACTATGACATTTTGTATATTACAGTAAATATATGTATTTTGTACTGTACCGTTCTGCTGATCTTAATAAAAAAATATATATATATTATATATATAATTTATTGTTGTAGTTTTGTTTTCCTCCCTCATGCTCTTTGTTATACTGTGCATTTGTCATAGTTTACCATGGTTTGTTTTTGTAATATGCTTTACCAGACCTCACAGTGCTTTACAATGCTTCCCTATGCTTTACCAGACCTCTCTGTGCTTTACAATGCTTCCCTATGCTTTACCACACCTCTCTGTGCTTTACAATGCTTCCCTATGCTTTACCAGACCTCTCTGTGCTTTACAATGCTTCCTTGCTTTACAACCTGCTTTATGCTTCCCTATGCTTTACCAGACCTCTCTGTGTTTACAATGCTTTATGCTTTTAATGCTTTACCTTCCTATGCTTTACCAGACCTCTCTGTGCTTTTTACAATGCTTCCAATGCTTCCCTATGCTTTACCAGACCTCTCTGTGCTTTACAATGCTTCCCTATGCTTTACCAGACCCTATGCTCTCTGTGCTTTACAATGCTTCCCTATGCCTTCTGTGCTTTTACAATGCTTCCCTATGCTTTACCAGACCTCTCTGTGCTTTACAATGCTTCCCTAATGCTTCCAGACCTCTTTGTGCTTTGCTTCCCTATGCCAGACCTCTCTGTGCTTTACAATGCTTCCCTATGCTTTACCTTCCTATGCTTTACCATTCCCACCTCTCTGTGCTTTACAATGCTTCCCTATGCTTTACCAGACCTCTCTGTGCTTTACAATGCTTCCCTATGCTTTTACCAGACCTCTCTGTTTACAATGCTTTACTAATGCTTTACCAGACCTCTCTGTGCTTTTAAATGCTTCCCTAAGACCTCTCTGTGCTTTTACAATGCTTCCTATGCTTTACCAGACCTCTCTGTGCTTTTCCCTATGCAATGCTTCCTTCCCTATGCTTTACCACCTCTCTGTGCTTTTACCTTCCTATGCTTTACCAGACCTCTCTGTGCTTTTACAATGCTTCCCTATGCTTTACCACACCTCTCTGTTTACAATGCTTTACAATGCTTTACCAGTGCTTTACCACCCTCTCTGTGCTTTACAATGCTTCCCTATGCTTTACCAGACCTCTCTGTGTTTTTACAATGCTTCCCTATGCTTTACCAGACCTCTCTGTGCTTTACAATGCTTCCCTATGCTTTACCAGACCTCTCTGTGCTTTACAATGCTTCCCTATGCTTTGCTTTGTGTACTAGTCAGGCTGATGCACAGACAGACAGACAGACAGACAGACAGACAGACAGACGTGAGTTGACAGTAGAAATGTTTCTTACGTATGGAGAGGCATCGATACTGTCTGTATTTACAACCATGGGATGGGAGTTTGCCTATAAAAACACAACAAAGAAGAGAAAATAAAGCAATCTAACAAAACATGAAAATATTTCACTAGCCAGGTTTGAAAATTGAAATGATCTGAACCCCCTCGCCCCTCCTTCTCGATGTCTACACAGAAGCCCTAAAAATGATCCGTTTCTCTGCGTGGTTTTTTTTTCCTCACAGTGAATGACGACAAAGCTCAGATTTTCTTTGTGTTCAGCTTCAAATCATAAAATTGGTGTGAAATTTCACTGATCTGATTAGGGAAACACGGCTAACTGACTGGTTCTCAAAATAGAACGCAGTAGCCAAAAATAAGTTTTTCATTTTTTTTTGGTGTGCGTGTGAAGAAATATTGATTCAAAATGCGTTACATAAATACAGCTCGTGTTCCGAGTGATTCAAAAGGAAAAAAAAGAGATTTTTTAAAAGTTTCAGTCCGTTTTCTGGTAGCGCAGTGGAAGCAAGCACCTCTCAAAGGGTCGGGTCGGGTCGGGTCGGGTCGGGGAGAATCGGTTGCATTTTCTTTTCGCTGATCTTCAAAAACGATGCAGGCTGACCAAATCTTTTTTTATGCTGATCAGCGTCAACGTCAGAGACCAATTTCAAATTAAAACACTGGAGAGAATACCCGTAAACCGAAAACACACGCTTGGAAAATAAGACGTGCTTTTTTATATATATATAATTTATGATCTGGCTTTGCTGTCTTTTTTTACGGACCGTTGATCCAACCTCTCTGTGCTTTACAATGCTTCCCTATGCTTTACCAGACCTCTCTGTGCTTTACAATGCTTCCCTATGCTTTACCAGACCTCTCTGTGCTTTACAATGGTTCCCTATGCTTTACCAGACCTCTCTGTGCTTTACAGTGCTTCCCTGTGCTTTACCAGACCTCTCTGTGCTTTACAATGCTTCCCTATGCTTTACCAGACCTCTCTGTGCTTTACAATGCTTCCCTGTGCTTTACCAGACCTCTCTGTGCTTTACAATGCTTCCCTATGCTTTACCAGACCTCTCTGTGCTTTACAATGCTTCCCTATGCTTTACCACACCTCTCTGTGCTTTACAAGACCTCTCTGCTTCCTGATGCTTTACACCTCTGTGTGCTTCCCTATGCTTTACCAGACCTTTACCACACCTCTCTGTGCTTTACAATGCTTCCCTATGCTTTACTATAGATCTCTCTGTGCTTTTACAATGCTTCCCTATGCTTTACCAGACCTCTCTGTGCTTTTTTAATGCTTCCCTATGCTTTACCAGACCTCTCTGTGCTTTACAATGCTTCCCTATGCTTTACCAGATCTCTCTGTGCTTTGCAATGCTTCCCTATGCTTTACCAGACCTCTCTGTGCTTTTACCTCTCTGTGCTTTACAATGCTTCCCTATGCTTTACCAGATCTCTCTGTGCTTTACAATGCTTCCCTATGCTTTACCACACCTCTCTGTGCTTTACAATGCTTCCCTGTAATTTGGTACATTATAGACGTCTATACATCGGCGAGACGATAAAAGGCCAGATAGCTAAGTTCATCCCGGGTGTATTTACAAAAACGCGGGGGTTTCTAATGGCTCCCATTCTAAATGACCCGTCCCTGACTCGCGTCGTCGTTGGTTAAAGTTCTGTGTGGGTTTGGACGCAGAGGTAATTACCAGCTGTCAGAGAAAACGCATCTCTCTCAAACACTTCTGCAAAGCGCCGGGTCCTTTCTGTATAAAACCTCATTAACTCTTAGTCCCCGACTGCCCACCCCCACCGTTGCCATGGCTACTCCGTAGCAACAGCTGCTACATCCCCCTCCCCACCCCCTCGGGAGGGGAAGCCGGTTTCCTAGGCAACAGAAGCTTCTGTTCCAGCGCGTTCTCGCAATTATCATGCAAAACGGGCGGATTAATAATCAATGTGAAGACAGTGAGTCAGGATAGGCCAAGAGAAAACGAAATGTAAAAATATATAGAATAAAAACCGAGAGGAAACAATGGATTCAATCAAAACAAGGGAATGTAATCAAAAATGTGCTCCCGGGGTCTATAAATAAACCCTGAAAACAGTGTGGGGGGGGAGGCCTGGCTTCATATAAAATAGAATGACGTAAGATGCAGAAACACAGCCTTAGTTTCCATCAGCAGCAGATCGGAGCTCAAATCGCATTTAGACTCTCTCTATCTGTCTCATTTTGGATTGCAGGCTGGCAAACTATCCCTAAAGACTGATTTTCCAGGTTTTACTACATCATTGATTAGCCCACAGGGTGCCTAGGTAACCAGCTCAGGTGTGTCTGATTAAACTCGTAATAAAACCAGGAATGGATCACACTGCTAAGCAACTGGGAGTTTGCATCATCTAGAATTTTAGGATTGAGACATAATGAACAGAATAGAATTAACTAATGAACTAATTTTGCTTCCTGAAGTCGGACGAAAGCTGCTGGATGATGTTACCTCGTTAACATGTTGAATTACACACCAGCGCTTTGTAGTTTTGCCAGGTACTTAACGAAAAAACTGACAAATTGAAATTTCAAGATCTAACATGAAATACTGCTGTACTGCTATTAAACCTTCCGGGAGACTTTTAGGCGATATCATTTTTGTAGTTTCTTTTGATTACATGATGTTAAATAATAAAAAATCTAAAATTATGTTCATATATTTTTTTTTTAATTATGTTACAATCCTAAAAATTCTAAGGTGCTGCAAAACTTTGCTGTCGCTGCATTTTTTATTTATTTATTTTTTACATCGACTAGAGTGTTGCAGGGGGGACCGGTTAATTGGTAACACCGCCCTGTTGTACCAGCTGTGCCCTGGATGATTTGCCGACTGAAAAGGAGAAGAAATTCACAGCACCCCCTCCTTCCTGTTCTCCTATTTATCACAACACAGACCCATCTTTCAGAGCCTGTTGAAAACTGTCCCGTCTTTTCCCCTCTGTAGTGAAGTGCCAACGAAGGGTTAAGTCCGAGAGGTTGCCGGAGGCCCCCTCATCAAGTGCTTTCTGGGCGTGCTTCTTTCCTCTGCGCCAGTGCTTCCTGCCAAGGCTGCCTTGCAGTGTTTCTGCTTTTGGTCTTGCGCTGTAGCTCTTTCCCAGGGACTTGCAAAGTGTGATGAAGCTTCCTGCCAAGGCTGCCTTTAACCTCTGCAGTGTTTCTGCTGTTTGGTCTTGCCGTGTGTGTTTGGTTTGGCTAGATCTCTAAACAAAAACTTTCCCCATGGGAAAAGCATTGCAAAGTGTGATGAAGCACAGTGACAGCCTGGCAAAGCATAGGGAAGCATGGTAAAGCACAGAGAGGTCTGGTAAAGCAGAGAGAGAGAGGGAGAATATCTGCAGCCCTGGCTTATTGAGTTAGCCCACGCACAGCGCTCTCTGAAGAAATGTCACAACTTGTTTTGAGAGCGCGTCTCCGGCGATGCCCCGGGTCAGAGCTGTGTGAACACTGTGAGGAGGGACTGTGTTACTGAAATCTTCAAATCAAGGGTGAGTGCCAGCCTCAGGACTGACAAAACTCACCACTGCACAGTGGAGAGAGAGAGGCTGTGTGTGTGGAACTGTGTGTGTGTGTGTGTGTGGAGCTGTGTGTGTAACTGTGTGTCTTCAAAACTGCAGAGAGGTGTGGTAAAACATAGGGAAGCCTATGCTTGTAGCACCAGACCTCTCTGTGCTTTAAAGCAATGCTTCCCTATGCTTTGGTAAAGCATACCAGACCTCTCTGTGCTTGTACAATGGCTTCCCATCATGCTTCTTATACAAACAGACCTCTCCAAAGATGGGAGGGAGGTGAATATTTTGGTCGTTTTTCACTGCTGGGAGAGTGGAGAACAATAAATAAAACCAAGGTATTGATCCAGCATACCTCAAAACAAACCATCGCTAAAGCCTGTTATATAAACCAGTACAGCCTCAAATCTGACCCCCTCCAGGCTTTATCTCCTGTCTGTCCTGCCTGCATGAAAACCTGTTCCATGTTTAAGAACACGGAGACAGTTCTACTGAGTTCTTTGCTGTTGTCTTTTACTGTGGGGAAACAACAGGCTTTCATGTGAGGGCTTTGGTTTACCATTAAAAAAAAAAAAAAGTGTTTTGTGGCTGCGCGATTTTTTGTTCGATATGCTTCCCAATAAAACGACCATTTGTTTAATGTTATCAGGAAGAAAATAAAACGTATTCTGTAAGATTATCCTGTTCCTGTGGAAGCCGCAGAGTCTCTGGAGATGCCAGATCATCACGCATCCACAGCCTGACAGCTACCGACTCCCAGAAAGAAAATTAATGAGAGAGAGAGAGAGAGAGAGAGAGAGAGAGAGAGAGAGAGAGAGAGAGACTGTATTGAAATTAAGTCCGGCTAACAGCTTTCCAGGTGGCAAATGTATTAGAACACCCCCATTGCAATGCTTCTCTATGCTTTACCAGACCTCAATTATTCATTATTACGTTTACCAGACCTCTCCGCTTTTATAACGCTTCCCTATGCTTTACCACACCTCTCTGTGAAGCCGTTCCCTATGGTTTACCAGGGTTGCACAAGCCCCTATGCTTTACCTCCTCTCTGTGCTTTACAATGCTTCCCTATGCTTTACCAGACCTCTCTGTGCTTTATGATTTTGACTGGCTCTGTTTTTGCATCGCACATTGAATGCATATTTTACCACACCTCTCTGCTTTTACAATGGGATTGTGACTGGAATTTTACCACACCTCTCTGTGCTTTAATGCTTCCCTATGCTTTACATATTCTCTGTGCTTTGGAATGCTTCCCTATGTTTTAAAATACCTAATGCTTCCCTATTTTACCACCCCTCTGTGCCCCCTATGCTTTACAATAGACCTCTCTGTTGAGAAATGTCTCTCTGTGCTTTGCAATGCTTCCCTATGCTTTACCACACCTCTCTGTGCAATTTTTTTTTACAGACTTGTCCACAATGAAAAAATAAATTTTAATTAAAATATGCTTTAAAATATTGGCTATATTAACGACTTTTACAGCACAAGTGCAATGCTTTCCTCTCTGT
>CM072717.1:651000-778500 GCA_036884735.1 Huso huso
GAGGAGGGGTGGATAGGGAGAGAGGAGAGAGGAGGGATGGAGAGAGAGGAGAGAGAGGAGGGAGGGAGAGAGAGGAGGGATGGATGGATAGAGAGGAGGGATGGAGAGAAAGGAGAGAGAGGAGGGAGGGAGAGAGAGAGAGGAGGGATGGATAGGGAGAGAGGAGAGGGATGGATAGGGAGAGAGGAGAGAGAGGAGGGAGGGAGAGAGGAGGGAGAGAGGGAGAGGGAGAGAGAGAGGAGAGAGAGGAGAGAGAGAGGGGGGGAGAAGAGGCGTTTTTTTAGCAAGCTGGGCCTGGAGGAGAGATGGAGAGATAGAGAGAGTGAGAGAGGAGGAGTGGGAGGATCCGCATAATGTAACAGGATATTTTTTGCAGTGTTTTTTTTAAATATCTACACACACACACACTGCTGTGCAAAAGTCTCAGACATGTTGCATTATGAGCATCAATAATTTACTCAACGCGACACTTCAGGAATAGAAAGACGACACGCGTTGAATTGACAACAGAGCTGGCAGAAGGCTCACCTTGTGCAATATATTGTATCCCGAAATTCTGTGTGGCCCAACACGGTGTTATAATAAAGGGCATAAATAAGAGACATTCTGGAGACCCGGATGCACCCCCCCCCCCCCCGAAATAAAAATAAATACACTTGTAACCCCCCCATTCTCTTCACACCGTGCTGGACTGAGCGGACAGGCAGCGTTTGTGTTGCCGTATCTCTCTCTCCCTTTTACAGCACCAGAGAGAGAGAGAGAGAGAGAGAGAGATGCGGCGCGGTAAGCCGGCAAAATACCGTCCCTTGTATCAAATCGATGCATTTCATATTCTGACCCCCCCACCCCCGTTACGTTATCCAAATAGATGTTAACCCATACCTTCCCAAACACACACACACACACACCATGTTAAACTAACCATTATATGATCATCTGTAAAGATATTCCTTAGTAAAATCATTCAAAGTGTAATAAAGCACGATAAAGCATAGGGAAGCATTGTAAAGCACAGGGAGGTCTGGTAAAGCATAGGGAAGCATTGTAAAGCACAGAGAGGTCTGGTAAAGCATAGGGAAGCATTGTAAAGCACAGAGAGGTCTGGTAAAGCATAGGGAAGCATTGTAAAGCACAGAGAGGTCTGGTAAAGCATAGGGAAGCATTGTAAAGCACAGAGAGGTGTGGTAAAGCACAGGAAAGCATTGTAAAGCACAGAGAGGTGTGGTAAAGCACAGGAAAGCATTGTAAAGCACAGAGAGGTGTGGTAAAGCATAGGGAAGCATTGTAAAGCACAGAGAGGTGTGGTAAAGCACAGGAAAGCATTGTAAAAAAGCACAGAGAGAGGTCTGGTAAAGCATAGGGAAGCATTGTAAAGCACAGAGGGTGTGGTAAAAGCATAGGGAAGCATTGTAAAGCACAGAGAGGTCTGGTAAAAGCATAGGGAAGCATTGTAAAAGCACAGAGGGTCTGGTAAAGCATAGGGAAGCATTGTAAACAGCAGAGAGGTCTGGTAAAGCATAGGGAAGCATTGTAAAAAGCACAGAGAGGTCTGGTAAAGCATAGGGAAGCATTGTAAAGCACAGAGAGGTATGGTAAAGCATAGGGAAGCATTGTAAAGCACAGAGAGGTCTGGTAAAGCATAGGGAAGCATTGTAAAGCACAGAGAGGTCTGGTAAAGCATATTAAAAAACAAACCATAGCAAACTATGGTAGACTCACAGTATAATCATGTGAACAACAGCAACATTGCCATGCAGATGCACAGAGGTAAACCTGAATAAAACAGCACAGAAGATGTTCCTAATTCAGAGATAAAGCAGCCGTTAAGCCATGTGGATGAATTGAGGAATCAGGGAAGACTGCAGCCTCATTAAATGTGCAGAAAGCCTGCCAGCGGCGACGCTGCAATTCAATACAAGGTCAGGCTCAACACGAACATCTGTAATTTTATGGTAATAAAACGAATAAATGCGGCACTATGCAGAAGGGAGCTTTCAGTCCGATCTGTGTGGCTTTATTAGAATTTATTATTCGTTTTTGTGTCATCACTTTAAAAAAACAAAAACACCAAGCAGCTCGTTGACGTAACGATGTTTCATTTCACAGTTTCACTCGACTTTCTGAAGCAAAGTGAGTTCATTCTATAGGGGCGATGTGAAACTTGCAGCCAGAGCTGTACATGACGTAGAGAGTGAATCAGTGAACGACGATGCTGGGAGTTTTGCTAAATGGATCGTGTCTATTTAGTGACACTATTCATGTTTTTTCCTTTGAAGGCAGGAAATAAATTACCTTTTTGTTTAAAAAAAAATAAATAATTGTGAACTTGATTGCTGTCTTGGGTATGCTGTCTTTCTCAGCTAGACCAGGACCGAGCAGAGGGAGGCTGTTCAGAGAGTATAAGAGCCTCCCTTTCTCTTTCTCAGCTAGACCAGCACAGAGCAGAGGGAGACTGTTCAGAGAGGATAAGAGCCTCCCTTCCTCTTTCTCTGCTCCACCAGCACAGAGCAGAGGGAGGCTGTTCAGAGAGTAGAAGAGCCTCCCTTTCTCTTTCACCAGCACAGAGCAGAGGGAGGCTGTTCAGAGAGGATAAGAGCCTCCCTTTCTCTTTCTCTGCTCCACCAGCACAGAGCAGAGGGAGGCTGTTCAGAGAGTATAAGAGCCTCCCTTTCTCTTTCTCTGCTCCACCAGCACAGAGCAGAGGGAGGCTGTTCAGAGAGGATAAGAGCCTCCCTTTCTCTTTCTCTGCTCCACCAGAGCAGAGGGAGGCTGTTCAGAGAGGATAAGAGCCTCCCTTTCTCTTTCTCTGCTCCACCAGCAGAGAGGGAGGCTGTTCAGAGAGTATAAGAGCCTTTTCTCTTTTCTGCTCCACCAGCACAGAGCAGAGGGAGGCTGTTCAGAGAGGATAAGAGCCTCCCTTTCTCTTTCTCTGCTCCACCAGCACAGAGCAGAGGGAGGCTGTTCAGAGAGTATAAGAGCCTCCCTTTCTCTTTCTCTGCTCCACCAGCACAGAGCAGAGGGAGGCTGTTCAGAGAGGATAAGAGCCTCCCTTTCTCTTTCTCTGCTCCACCAGCACAGAGCAGAGGGAGGCTGTTCAGAGAGGATAAGAGCCTCCCTTTCTCTTTCTCTGCTCCACCAGCACAGAGCAGAGGGAGGCTGTTCAGAGAGTATAAGAGCCTCCCTTTCTTTCTTTCTCTGCTCCACCAGCACAGAGCAGAGGGAGGCTGTTCAGAGAGATAAGAGCCTATAAGCAGAGCCTCCCTCCCTTTCTCTTTCTCAGCTCCACCAGCACAGAGCAGAGGGAGGCTGTTCAGAGAGGATAAGAGCCTCCCTTTCTCTTTCTCAGCTCCACCAGCACAGAGCAGAGGGAGGCTGTTCAGAGAGGATAAGAGCCTAAAGCAAACAGAATTTGACTTTTTTTGTTGTTGTCAATAGAGACAGAAAAACAGTCTTCCATCCTAAATGACCTTTTTAAACACGCTGCCTTTATATTTAAAATCAGTCTGTGAACAGCCAGGACCCAACGGCAGTGAACACAGAGGCCATCTGTCTGCGATTGCAGAGCAACGGAGCAGAGATCAGAAAGCTGCTATTCCTTCAGGACCCCCTCCTCCGAGCCCGTCACAGACAGCTCGGGAGGCTGGGAGCTTCCGAAACAAACCGTCAATTTCCTCACTGTTAAAACGACTTATACAGTTTCTCTTTGCATCATTTGAATAGCTGCAGAAGATTTTCTTAACGTTGCATGCTGGCTTTCTGAGCTGCAGAATGGTCAGCTTCCTCCTCTTGAGTGATACTCGAGTCGCTCTCAAAAAGTATTTCTTAAAAAGAAGGAAGAGTTTGAACCCTGGCGTGCCTCCATCCCCATGCGCTCAGCTTGTTTGAAGGACCCTAAATTGACAGGCACCTGACCGGACTTTCTGTTCAAATCGTGTGACGATGGTCCCGCCTCCTGCTCCATCTGTCTGTCTAAATATAGTTGAAAGATGTGGATTGGAGGCGGGGGGTGGGGAGGGGGGGGGTGGGGGGGAGGGGGGGGGGCTGTATGGGGGTCCGGCAGTTAGGATTCCCCAGACAAACTCAAATCCAGGTATTCCTACTGTTAAAGATGTTAAAATGAATGGATTGTTTAGGGTCTCGTTTCTGGTAACACAACTGGGGTAGAATACCGGGGGTCAGTGTAAAACCGAGACTGTGTGGTTTGATTTCCGGGATGCGCAGTATTCCAGTTCTAGAGTGAAAGTGTGTGTGTGTGGGAGGGATGTAGCGATAAGGGGATTAGCCTTTCTCTAACTGCCTGCCTCTTTCCTTCCTTCCTTCCTTCCTTCTCTCTCTCATCTCAACTCTGTTGCTATGAAACCGATGTTCTCCCGTTGCTGTGACAACGAAAGCTGGCCTGGAGCTGGGGGGAGGGGGGGGTGTAACAGATGCCCCCCTTCCCCTCAGGGTTCAGAAAGAACTGTCATATCCCATGCCAGACTCTTCCAGTTTTCCAGAACTCCAATACAGTATTACAGAGACAGCTAAAGCCACTGTGGCAGTACATGGGTTTTGACGTAGCAATATGCTGACACCTAGTGGTGGCTTTAGGTTACTACAGCCCCTGCAGCAGCTTGCATTTAATTGAAATAAAATCGTTGTTGATTTGCCTTCATCAGTGTTACTGAAACTAGAAGAGACTGAGTCAAGCAGACCAGCGTTTGGGCTCCACTGCTTTCATCAGTGTTATTGAAACTAAACTGAGTCAAGCAGACCAGCGTTTGGGCTCCAGTGCTTTCATCAGTGTTATTGAAACTAAACTGAGTCAAGCAGACCAGCGTTTGGGCTCTAGTGCCTTCATCAGTGTTATTGAAACTAAACTGAGTCAAGCAGACCAGCGTTTGGGCTCTAGTGCCTTCATCAGTGAAAACTAAACTGAGTCAAGCAGACCAGCGTTTGGGCTCCAGTGCCTTCATCAGTGTTAAACTAAACTGAAACTAAACTGAGTCAAGCAGACCAGCGTTTGGGCTCCAGTGCCTTCATCAGTGTTACTGAAACTAAACTGAGTCAAGCAGACCAGCGTTTGGGCTCCAGTGCCTTCATCAGTGTTACTGAAACTAAACTGAGTCAAATTAATACTGTATTGCTTGACAGCCAACTACAAATCCCAAGTCCCCAACAAAAATAGGGAGCCACTTCTTAAAAATTGCTCTCAAAATAACCCCCAAATATGTACATTTGAACACATGAACCACAAGCACAGCGCTGCCACACTTACCTTGATGCAGACGAACATGTCGATCTTCAATACAATTCGAACACACACGCACGCACACACGTCACTAAAGTCACTTTTGCACGATTCTCTACTTTTCTAATGCTTAGATCTTTATTTGTCTTGTTTACTAAACTGTCCCAGCAAAAACCAATGCTTCAGAAAAGACTCCTCAAAGCTTATTGTGCGGAAATGAGGCTGGGGGGTAAGGGGGAAGCGCTTCAGTGTAACACACGGCTCTGGTGAATAATGCTTCGCCGCACAGTGCAACGTCAATATGCTTCCCCACCTCCGTGACCCGAGCACAGTCACTAACAACGCGGGCCATTTGAAGTGGTCTCTTTATAACAACGCAAGCAGATGGGAGCCCTTATAAACAGCGTCTTAAAAAAATAAACAGTACAAACTGGGTTCAGCAATAGCGCCTTCAGGTCACTGTGTAGCATTGTAACCACGTGGAGCTTCCTGTGTATCTAAAACGCAGCGTGTATGTCATTCACAAACTCCACAGAGTTCACACACAAACTGGACTTGGGGGGCGGTCCCGCGGTTAAGTAAGGGGGTTCAAACGCACAATGACAGGATGTCTGCCGTATCTCCCTTTAAAAAGAAAAATGACTTTAAAAAGATGACACAATCTTTCAAAAGGCGAGGCAATGCAAATAACGCTACTTCCACGCGTGTTCACAGACAAAGCACACGTGGACACGGACTTACCAGTGTTGAAGCGGCGGATGTATACAGCGGGGTGTGGCCACCAGAAAGTAGTTCCGGCTGCAAAAAAAAAAAAAAAGCGGGAGTGAGCCGCGTGCTTTTCAGAGCGTGAAAGGGGCAGGTTCTGTGAAATAACGTATCGTGACGTCAGATACTTCAAATCTTGCCTTCAGTAATGTATGAACGCTGATCACTGCAGCCCATCCATAGCGCTGAATCTAACCTGCACTACCGACAGAGGCCACCAGAGGTCGCCTTTGTCCCAAATTGACTTGCAAGTGGATCCAGAGCGTGTCTGGTAGCGTCTGGTGTTCGGCAGCCCGTACCGCAGCGCTATTAAAGCGTTCGGTTTCTCAGAGAAGGTAGGAATGGGTATTAAAAGGGTCAGAAGCATCTCAGGGAGTTAAAAAAAAAAAAAAACACTTATTTTACTGTTTTTGGAATCATTCTGAGTGATGTTAAGGTATTCCAGTCTATACATCTGACTTTACTTAGCTTTGGGCTTTGCAATGTAATTCCAATCCAGTCTAGTTATATTAAACTGCAGTTACGATGCAGGGATGGAAATGAGACTACTATTGCATAGCGGATCCCATTCCTGGTTTCACTGCGATTTTAATAATAAGACACATCTGAGCTTGTTGCCTAGACACACTGGGGCTGATCAAGCTGGTTTTAAAACCTGGAATGGGTGACACTGCTGTGCAGCAGGAGTCTGGTTTCCCTCCCTCGCATTGGAGACCTATAGCAGCCTATGGAGATGCAGAGGAGGTTGGATTCTATGGGTCGTTTTGTGGCCGCTTACCTTCATGGGGGAGATGTGCGAGTGGGAGACGTATCCGTGCACGTTCTCGATCTGGGATAGGTTCTTCTCGGACACGTGAACCAGCTCCGGAGCCTTCCCCTGATTGGTTAGGTGGGTAGGACTGTGTTCCAAAGGGGGCGTGTCTTCATCTTGGTAACGGTATTTCTGCAAGAGAACGATAATCACGCCCAGATCAACATGCCGTGTTTAAAACCGTAAGATTAAAGCCTTTAAATATATATAAATTATATATATATATATATATATACAGGATTTATGACGCAAAGAAATTTATGACGCACACAAATTATTAATATTTTATCATTTCTTTATTGCATTTTTCCTAAATGTGCCTTCATCAGGATAGTGCCGACATTTGTGCTTTAGATAATGATAGACTTTCTGAAGAATGCACCTGCAGCACAATACGATCTCTCTCTCTCTCTGCATCTGTTTTTATTTCTCACAACAGCTAGTAGTCGTTTTGAATTGTTTTTAAATTTCCCACAGCAATTAGTAGTCGTTTTTTTCCGCCACAGAAGTTAGTAGTAATTTTTGATTTTTAAAAAAAAAATTCTCACAGCAGCTATCCTAGCAAAGTACTCAAACAAAAATCACAACTTATGACTTTGCCAACTCAAAAATTGTAATGTTTTAGCAGCTCACTTTCCTCTCTCTCTCTGTGTCTCTCTCTCTCTCTCTCTCTATTTCAATTTTGATTTAGAATGTATCAGATTCATAAATAACACACAGCTTGTGTTCCTGTGTGTTGAACTGCTGGTTCATTTGTATTTGTTTGCGTTTGACAGGTGATTCTGCAGGCTTGTTTAGAGGAAAGGGTTTTTTTGACGTGCAGCCTCTTTGAATGAGCTGATAAACTGCCTGAATTAGGAATGGTCGTTTACATTGCTGGAACTCGGTTCAATGATTTTGGCAATTAACACGTCCAATTAATAGAAATTTAAAAAGGGATTAAAAAAAAAAACGTCTCCTGGGCAAAAGGGAGGCTCTTATACTCTCTGAACAGCCTCCCTCTGCTCTGTGCTGGTGGAGCAGAGAAAGAGAAAGGGAGGCTCTTATACTCTCTGAACAGCCTCCCTCTGCTCTGTACTGGTGGAGCCGAGAAAGGGAGGCTCTTACACTCTCTGAACAGCCTCCCTCTGCTCTGTACTGGTGGAGCAGAAAAAGGGAGGCTCTTATACTCTCTGAACAGCCTCCCTCTGCTCTGTGCTGGTGGAGCAGAGAAAGAGAAAGGGAGGCTCTTCTACTCTCTGAACAGCCTCCCTCTGCTCTGTGCTGGTGTTAATAAACCTGAATATTAAGTATCCAACCAGCGTCCCTTCAACTTTTAATGAAATCTCGACGGGGCGGGAGCACAAACGAAATAAACACGTCACTGAAACAATAAACAATGCTCTGAAGTTTTTATTTGGCCGCGGATGCCTTTGTTTTTTTTCTACGAAGAAAATTGATCGATTTCCTATTTAGGCAATTACCAGCCCCCCCCCCCCCGGAAAGCGCGGTGCATTATGGGATGGCTGTAATGATAACCGAACACACACACACACACACACACACACACAGAGCAACAAAGGCGTGGGTCAAATCATTAAAACCGACTAGAGAGTTTGGAAAGGCGACAGGCAGTTTGATTTATGGCTGCCTGTTTTGCTGCCTAATTAAAGGTGATTCGATATCCCCACCGCCTCGCTGGCCAACGCTTCCCCCCGGCTCTGCTATTCATCACCCAGGTGTAATACACGAGCGCCCGCTGTACCCCTAAACAGCTCCTAAACTCTCTCTCTCTCACACACACTATGAGGCTCTAATGACTGTTTCTACAGCTCAGTATATTCCCCAGTTGGAACAAGCCGTAGGCAGCGAATTTAACCAACATGACTTATTAAAAAAATAAATAAACAGGAGGGGGGGGCGGAAGGACATAAAGAAATAATCAACCCCCCCCGCACTATAACTTGTTTATGAAACGCAATGCCAGAAGATAAATGGTCCCCTTTATATAATTCATATTGTTGTGTTTTTACAATACCTAATGAGGTGAAGCCAAGAGAGAGAGACACAGAGAGAGAGAGAGAGAGAGACACACAGAGAGAGAGGAGACACAGACACAGAGAGAGAGACAGAGACAGAGACACAGTGAGAGAGACACAGAGAGAGAGAGACAGAGAGAGAGACAGAGAGAGGAGAGAGAGAGAGAGACAGAGAGAGAGACACAGAGACAGACAGAGAGAGGAGAGACAGAGAGAGGGGGAGAGAGAGAGAGGAGTGTGCAGACAGTAAACGTCAAGCTGTCATGATTCAAGCGACGCGATGACGTCTGTTTATGTCTTTCCCAGTTAATTGTTGAGCTCAAAAGAGCAACTTCAACGTCTCGGTGTGTCAAGGGACAGAACCGAGATAAAATACAAGAATCACTGCAGCCACTGTTTTTGCCGAGTCAGTGAATATTAAAACATTACAGGCAGAGTCCAGGATGTATTATCTACGAATTTGTTTTTTTTTAATCTAAAGCGAGCCAAGAGACGGTGGGTTGCTCAGCTTATAAATGTTTAATGATTTCTGCCAGGGATTCGGCAATTAAAAACTTGGCTTGTATTTCATTAGAGCGTTTCAATGCCAAGACATGGGGGACTCCAATGCGTGAGCTTCAGAGTCACGCACCCCACACTCACTCAGGCAAAAAATGCAGCCCTGTTTCCACTCCCCCCTTTTCCAGTTCCCAGTTCCCAGTTCCCAGTTCCCTTGCAATGTTTTTATTTTATTTTTTAATCAATCCTCTGTGATAGAATAAGATTCCATTTAGTAGACCCTGGTGTTGATGCGACAAGACCACCTGGTATTGCGTCACATGACTTGAATCAGAGTGAAATGACGTCATATTGAACCGTACCGTTTCACAGGCAGCTTCCTGAACTCCATAGAGTCCACACAAACTTTTTTTTTCCTTTTTCTAAAGATTTCTAATGCAATTTACAAGCGGATAATTCAGAGAGGAAAAAAACAGAAAGGAACTTGATCCAAAGCGACTGATTTAATTAATTTCTTTTTTTTTTTAAATTTCAGGAACAGCGGCTTGAAACCTGGTTCTAGGAGACCACCGGGAGACCTAGTTTGAGGTTTGCTGTATCAAACCCGCCCCAAGTCTCCCCTGGTGTGCCGCGCAGTCTCCTGAACCCACGTTCCACCCCACAGGGCGTGGTGGGGGCGGGGAGTCTGACGGTACTGTCAGCCCCCGGCAGGTGGTTTGGGGGTGTCGCGTGTGTGACTCCCCCCTGCACACCACGCGGCCGTGCCTTTACCAGGGGAGACCCTCGGGGACCCCTGCGCTCCCCTGACTGTGTGACTCCCCCCTGCACACCACGCGGCCGTGCCTTTACCAGGAGAGACCTTTACCAGGGGAGACCCCCCCTGGGACCCCTCCCTCCCCCTGACTGTGTGTGACTCCCCTGCACCCAGGCCGTGCCTTCACCAGGGGAGACCCTCCCTCGGGACCCCTGCGCTCCCCTGACTGTGTGACTCCCCCCCTGCACACCACGCCGTGCCTTTACCAGGGAGACCCCTCGGGGACCCCTGCGCCCCCTGACTGTGTGACTCCCCCTGCACACCACGCCGTGCCTTTTTACCCAGGGGAGACCTTCAGGGACCCCTGCGCTCCCCTGTGTGACTCCCCCCTGCACACCACGTGGCCGTGCCTTCACCAGGGGAGACCCTCGGGGGCCCCCTGCGCTCCCCTGTGAGACCCCCCCCTGCACACCATGCAGCCATGCCTTTACCAGGGGAGACCCTCGGGGGCCCCCTGCGCCCCCTGACTGTGTGACTCCCCTGCACACCACGCTGCCGTGCCTTTACCAGGGGGGGGACCCCTTCGCCCCTGACTGGGACCCCCCCCTCCCCTGACTATGTGACTTTACCCCCCACGACCCCTCGCTCCCCTGACTGTGTGACCCCCTGCACACCACTTTACCTTTAGGGAGACCCTCGGGGACCCCTGCGCTCCCCTGACTGTGTGACTCCCCCGTGCACACCACGCGGCCGTGCCTTTACCAGGGGAGACCCTCGGGGACCCCTGCGCTCCCCTGACTGTGTGACCCCCCCTGCACAACGGGCCGTGCCTTTACCAGGGACCCTCGGGGACCCCTGCGCCCCCCTGACTGTGTGACTCCCCCTGCACACCACGCGTCCGTGCCTTTACCAGGGGAGACCCTCGGGGACCCCTGCGCTCCCCTGACTGTGTGACTCCCCCCTGCACACCACGCGGCCGTGCCTTTACCAGGGGAGACCATGAGGGGGCCCTGTGCTATCATGCTTCTTTGGATGAGAGCCAGTGCCTTATCGTTCTGTAAGAGATAGGGAACGGCACAGCGTGACATCATTAGTTTTTGCATCCCTCCTCTCTTCTCTCTGCAATATCTTCCGATCTGATCTTAACAAATGGCTGGAAATCAATGCAAAGGCTGGAGGGGAGTAAGACGGAAAGGCGCGGGGAGGGAGAGCGAGATCGTGTTTCTGGAATTCAATGTCATAAGAGGTGAGGCTTCGCTGAGGTAGTCTGTTCAGTGGATCAGGGTGACAAAGGGAGGCAATGTGGTTTGGCCCAACTAGAGCCTTAAGCAAGTTACTCGAGGGAGGAGAATGCTTGAGGCGGCAAAACCGACAGCCTTGCCAGTCAAATAAATAAATTTAAAAAATCACAGCGGCGAGGTTCTTTAACCCATTAAATACCAAATTCATTTTTGTTTGAAAAAAAAAAAAAAAAATCAGAACCCATGCTGCGTTTATGTAATTTGATACATTCTAAAAATCAATCCGTTGCAGGAAAAAAATTGAATCCTTTCTTTTCGTGACAGACTGCTGCATCCTGTTTTGAGGACACTCGTGTAACAGCGGTCATGAGAAACACCAAATACTGTACAGGGCTGGAAATAAGACTCCCGCTGTACAGCGGTTTGATCCATTCCTGGTTTTGTTACCAGTTTAATAATCAGACACACCTGAGCTTGTTAGCTAGACACACTGGGGCTGATCAAGCTGGTAGTAAAACCTGGAATGGGCGACACTGCTGTGCAACAGGAGTCTTATTTTCATCCCTGCAATAATCATGCTGGTAATCAACCCAGGTATTAAAATAAGACTCCTGTTGCATAGCAGTTTGATCCATTCCTGGTTTTACTATGAGTTTAATAATCAGACACACCTGAGCTTGTTACCTAGACACACTGGGGGCTGATCAAGCTGGTAGTAAAACCTGGATTGGGTGATTATAAGGAGTCTTATAATCTAATCTATAATGTCTCATTATTCCTCCCCCCCCCCCAGGTCAGAAGAACTGAAGGTTCAGTCGAAAGTGAAAAATGATGTACTGTGAGTCGAAATCTATTCCCAGGAAAGAGGAGATATTAATGCCAGAGCTTTTTGTTCTGCTCAAAGACGGTTTTAAAATATTATGAAGCAAAAGAGGCTTTGTGATGCTGAGTGATGAGGATCAAATCATAAACCCCCATCACTTTAAAACACTACTGCACTCTTAGAAAGAAAACACAACAACAACAGCAAACAAACTCAAACAAAACAACAAACCCGTAGCAGGAAAATCTGTAAGATAATACCGGGCTTCTGGGGGCTGTGTGGGTGTGTGTGTGTGTGTGAGAGAGAGTGAGTGTGTATCAGTGTGTGTGTGTGTGTCTCAGTATGTGTATCTCAGTGTGTGTGTGTCAGTGTGTGTCTCTCAGTGTGTGTCTGTCTCTCAGTGTGTGTGTCTGTCTCTCAGTGTGTGTGTCACTGTCTCTCAGTGTGTGTGTCAGTATGGGTGTGTGTGTCAGTGTATGTGTGTGTGAGAGTGAGTGTGTCTCAGTATGTGTGTCTCAGTGTGTGTGGATGCGTCTCTCAGTGTGTGTGTCAGTGTGTGTCTCAGTGTGTGTGTGTGTGTGTCACTGTGTGTGTGTCTCTCAGTGTGTGTGTGTGTTTGTCAGTGTGTGTCTGTCTCTCAGTGTGTGTGTCAGTGTGTGTCTCAGTGTGTGTGTGTCAGGGTGTGTGTGTGTGTGTGTCAGTGTGTGTGTGTGTGTGTCAGTGTGTGTGTGTGTCAGTGTGTGTGTGTGTGTGTGTCAGTGCGTGTGTGTGTCAGTGTGTGTGTGTGTCAGTGTGTGTGTGTGTGTTAAAAAGTATTTTGGTTTTCTGGACTTGTTTTTATTTTTGTAACAGTTTCATTTGGTTTGTATTTGTAATTTACAATAACCAAGAATGAATTCAAAAAAAAAAAAAAAAAGGTTTGTATACAGTATTATTGAATTCAGTTTTCAATTCAATTTCAAGGTACTTTGAATTTAGCTTGAGGCGCACTTGTCCGGCTTTAGTTTTTGTCTAAACAGGCCACGCGTGCAATTAATTAAAAAAACAGAAAGAGACGAGGATCACGCAGCCACACATGATCAAATGCAGGAGACTTTTTAGAAGTTGTTTTCCTAATTAAAGCACAAAGCGGTCTGACATTTCCACCCATCATGAGAGCCTGTTGTTTCTACATCGTTGATTACTGAGCTGAAAATTGACCCCCCCCCCCACCCCCGGTGTTTTCACGCAGGCAGGTATATAAAGGAGATCAATGACACATCTGGAGCTGTTGTGCTAGATTTGCACACTGCTGTCCATACCCAGACTGAACCTGGTAGACAATGCAGCCTTTTAGAACCGGAACTCAGAACCTCAGAACTGTCTCCGTGTTCTTAGAACACGCCTCTGCGAGTCGCTGAGGTTTGCATGCAGGCAGGTACAGACAGGAGATCAATGTATTACAACAGCGGCAACTGCAAGCTACAGGGAATTGGGTTGAGCATCACGGTATATTACAAGCTCTTGGGAAAAAAAACAAACTTAAAATCTCTCTCTCTCTCTCTCTCTCTCTCTCTCACACACACACACACAATACCGCCCTCAATAGTGATGTGCAGCGACTCGATCTGCTTACCTTGCATCCAAACATGAGAGACAGCGTCCGGTTGCTGCAAACGACCTTACACTGACACATGACCGGCGAGAAACACTTGAGGTTCTTAACCGGGGGTGACATCACACTGGGACCCATAGAAACAGCCGAATGAAGCCAAAACGCTTGTGTGTGTGTGTGTGTGTGTTTGCGTGTGTGTCGTCTCCGCGCACCGCGATTATTCTAAAGATGCCGGTGTCTTTTGTTTTCACCGCAAGCGTTCATGGAGACTCCTTCTTCTCGTCGCGTCTCCTTTACCCTTCAGTCCCTCTTCTGTTCATTCCGCCTCCCATCCCTACGCGTCTCGCGTGCTATTGTTCCACCTGCCTATCTCTTCCCTTCGCCTTTTCTATCCCGTTTTCACCTTGCGCCGTCCTGCATTTGGGTGTCTTTTTTGGTAACACTGCTTCGCTCCTCGTTCGTGTTCTTCCTCTGTCTCTCCTGTTAGCAAATTGCAAACTAAAGGGGGATTCCGCAACCAATGGGAGCTCAGATCCCGGGCGTTCTAGAGCACACACACACACACTACCGTAACGCATCTAAAAGAAGCCCTTTCGAAATCAATTCGACACCCGGCTGCTCTACCGTATGTAATCTCGGTAATGCGCCTCGCTTAGAAAATACAGCGTTTTTACGGAGCTGTAATGTCTCTAATATGAGAGCACTTGTTCTTTGTATCTTAAAGGCGTCCCTACATTCAATTTCACGTCTCTCGTTGGCCCCTACATTATCTATATGAAGATATGTTCTCATTTATATATATATTCAAAAATATTTTTAAACGCTATTATATATATATATATATATATTCACCTTTTTTCTTAATAATAAATAAATAAGCCAGTTTGACCGCCTAATTAAAATTTCCTATGTGCTAAATGCAAAACCACACAGGAGTAACAGTGCCATCTGGTGGTGATCATGTGCATTTACTCCAGACACCGCGGAGAAGCTGCTGTCCTTGGTGCTGAAGTCTGACGCTCATTGTTATTGAACGTCCAACTATTCCAATCAAACTTAAAAGTTACATTTTCAGGATAACGAACACACCAGAATGGCAGCGTCGGCATTTTAAAAATTAAAGGGTGTTTAAAAGGACAGCCGTGGACTGGAGGGAGCACCCTTTCTCTTAGGGGAGGTGAAGGACGGAGGGAGCAGTTCAGTCTCCGTGCCTCAAGCTTGTCCTGGACTGGAGGGAGCACCCTTTGTGAGAGGGGGGGGGGAGCAGTTCAGTCTCCATGCCTCAAGCCTGCCTTGGGCTGGAGGGAGCCCCCTTTCTCTTAGGGGGGTGAGGGAGGGAGGGAGCAGTTCAGTCTCCATGCCTCAAGCCTGCCTTGGGCTGGAGGGAGCCCCCTTTCTCTTAGGGGGGTGAGGGAGGGAGGGAGCAGTTCAGTCTCCGTGCCTCAAGCCTGCCCTGGACTGGAGGGAGCCCCCTTTCTCTTAGGGGGGTAAGGGAGGGAGGGAGCAGTTCAGTCTCCGTGCCTCAAGCCTGCCCTGGACTGGAGGGAGCCCCCTTTCTCTTAGGGGGGTGAGGGAGGGAGGGAGGGAACAGTTCAGTCTCCATGCCTCAAGCCTTCCCTGGACTGGAGGGAGCACCCTTTCTCTTAGGGGGGTGAGGGAGGGAGGGAGCAGTTCAGTCTCCATGCCTCAAGCCTGCCCTGGACTGGAGGGAGCCCCCTTTCTCTTAGGGGGGTGAGGGAGGGAGGGAGCAGTTCAGTCTCCGTGCCTCAAGCCTGCCCTGGACTGGAGGGGAGCCCCTTTCTCTTAGGGGGTGAGGGAGGGAGGGAACAGTTCAGTCTCCATGCCTCAAGCCTTCCCTGGACTGGAGGGAGCCCCCTTTCTCTTAGGGGGGTAAGGGAGGGAGGGAGCAGTTCAGTCTCCGTGCCTCAAGCCTGCCCTGGACTGGAGGGAGCCCCCTTCTCTTAGGGGGGTGAGGGAGGGAGGGAGGGAACAGTTCAGTCTCCATGCCTCAAGCCTTCCCTGGACTGGAGGGAGCACCCTTTCTCTTAGGGGGGTGAGGGAGGGAGGGAGCAGTTCAGTCTCCATGCCTCAAGCCTGCCCTGGACTGGAGGGAGCCCCCTTTCTCTTGGGGGGGGGGAGGGAGGGAGGGAGGGAGGGAGCAGTTCAGTCTCCGTGCCTCAAGCCTGCCCTGGACTGGAGGGAGCCCCCTTTCTCTTAGGGGGGTGAGGGAGGGAGGGAGCAGTTCAGTCTCCGTGCCTCAAGCCTGCCCTGGACTGGAGGGAGCCCCCTTTCTCTTTACAAAGTGGAGCAATCAAATAATTAATTCCCCCTTCTGACAGAACAGTTATATATATAAAATGTAGCATCATATATTTTTCAAAAAGGTTGGCATCAATAATTTAGCATTCTGCACTTATCCTCAGATTACTATTCAGACCCTTGGAGAACCAGATTTATCCGTTATTATTATTATTATTATTATTATTATTATTATTATTATTATTATTATTGTCATTTAGCAGACGCTTTTATCCTAAGTGACTTCCAGAGACTAGGGGGGTGAACTCTGCATCATCAACAACTGCTGCTGCAGAGTCACTTCCAATAGGAGCTCGTTTGTTTGACGTCTCATCCGAAGGACGGAGCACAAGGAGGTTCAGTGACTCGCTCAGGGTCACGCACACACACACAGGGAGTCAGTGGCTGAGCCGGGATTTGAATCTCCTGGTATCGAGACCCCTTTTCTCTAACCACTGGACCCCCGAGCCTCATGCATGGGATGAGATTTAAAGGGAATCTCTTAGGAGCCAAAGGACAAGGCTCTACAAGACTGGAATTTTGCCTACAAACGACGGCCAAAAACGCTTCCCTTTAATGGAACTGGCAGAAGGGTATATAATGGTATGAAACTGCTGTGCAATAGGAGTCTTATTTCCATCCCTGGGGTGATGGAAGAATATAAAAAAAAAAAGTTTTGAAGTGGTAGTTTCAACTGTTGTCCACAAGGTGGGGCGAGTGAGACCGCTGGCCAGCGTTATTGTGTATTCAGCTCAGGGATTACTGCAGTGTATACTGTGATACAAAAGTACTGGTGGAGAGTGTGTGGCTCCGAGCTGCGTCTTTGAGCCACAGACGCAATACAATAACACTGTGATGAGTGGGATCAGTGGGCTCTCCCTTCTACGAGAACGACACTGTATTTTACACTGTATATTTAATTTACACTGCATTAGTTGCATAACCCCCCCAGCCCCCCCCACCACCAATGGTTATGCTACGCATTTATCATAGTCTATCCTGGTTTGCCATGTTTATTAATATGCTTTACCAGACCTCTCTCTGCTTTACAATGCTTCCCTATGCTTTACCACACCTCTCTGTGCTTTACAATGCTTCCCTATGCTTTACCACACCTCTCTGTGCTTTACAATGCTTCCCTATGCTTTACCAGACCTCTCTGTGCTTTACAATGCTTCCCTATGCTTTACCAGACCTCTCTGTGCTTTACAATGCTTCCCTATGCTTTAACAGACCTCTCTGTGCTTTACAATGCTTCCCTATGCTTTACCAGACCTCTCTGTGCTTTACAGTGCTTCCCTATGCTTTACCATACCTCTCTGTGCTTTACAATGCTTCCCTATGCTTTACCAGACCTCTCTGTGCTTTACAATGCTTCCCTATGCTTTACCACACCTCTCTGTGCTTTACAATGCTCCCCTATGCTTTACCAGGCCTCTCTGAGCTTTATTACAGTTTGCTGTGCTTTAACTATGGGAAACTTTTATAAGGGTTAGTTCAAAACTTTAATTAAAAGGTGCATCTTTCTATTCTACAATACTAATACAATAATTATATTAAGGATACACTACTACGACTACTAGTAATAATAATAATAATAATAATAATAATAATAATAATATTGATGGTTTGATTTTGAAAAGGAATTGCCCCTCAGCCTTGCACCTGTACACTACCCTATACATACACTCTGTCTCAGAAAGCATATAGGAGTCGGCCCTATCAAACACGTTTATCAGGCACACACCTGACTTCGCACCCAGCAGTGTGAAATGAAAGCACACGATCACATGAGCTGTGTCCCGTGCGGTCCCGCACCGACATCTAGCATTCACAGCGTGTGTTACAATCTCGCTAAAGCCCAGCACAGCAGACGGCACACTGAGAACCATTGATTACTTTTTTAAAGAGAATTATGACGGTCTGGAACCAACTCCCCAGTAATGTTGTTGAAGCTGACACCCTGGGATCCTTCAAGAAGCAGCTTGATGAGATTCTGGGATCAATAAGCTACTAACAACCAAACGAGCAAGACGGGCCGAATGGAGCCTCCTCTCGTTTGAAAACATTCTTATGTTGTTAATGTTTATTCTTGACTCCCGATGAAGTCAGCTCCGGTAAACGTTACCGTTATCTCTCAGTGCCTCTGAGCGTGGCTGTATCACTATTGCCCCAGTGTATCGAGCACCTTGTACTGTATAGAATTGCTATCCTGTATATAATCACACAGAAACCAATGCAAGCTGTGCTGTGAAACTGAACAGGAATTAATATCCCCAAGGAGAAATCTAGAAATCTTGAACGGGAGTCACAGAGGCCCCAGCTCCTGATCAGAGCTGCACAAACCCATTATTCCGCTGTCCAGAGCGACCTCTCTCTCTCTCTCTCTCTCTCTCTCTCTCTCTCTCTCTCTCTCTCTCTCTCTCTCTCTCTCTCTCTCTCTCTCTCTCTCTCTCTCTCTCTCTCTCTCTCTCTCTCTCTCTCTCTCTCTCTCTCTCTCTCTCTCTCTCTCTCTCTCTCTCTCTCTCTCTCTCTCTCTCTCTCTCTCTCTCTCCACAGATGAGGGTCGTCCATCGGGCTGATTCACCGTTTGAAACAGCTGCTTGGGTTTGTGTGGTGGATCGCTGTTCTCCACAGAGGCTAAAGGGATCAATCACAAACCCAAGCAGCTGTTTCTTCACTCGGTTCACTCTGAACGGCGAATCAGCCCGATGGACACCAGCGACCCTCGTCTGATTGTCAGCACCTGATTTCTGCAGAGAGCTCCACCCCGATAACCGATCGGTGCAGGCTCTGCTTCTAAGATCACGCTGGTTAGTATCACACTCCGCTACAGAATTCCACCCCCCTTAACATCTCTTATACACTCTGTGAATGCAGAAGGCAGATAAAGGCAAGTTGCTGTACAGCTGTGTGATGTTCCCACCAACACACCAACACAGCATACGCTAGCAGCATGCATTGTGTACACTAGACTGTGCAGATTGAAAACACGTTTTTATTAACGAACACTATTGAGCAGAGGAGGTAGATTTGCTGTTAAGCCCGCATTGTAATGTCTATTTTAATCAGTGAAGTCGTGATGACATCAGGGTTAGTGGATGCAGCTACACACCTGGATGTAAACTCTGTACCTCACTCTGTATATTTTTCCAGCTTATCCGATTGTGATGAAACTTGACACGGTGGTTACTCAGGGAAAGTTATTGAGAGGATTATGGGGCTATAGGGAGGATGTCTGTCTGTCCGTACGCCCGTCCGTCCGCCTGCCTGCCTGCCTGTCTGTCTGTCTGTCTGTCACACTTTAACAGATCAATACAAGAATGCATCTCAGTGTCACATGGTTTGAGATGAGGGGGTCTGTTCGGTGCCCGGAGTTTAGGAATCTCCAGACAAGCTCAAAAGCAGCTCAGGTAAAGCAGATTCAGAGAATAATGAGGAGCGTGTAATATTGCAGAGACAGGGATACTGGGAATGATGGTAAAAAACCGGAACACAATCACTGGTTATTAGACAGGTTACAATATGATCACTACTTTACAAAGTTACCTGACATGAGGAATGCTGCTGTATAGGATGAAAGAAAGAGAGGAAGAAAGAAAGAAAGAAAGAGAGAAAGAAAGAAAGAAAGAAAAAAGTAAAAAGAAAGAGGAGGAAAGAAAGAAAGAAGGAAAGAAAAAAGAAAGAAAGAGGAGGAAAGGAAAAAGAAAGAGAAAAGAAAAAAGAGAGAGGAGGAAAGAAAAAAGAAAGAGAGAAAGAAAAAAGGAAAAGAGAAAGAGGAGGAAAGAAAGAAAGAAGGAAATAAAAAAGGAAGAGAGGAGGAGGAAAGAAAAAAGAAGAGAGAAAGAAAAAAGGAAAAGAGAAAGAAAGAAGGAAATAAAAAATAAATTAAGAGAGAAAGAAAAAAGGAAAAGAGAAAGAAAGAAAGAAGGAAAGAAAGAATGAAGAAATGAAAGACAGAAAGAAAATGACCAAGCATTTGCACTGTACACAACAAGCTAAATTCAACCCTCATAGAATGCATTTACCGGCCCCCCCCAAACATGAGCGAATTTTACATTATAAAGCGGGTTACCAAAACGGCCCCCCACACACACACTGACACACACGCACTGACACGCACACACACCGACACACACACACACAGACACACACACACGCACACACAGACACTGACACTGACAGAAACACACACTGACGCACACACACACTGACACACAGACACGCACATTTAAAAACAGCACCTACCACACAAGTGCACAGGGACATCAGTTTCTGTCTGTTCTTCATTCGGGGGGGCGGGGGTGGGGGCAGGGCGTGGGGGGGGGGGGGCTTCAGTCGTTTTGAGGAGGCTGGAAGCCGAGAGGGGGGGACCCCCCTAGCAGCGAATAAAAGCAGACAGTGTTCTTGGCTTGTGCGCCCCTGTATTCCGACAGAGAATATCCTGCACTGACAGCGGGAGCTGTTCCAATGCGAGCGAGCGAGCGTACGTGTGTGTGTGTGTGAGAGAGAGAGAGAGAGAGAGAGAGAGAGAGAGAGAGAGAGAGAGAGAGAGAGAGAGAGAGGTGTTCTCACCTACGCTTTTTTCCAGTCTTTTTTTGCTCCCTCTCTCGCTCTGTTTCCTCCCCTCTTTATGACTCAGTTGGATAAAGCGTGAGAGAGAGAGAGGGAGAGAGGAGGAAGAGGGAGAGAGTGTGAGAGAGAACGAGATAAGAGAGAGAGGGAGGGAGAGAGAGAGAGAGAGAGAGAGAGAGAGAGGGAGATGAGAGAAACGAGTGGGCGTATGGAGATTCGTAGGCGTCACTGTCTTCAGAAAAATCGACCCCCAGACCCTCGCTGTGTCTGAGATTCGCAAATACTGCCAGAAGCAAAAACATTTAAAAAAATAAGAGGAATATTAACTGTATGGTTCCCTATTTATTTATAACCTTCACACAAAAACAAAACATGTAAATGAGAATTGAATCTATTGGGCTGCAACGCGGAATTCTAGAGCGGTCTTTCCGCCAGCTTCCTGTTCTGTAGGTCACGATCGAGTAGCTCTTACCTACAGCGCAGGAAGAAGCAAGGTTTCCAATCTGTTGTGCTGTGCCTCTTTCAAGAACTGGAGGGAGCCCCCTTTCTCTTAGGGGAGGTGAGGGAGGGAGGGAGGGAGCAGTTCAGTGTCCACGCCTCAAGCCTGCCCTGGACTGGAGGGAGCACCCTTTCTCTTAGGGGGGGTGAGGGAGGGAGGGAGGGAGCAGTTCAGTCTCCATGCCTCAAGCCTGCCCTGGACTGGAGGGAGCCCCCTTTCTCTTAGAGGGGGTGAGGGAGGGAGGGAGGGAGCAGTTCAGTCTCCATGCCTCAAGCCTGCCCTGGACTGGAGGGAGCCCCCTTTCTCTTAGGGGGTGAGGGGGGGGGGGGGGGGGAGCAGTTCAGTCTCCATGCCTCAAGCCTGCCCTGGACTGGAGGGAGCCCCCTTTCTCTTAGGGGGGTGAGGGAGGGAGGGAGGGAGCAGTTCAGTCTCCGTGCCTCAAGCCTGCCCTGGACTGGAGGGAGCCCCCTTTCTCTTAGGGGGGTGAGGGAGGGAGGGAGGGAGCAGTTCAGTCTCAGGTCCTCAGGCTATGCAGTTGAAAGCACTGGGTTTTGTGGAAGAGAATCTCTCAGGAAGGGAGGGGAGCAACTCCAGTATCCATATCCAAGCCTGGCCCTGTCACTGGAGGACAACAATCGGGCCCTGATGGGGGTTGCTAGGGAGGACATCAGCAGTTCAGTCTCCATGCCTCAAGATAAAAATGTATGAAAGAAATGAAAACACAAAACCTTTGATTTTTGAGAAGGGATGTGCTGTTCAATTATCCGTGCCTCAAGCCTGCCCTGGACTGGATGTATTAGGGGGGAGGAGGGAGTTCAGTCTCCGTGCCTCAAGCCTGCCCTGGACTGGAGGGAGCCCCCTTTTTCTTAGGGGGGTGAGGGAGGGAGGGAGGGAGCAGTTCAGTCTCAGGTCCTCAGGCTATGCAGTTGAAAGCACTGGGTTTTGTGGAAGAGAATCTCAGGAAGCCGGTAATGGCAACTCCAGTATTCTATCCACGGTGGGCCCTGTCACGTCGCCATGACAACAATCGGGCCCTGATGGGCTGGTTGCTAGGCGACTGACATCAGCAGAGAGAGCGGTACACGAAGATAAAAATGTATGAAAGAAATGAAAACACAAAACCTTTGATTTTTGAGAAAGGATGTGCTGGTAAATTATTAAGCCATGTTGTGTCAATGTATTACAGGCACGGTATATATGTAGGTGGTAAGAGGTTTAAAATGGTTCTATATAAAATATGAAGCAGTCTCTCTCTTTCTCAGCTCCACCAGCACAGAGCAGAGGGAGGCTGTTCAGAGAGTATAAGAGCCTCCCTTTCTCTCTCTCTTTCTCAGCTCCACCAGCACAGCGCAGAGGGAGGCTGTTCAGAGAGTATAAGACCCTCCCTTTCTCTTTCTCTGCTCCACCAGCACAGAGCAGAGGGAGGCTGTTCGGAGAGTGTAAGAGCCTCCCTCTGTCACTGCAGTCAGATAGCACTGCACAAAGAGCTCAGCACATTTAAAAAGCTCTCACATCCTGTAACACCGAGCAGAGTTTAAAAATACCAGCTGAGAGGAGAGCCACAGAGAGAGAAACTGCAGGGGGATGCATAGCAATGTCATAGATAGAGAGAGAGAGACTGACAGATAGATAGAGAGAGAAAGCTCTGATCCTGATAGATAGATAGAGTTTATAATAGATAGATGAGAGGAGATAGAGAGAGAAACTGCAGGGGATGCAGAGCAATGTCATAGATAGAGAGAGAGACAGACAGATATAGATACTATTAAACTGTTTCTTCATTAAATATTAAATATGAAGACAGATAGATAGATAGAGAGATAGAGAGATAGACAGAGAGATAGATAGAGGGATAGACAGAGGCAGATAGATAGATACTATTAAACTGTTTCTTCATTAAATATTAAATATGAAGACAGATAGATAGAGATAGAGGGAGAGAGAGATAGAGAGAGACAGACAGATAGGAAGAGAGGGAAGGAGAGAGAGGGAGAGATGGAGAGAGACAAATTAATAGGAAGAGAGAGGGAAGGAGAGAGAGAGGGAGAGATAGAGAGAGAGGGAGGGAGAGAAGGAGAGAGAGAGAGGCAGATAGATAGGGAGTGAGAGAGAGATGGATAGAGAGAGAGATAGATAGGGTGAGAGGGAGGGGGAGAGAAGGAGATATATATATATATATATAGAGAGAGAGATAGATAGATAGATAGGGTGAGAGGGAGGGTGAGAGGGGGGAGAGAAGGAGATATAGAGAGATGGATAGAGAGACAGATGGATACAGAGAGATATGAATGTGTAGACAGGTGGCTTCATTAGTGTGCCATTCATCAGGCCTGGTTTAAAGTCACCACTGGGTGGCGCTGTGCACTAGCTGAAACATTCCTTCCCATTGAAAGCATGGAGAAAAGGCTTTCTGCAAGCGAGACCGGATCAGAGTCTGAACTGTGCTTTATACCAGAGCCCTACCCAAGGGTTCAAAATCCACATTCTCACCTCTCATTAACACCAGCAGCGTTAGCACTGCCCCAACTTTCATTACTCTTCAATAAAGATTGTTTGTCAGACTACCAGAGACTGTGTACTTTGGCCTTGGTCATATTAATTAGAGGCTAATGTTCATTAAATGCGTGTATTTAACATGTTTTCTTGAATGATCATATATGAAGTGCAGGGTGACAATGCGTGACAGAATATAGAAGAGATATTTATTAGTTTGTTTTTTTTTTTGAGTGATTTCAACATGAACCACTACACAGCCTATAGAATGAACTGATTCTGCTTCATAAAGTTCAATGAAAAGCTGCTGGATAATGTTGCCTTGTTAACATATTGAATCACACACCAGCGCTTTGTAGTTTTCCCATATACTTAACAAACAAAAGAACGTGACATTTCGAAATCCAACATGAAATACTACTGTACTGTTAATAGAATGTCTCAAATCTCAAAAATTCCCGGTGATGCAAAACTTTTGCCCAGAGCTGCACACCCCTGATAGTGACCCTGCTGTCTGATTCAGTGACAGGGAGAGGGGGAGTGGGAGGGGGGGGGGGAGGGGAGTGGGAGGCAGTCTGTCAGTGCTATGTCATCCCCTCTTTATCTCTCAGCTGTATGCTCTGTACTGTTCTCTAGCCTGCTCTTGTCTGACTCATGTCGTTCTGCGGTAGCACATCGTTCCCTTGAACTCCACTACAGCAGCATCCTGCCAGCCGTCTCCAGAACAAGCAGCTGTGTGCTTTTTGATCCTTCACACAATCATCATGTGATTACCTCCGCAGTCTCGGAAATCGTGACCGACAAAACACCAACTAGAAATTAGAACCCGCTCTTCCAGTCACACAGTTTCAATAGCGTAATGTAGTTTTGGGCTGCTGAGGAGATAGGCTCCCTCCCTCCCTCCCTCACCCCCCTAAGAGAAAGGGGGCTCCCTCCAGTCCAGGGCAGGCTTGAGGCATGGAGACTGAACTGCTCCCTCCCTCCCTCCCTCACCTCCCCTAAGAGAAAGGGGGCTCCCTCCAGTCCAGGTCAGGCTTGAGGTTGGCAGATCGGTTTCTCCTGTGGTCTGGTTAGTGGTGCCCAGGGCTAGATGGCATGAGGCAGAGTTGGCAGACTGCAGCCCTCTCAGCACTGAGCTAATTAAATCAGGAAGGTCTAACGATCACTGCCCTGTGTGAAACTTACCGATGGGAAAAATCTCTCTCTCTCTCTTTCTCTTTCTCTCTCTCTCTCTCTCTCTCTCTCTCTCTATAAGTTAACGTAACATTATTCAGCAGGGTTCATTCAACTTCATGGAGCAAAATTAATTTATCAGGTAATTATAAATATAATTTATCAGAGATGAAATGAACTACAACACCGTCTCCAGCTGTCTCCCTTCTCCCTTCTCCCTTCTCTCCCTCCCCCCCCGGCTCTTCCCCTCTTCTCTCCCCAAGCCCTGAGCCTCATTCAGGGCTGAAGGTGGAGAGTTGAGCTGCCAAGGTCACGGGAGGACAGGCTGTGAGCTCTGAGGGATATCATGTCAACCCTGCAGCCCGTGCCAAACACAGCCCTGTGCATTGCTGTGCGATGCAGCCTGCTTTCTATACTGGACAGACAGACAGCACTGCTATCCGGCACACTGGGGCTCAGCAGCCATTAGCATTACCCTTCCAATGCACTAAACAAGTCAAACATGGTTACTATGCTTATTCGAAATAGCTAACCCAAGCATTAATCACAGGTACAAATACAGAAACATACCAGAGAACTTTTATTTTTCAAACAAATAGGGGTCACCAAAAGTGGTTGAAAATACAAGAATACTGATCGAATGATAAATGCATGCTGGCCTATGCTTCACCGCGCTTTCACTGTGCTTTATTACTTTGCTTTTACCTGGGGAAACTTTTACAAGAGTTAGTTTACCCGGTTTGTTAATATGCTTGACCACACCTCTCTGTGCTTTACAATGCTTCCCTATGCTTTACCAGACCTCTCTGTGCTTTACAATGCTTCCCTATGCTTTACCACACCTCTCTGTGCTTTACAATGCTTCCCTATGCTTTACCACACCTCTCTGTGCTTTACAATGCTTCCCTATGCTTTACCAGACCTCTCTGTGCTTTACAATGCTTCCCTATGCTTTACCAGACCTCTCTGTGCTTTACAATGCTTCCCTATGCTTTTACCACACCCTCTCTGTGCTTTTACAATGCTTCCCTATGCTTTACCAGACCTCTCTGTGCTTTTACAATGCTTCCCATGCTTTACCAGACCTCTCTGTGCTTTACAATGCTTCCTATGCTTTACCAGACCTCTCTGTGCTTTACAGTGAAATGCTTCCCTATGCTTTACCAGACCTCTCTGTGCTTTACAATGCTTCCTATGCTTTACCACACCTCTCTGTGCTTTACAATGCTTCCCAGCAGATTTTACCACACCTCTCTGTGCTTTTACAATGCTTCCCATGCTTTTACCAGACCTCTCCGCAATCACTTACTGCTTAACCCTCTCTGTGCTTTACAATGCTTCCCTATGCTTTTTTCTCTGTGCTTTACAATGCTTCCTATGCTTTACCAGACCTCTCTGTGCTTTACAATGCTTCCCTATGCTTTACCAGACCTCTCTGTTTTTGCCATGCTTTACCAGACCTCTCTGTTTTTTTTTTTTTTCCCTATGCTTTTCCAGACCTCTCTGTGCTTTACAATGCTTCCCTATGCTTTACCAGACCTCTCTGTGCTTTACAATGCTTCCCTATGCTTTACCAGACCTCTCTGTGCTTTTACAATGCTTCCCTATGCTTTACCCTCTGTGTATTTTTTTTTTCTCTGTGCTTTACAATGCTTCCCTATGCTTTACCAGACCTCTCTGTGCTTTTTACAATGCTTCCTATGCTTTACCAGACCTCTCTGTGCTTTTACAATGCTTCCCTATGCTTTACCACACCTCTCTGTGCTTTTTTTTTTCCCTATGTTTTACCAGACCTCTCTGTGCTACAAACGCTTCCCTATGCTTTTACCAGACCTCTCTGTGCTTTTCAATGCTGGAGGGCTGCTTTACCAGACCTCTCTGTGCTTTTTTTATACATGCAGGCTTCCCTTTCACAAAGCTTTACCAGACCTCTCTGTGCTTTACAATGCTTCCCTATGCTTTACCAGACCTCTTTTAGCAGATGATTTTATAATGCTCTTTAGCTTTACCAGACCTTTAACACCAAACCTTTACAATGCTTCCCATGCTTTACCACACTTCTCAGCTGAACTTTCCATCTGTGTATTTTTTTTTTACAGAACTTATCCAGATTTTTTACCAGACCAATGTGAATACCTCCCAGTATGTAACTGTGCTTTACAATGCCCTCACAGCACAGTGTGCATGCATTTTCTTTACCAGACCTCTGTGCTTTTACAATGCTTGCCTCATTATGCTTCCCCGTTTTACACGGCACCATGCCTGGCAGCCTGTTTTTTTTGTTTAATTAATGCTCCCCTATGCTTTGACCCATAAGACACTGCTGTGGTGTGTTTTACAATGCTTCCTGTGCTTTACCAGACCTCTCTGTGAAAACAAGACTACAATGCTTCCCTATGCTTTTTTACCACACCTCTCTGTGCTTTTACAATGCTTCCCTATGCTTTACCAGACCTCTCTGTGCTTTTACAATGCTTCCCTATGCTTTTACCAGACCTCTCTGTGCTTTTACAATGCTTCCCTATGCTTTACCAGACCTCTCTGTGCTGTACAATGCTCCCTATTCTTTACCAGACCTCTCTGTGCTTTACAATGCTTCCCTATGCTTTACCAGACCTCTCTGTGCTTTACAATGCTTCCCTATGCTTTACCAGACCTCTCTGTGCTTTACAATGCTTCCCTATGCTTTACCACACCTCTCTGTGCTTTACAATGCTTCCCTATGCTTTACCAGACCTCTCTGTGCTTTTACAATGCTTCCCTATGCTTTACCAGACCTCTCTGTGCTTTACAATGCTTCCTATGCTTTACCAGACCTCTCTGTGCTTTACAATGCTTCCCTATGCTTTACCAGACCTCTCTGTGCTTTACAATGCTTCCCTATGCTTTACCAGACCTCTCTGTGCTTTACAATGCTTCCCTATGCTTTACCAGACCTCTGTGTTTTACAATGCTTCCCTATGCTTTACCAGACCTCTCTGTGCTTTACAATGCTTCCCTATGCTTTACCACACCTCTCTGTGCTTTACAATGCTTCCCTATGCTTTACCAGACCTCTCTGTGCTTTACAATGCTTCCCTATGCTTTACCAGACCTCTCTGTGCTTTACAATGCTTCCCTATGCTTTACCACACCTCTCTGTGCTTTACAATGCTTCCCTATGCTTTACCAGACCTCCCTGTGCTTTACAATGTTTTCAGATTTCTAACATGAAATTCTACTGTACTACTATCATGGCTTTTGCAATATAATTTTGTAGTCTCTATGATTACATGATGTTTAATAAAATATCTAAATTATATTCATATAGTTTATTTTATTTGTTTTTAATAATGGCGCAAATCTTTTATCCATAGTTGTACACTTCTCTCGTTTCTAAAGCCCAGCAAACCTGGCCAGTTCTTTTGTATAAAGCAGTGATGCTAAATCCTTTTCATCTAACAGCAAGACAGTAGGAGGATTGAGAAGGGCCAGCGTTTTAAAATCCCAGAAAACACAAACAAAACCTCCTGGATTTCAAACAGGGAAACTGCCTCGGCGTAAAAGGCCAGCCGCGATCTGACAGTCCAGCTTGCTATTGAGGCCGCTTTCGCTAAACCCACTTGTGGCGGAAAAGAAATACAAAATATAAAACACACACACGGTCCTAGAAAATCGATTGTTCCGGTGCCAAGAAAACAGTGTGTGCTTTGATCTGGTAAACTATATCACAGCCACTCAACATGCAAGAAACATCTTTATATATATATATATATATATAAAGAGTACTCGGACTTTTAAGAACAGGCTGAAGGATAACGGAATAAACCAACCTCCCTCAACCCCAACCCCTAATCCCCTTCGAAGGTCTACAGGCCACAGCGGATGCCTCTACCCCCCCCCCCCCCCCCCCCCACCCCCCCTCCCCCCCACCCCCCTCACCCCGAAACGAAATGACAAAAAAAAAACACACAAGAAAAACAATAAGATCCTGCTCACTTATGGTACACAGATCCATTCAGAAAAACACAGCCTGCTTAAAAAGGCAACCGTTTATCAGATCAAGGGAATGGATAGAGCATCCAGCGAACCAGGCTTCTGAAGATATGGAGACAACACACACTGCAAAAGCTGACAATGCAAAAACATTTAAGCGACCCCTATCTCCCCCTTCTCCTCTCTCTCTCCTCTCTCTCTCTCTCTCTGACTGACTGACACACACACAGCCTATTGAACCGCAAACCAGCGTATGGATTTGGCTCCAGAGGAATTAGAGGAAATAAAAAGTCCTACCTTGGTTGTGACAATGCAGAGACAGTCCATTGTTTTGTTGAGGAACAGGTGGTGCTAGACAAGGGTTAGGGAACCCTTCACAAATTTGAAATCTGTAAAAAAATTTTGGGGGGGGGAGAGAGGGAGACAGGGAGAGAGGGGGAGGGAAGGGAGTGGGGGGGGGGGAAAAAAAGGGGGAGGATGGGGGTCGGTTTAGTTCAGCATGTATGAGCGTGTGTGTGTGTGTGTGAGAGAGAGAGCTCTGGTTCCATGTGTTGCTCTAGTGTTGCTGTGTGTGTCTGTGTGACTGTATTGAGAGAGAGAGAGAGAGAGAGAGAGGGAGGAGGGAAGAGGGGGAGGAGGGGAGGAGGGGAGGAAGGCAAACCTTTTTGTCCGAAAAAGAAAAAGGAAAAAAATGGAAGCATTTGCAAAGGCAAGGCAGGAAGGACAGAGAGAGGAAGGCAAGCAGGGAATGAAGAAACGAAACAGCGAGAGTGTGTGTGTGAGAGAGAGAGAGAGAGAGGGAGGGAGGGAGGGAGAGAAAGCGTGGTGTGTGTGTGAGTAAGAGAGAGAGAGAGAGAGGGTGATTGAGTGAAACGACAGAAAAAAATGAGAGAGAGAGAGAGAGAGAGGGAGAAAGAAAGGATAGCTAAACAGCTTTCAGTATTTCAAGTAGGTCTTTCACTGCTGTGCAACAAGGATTAAGACGGCCAGTTTGTATTTTGTGAATAAAAGGGGTTTTTTTGGGGGGGTCATTTTTTCAGGTTTTATAATTTGTTCTTCTTTCTGACTAACTAGAAATAAAATAATGAAATAATCCACCCCCGTCACAAGAAGGTAGGAGTAGGAGGGCTGACTAAGCTTAAAATCCTAATTTGAAAAAAAAAAAAAAAAAATGCATGCTCACAAGAAATGAGATTTTTTTAAAACGATCAAAGCTTTTCAAAGCTTGTTTTAATAACGGATACAAGTTTTCATTAAAATCTGCTGCACAGCGCTGCGATCCATTCCTGGTTTTCTCTAGGAGTTTAATAATAAGACACACCTGAGCTTGTTAGCTAGACACACTGGGGGCTGATCAAGCTGGTAGTAAAACCTGGAATGGGTGACACTGCTGTGCAGCAGGAATCTGATTCCCAGCCCTGTTGTAGTTTTAGACTGAAGAGGGTCGGGGGTAGAGTGTAAATGTAGACTGAATTGATGTCTGGACTCTTTCCCTAGCTCTCTGGTTAATGGCATTACTCTGTATCTCGCTCCACACCACCATTCATAATTAAAGGGTCTTCTTTGAAGCTCCAGGGACCCCATCGCAGCACATCAATCCGTCACCGGATGTTACGTCAAACAAACCGTTTGAAAAGGAGCGTCTTTACAGCGCGTTTTCTTTCATCTGTTTCAACCCTAGCGACAGTATACTGCGCCCCTTAAATACATCTCAACCAAGGAGATTATCTATCTATCTATCTATCTATATAAAATTTAGATGTTTTAATTTAACATCATGTAATCAAAGTAACTACAAAATGATATCACTTAAAAAAAAAAAAAAAGTCTACCGGAAGCCATAATAGTAGTACAGTATTATTTCATATTAGATTTTCAAAATGTCACATTTTTAATAAAACATTGTGTGCGTTTTTCATTAAAAAAAACTACAAAGCGGTGTGTGTAACTCCCTATGACAACGTAGCATTAATCAGCAGGTTTCATTCGACTTTATGAAGCAAAACGAGTTCATTCTATAGGGTCGTGAAAAACTTTCTATAGGGTCGTGTAAAAAACTCTTCCTTCTGCGGCTTCAAGTCAAGCGATATTAATCTCCGTGACCCCAGAACACGCGAGCGCGGTCCTTGTCGCTGTCCGGTCTCAGCACTCCCATCCCGGCGGAGATGTCTGTAGAGTTCAGCAGTGGAAACACAAGATCTCTATACACTGAAAACACAACTTCAGATCAGATCAAGCCCATTCTTTACAGCAGCGGGGCTCAGAGGACTGGTATAGGGCATGCCGAGGAGATCATTATCGGACTACGAGAGACGCTGCAGTGTGCAAAAGTATTGAAATCAAACCACTGGAACTGAAAATGACCGAAATCAGGCGAATTAGGGGTGGTCTATATATATAATTTTATTATGTGTTTATTTAGCAGACGTCTTTATCCAAGGCGACTTACAGAGACTAGGGTGTGTGAACTATGCATCAGCTGCAGAGTCACTTACAACTACGTCTCACCCGAAAGACGGAGCACAAGGAGGTTCAGTGACTTGCTCAGGGTCACACAATGAGTCAGTGGCTGAGGTGGGACTTGAACCGGGCACCTCCTGGTTACAAGCCCAATATATATATATATAATCTTGATATTGATCCGATACAGTTTGTATCAGATGCAAATGACTACATTTTTTTGTACAACCATTGTATATAAACCCTGTGTAAATGATATACTGTACAATAATAATAATAATAATAATAAATATTTCTACAATTTCACTGTCGACGCAGTGTCACTTTTTTTGCTCTTGTAGTTTATCATGTCAGTAGAACACCCCGATGGAATTACAGCCTTATTAAGTACAATCTGGATGCCCATTATTGCTTCTTATCAGAATTACATGAAGATCGGTTGTTCTGCACGAGGCATGGCAAACGTCGTTTTCTGTAAGTGACGTTGTCGCTTTAATAGAGCGGACTGTACCACTGTGCATACTGCGGCGGGGGGGTGTTGATGCTCCAGCAGTAAACAGAGGCCATAATGCGAAAGTGCAGCGCTCCTCCCTCCAGACAGCTGAGCAACGGTGCGTCACGAAAGCACTTGAGAGGAAATCAATAGTGTAGGAGCCATAGGAGTTATAACTGAGAACACACACACACACACACACACTGACACAGAGATACACACACACACACTCACACTGACACACACTGACACACACACACACACTGACACACACACACTGACACACACTCACAAACAGCTATGGGCAAAAGTTTTGCATCACCCTATAGAAGGAACTAATTTTGCTTCATAAAGTCTAATGAAAGCTGCCGAATAACGTTACCTTGTTAACATATTGAATTACACACCACTTTGTGGTTTTCCATAGAATGAAAAACTGAAAAAAAAAATCGAAATCTAACATGAAATACTATTGTGCTACTATTATGGCTTCCAGTAGACTATATATATATATATATATATATATATATATATATTCTAGGTGATGAAAAACGTTTGACCTTAGCTGTACACATGGAACTGTTTATGAATAATAAAACAAGAGAATCTGTCACAGTGTAAGACTTCTTGCAGTTCCATAGGCTAAAACGTTATTTCAGTGGTTCTCTACTGCACCCTCCTGGATGCTTTAGAAACTGCACCTTCTTACATGTGTTGCTAGGGAATGAAAAAACAAGGATTTAAAAAAAAACCTCTACTGCCCTCCTCTGGACTGAACCAGTTACTACATCTCTCCTGGACCGTTCTATCTGCCCAACACAGGTGCTGTAAGTGAAAAAAAGCCAAGTTTGAATACAGCAACCGAACACTCAAATACTTCTCTAGAAGAAGGGGTCTAGAGTACAAAATAAAAATGAAACTAACAAACCCAAACTGGGGTGTTCTTGTGTGATTCAAGGAAGCCGTTTGAACCGACTGTGGTGGTCCAGTTCCTAGCAGCTGATTAGTCTCAGAACTTTCTCCAGCTGGGTCTTGAAGGATCCCAGTGATTCTGCCTCAACAACATGACCACAGCTCTGGTCAAAAGTGGTTCCTACCTTTGTGGTGATCCTGGGAGGTCCAGACAGCTGGTTTTCACTGACTGTCAGCTCATAAAATTCTTGAATATCTGTGAATAAACATCACACAGGAACGACAGCAAGACAAGTTTACAGCCTGGCACATACTTGCAAATTAATGTTTGATATCATCATTTCTGCTGGTTTTTGTAAAAGCTCTTTGGGGAGGCTTGCCATTCTCAAGTGCCATGGAGAAGGGCCCTGTGCTGGCCGATCAGCGTTTAGTCACAGCGCCCCCTATGGCATGGGACAGGGGAGCGCATCAGTACCCAAATGTAGAAGCTAAATGTAGAAGCTAAACGTAGAACGACAACCAAGATTATATTTAAGGAGTAGATTCCGAGACTCATCGAAGTCTAAATGTTTCTCAGATGAAGTAGGCTGACGTTTTGAGAGTGAGGCTGTTGTTTTTGATGATGTAAGATTGCTGTACAATATTACTGTTGCAACGATACAGAATAGGTCTGTAAAGCGATTCTGGTTGACAGTAGCTTTCCTGCTTTAACTTAATCTAGTGATGCAACTGTTTCTTTCCAATATAAACCCCCCACTCCCAACAGCTAAGGCTATTAACTTGCATTACTGCCTAAATATAGCCTGCTCTGGAACTGAGCCAAGCCCTGCAAGAGAGGCTTGGACAAGGAGACCCCGAAATGGTGCATTAGATCTGGGTGATACTATTCTCTATGATTATTTTGGGGGGGTCTCTGATTTGGGGGTTCAGTCTTGAGAAACGCACTGGGGTGATGCAACGCTCACCCCTTCCATTGCTTTATTTTGGGTGGTCATGGAAGCATCGTTCAGCTTGATAATTTACTAGGACTGTTAAAAATACAAGAATAATACATTCAATGGCAAATCCATGTGTAATTGAACTGCAATTGATCAATGATGTGATATATATTGTGTGCGTCTCTGCATGTGTGTGTGTGTGTGTGCTGCATACCCAGCAGTGCTTGAAAGAGATCACTCTGGAAGATGGTCAGCAGTTTCTCTGCTCGAACCCGGAACCTCTCGTCCCCGGCCACTGATCGACACTCCTCCATCAGCTGCAGGGCCTTCTGGGTATCTGGGGTGTGAAAACAAAACAACCTGACCCACAGTCACCCTGATGAAAGCACAGCAAAGTGTAACAGAAAACACAGAGAGGTGTGGTTAAGCATAGGGAAGCATTGTAAAGCACAGAGAGGTCTGGTAAAGCATAGGGAAGCATTGTAAAGCACAGAGAGGTCTGGTAAAGCATAGGGAAGCATTGTAAAGCACAGAGAGGTGTGGTAAAGCATAGGGAAGCATTGTAAAGCACAGAGAGGTCTGGTAAAGCATAGGGAAGCATTGTAAAGCACAGAGAGGTCTGTGGTGGGATTGTAAAGCACAGAGAGGTCTGGTAAAACATAGAGAAGTGTAATAAAACATAGGGAAGCATTGTAAAGCACAGAGAGGTCTGGTAAAGCATAGGAAAGCATTGGTAAAAGCACAGAGAGGTCTGGTAAAGCATAGGGAAGCATTGTAAAAGCACAGAGAGGTCTGGTAAAGCATAGGGAAGCATTGTAAAGCACAGAGAGGTCTGGTAAAGCATAGGGAAGCATTGTAAAGCACAGAGAGTCTGGCACAAGGTCTGGTAAAGCATAGGGAAGCATTGTAAAGCACAGAGAGGGTCTGGTAAAGCATAGGAAGCATTGTAAAGGTCTGGTAAACAGAGAGGTGTAAAGCACAGAGGGTCTGGTAAAGCATAGGGAAGCATTGTAAAGCACAGAGAGGTATGGTAAAGCATAGGGAAGCATTGTAAAGCACAGAGAGGTATGGTAAAGCATAGGGAAGCATTATTATTATTATTATTATTATTATTATTATTTACATAACAGCTGGTACCGCATAAACTTGAAAGGCGTCCACAATATTGCAGTAGGAAACCGGCCCTACAAGACCGACCCCACGTGTTTAGTTATTTCAGAACCCAGCTAACTCCGTTTTAAGTTTTGTTAAAGACTTTACAACGAATTGAGAGCAAAAACGAATCATACATATAAACAGAACTATATACAGTGGAACTAAAACTCACCTTGTCTTCTGAGCGGCATCGCGCTGCTGCAGAATACTCTGAAAACTGGAATCTCTAATCTTCCCCCGAGAACGGCTGTGACTTTAAACCTATTAAAGGATTGGGACCGGACCGCAGGGGCATCTGGGAAATGTAGTTTTTTTGTTACAACTAAGAGCTTTACACTGGTGCTAATAATACTACTACTGAGACTATAGCAGCGGGTCTCCGATCACGGTCCTGGAGGGCCAGGACTCCACTCCAGGTTTTACAGCTGAAATGCGATCATGAACCTCTTCAGGGTCTATGGAGGTTTAATTACTTCATTACCGAGTTACAGAACAGGGTTGAAACAAAGACCAGGAACGGAACAGTCCCCTGGCTAATTCTAAAAGCAGAACATGTTATTTATTTATTTATTTATTTATTTATTTATTTATTTATGTATGTATTTAATTAATTAATGGCTCGATTATTATTATTATTATTATTATTATTATTATTATTATTATTATTATTATTATTATTATTATTTAATTAATTAATTTATTTTTTAGTCGTCTCTTATCCAGGGCGACTTACAGTTGTTACAGAATATCGCATTACAGATCAGAGCGGTTATCAAATTCAATACAATCAGTAGAAAATAAACTCAGATTCAAATAAGAGCAAAATACAGAGCGCAGTAAATAATTACATTTAAGAGCGAGTTCGACTATAATACATGTTCTTATTCAAGCCCTGCTAATTAGTTAATTCACGCTTCCTATAAGAAGGTGGGGTGCACGCTGGGAGGGGCTCTTTGTAGACGTTTTGCACGATATGTTGCAGCGCGGAATCAAAGAGGAAAAAAAATGGGTGGTTGTGTTTTTCATGTGTTTTGCTTGGTGTTGTTGTTGGGGGCGGGTCTGACGTATGGTTGGAACTTCGATGTATTCAGAACGCTGGAGAAGAGACCCACGCGGCGGTCCTATCAACATCATTACAGGCGGCTGACCCCGGCTCGACCGAAACAACACGCCGTGGCGGGCCAGCGTCTGTACAACAACTTCAACCCCGGGTTCAACCTCTTCGGCTTGCGCCCACAGTTCAAACACGTCCCTTTCACCTACCTGGGGACGCACCGACCTCCTTTCCCCCCGCGTTTCGGAATTCTCCCGTCCACAGCTGCCCCCCAGGTACCCACCATTCCCGTTCGTGCCTTTCCGGTGGGACCCGTGCAGGTTCGGGATATGAGTTCGGTGAACGTGGAATGCGGGGAAGCCAGAATGACGGTAACGGCGAAGCTGGACTTGTTCATGAACGGGGTCCCGATCGACCCAGAGTCCCTGACGCTTGGAGACGCGGTGAAATGCAAACACTCCTCTGTGGATGAAGCAGGAGGGGTCGTTATCTTCGATGTCCGGCTGCAGGATTGTGGAAGCAGCCTAACGGTGAGTGGTAGGCGTGATTTGCATTTAACTAAGAGCTGTAGCATTGAAATCTAGAACTATGGCGCTTTTAAGGTGACTCCTGCTATACTGTCATTTCACTACTCTGTAGATAAGATAACTTGGAGAGGGGAAGGGAGGGAGAAGGGAAGAGAGGGGGGAGGCGGGGAGGATGGATGGATGGATGGACGGATGGATGTCTCCCATGGACTGCGGCCAATTGCCCTGGTTGCTGGACTCGCGAAACCCCGGCTTTGATCGCACTGTGTATTTCAATGGGGATTCGACCGGGAGGGACCCCCAATGTTCTAGCGTGTTCTACAGAACGTTGGGTTTTCTGGAGGCGCTCAATTCTTTCTTTCATTGGTTAGATGACCGAGGACAGCATGGTGTACTCCAACACGCTTCACCACGGCGTCCCTCCGTCTTCTAGCTCCGTGATCGTGCGGAGTTCCGAGGCGGTGGTTCCCATTGAGTGCATCTACGACCGGTAAGGGAATGGGCTCCGGCGGCTGCTTGCAGCGAGAGGAGGTTATGAAACGAGATCTTGTATAATTTGTTTGCGTTAAATGAAAATTGGTGGGGGTTGCTATGCAATGTAACATAATTGAAAAGGTGTGTGTATGTGATTCTCTCATTCTTATTCTCATTCTCTCTCTCATTCTCTCTCATTGGTTATTTCGACATGATTATAAATACAAGGTGTACACACGGCAGAATTTCAGCTCTCCGGATTTGAGGAACATTAACTCGATTGTACAAATAACTCAAAGCCTACAAAATCCGCGTGTGTGCGTTTCAGGAGGGCTAACGTCAGCAGCAACGCCATCGTGCCAACGTGGGCGTCCTTCACGTCAACCAAGTCTGCAGAGAATGTGCTGGACTTCCGGCTCGACATCATGACTGGTACGTGAGCGAGAGGCGAGTCCTTCTCCTAGCTTGCATTTTCTATTTTATTCTACTGCTCTGGGTATAAGATTTGCATCACCCTATAGAATGAACGGATCTTGCTTCATGAAGTCCAATGAAAGCTGCTGAATAATGTTCTCTTGTCAACATACTGAATTGCACACCAGCGCTTTGTAGTTTTTCCAGATATTTAACGGAAAAACCGACACAATGAAAAATGTAACATTTCGATCATCAGCATGATGGTTCTGTACTACTATTATGGCTTCCGGTATCATTTTGTAGGGTCTGTGATTTGCATGAGAAATACAATTTAAATTGTTTTATAGTTTTGATTTTAATTATTTTTTTTTACACTGTCTAAGTTCTAGGCGATGCATATTATTATTATTTGTTTATTTAGCAGACGCCTTTATCCAAGGCGACTTACAGAGACTAGGGTGTGTGAACTATGCATCGGCTGCAGAGTCACTTACAGCTACGTCTCACCCGAAAGACGGAGCACAAGGAGGTTAAGCGACTTGCTCAGGGTCACGCAATGAGTCAGTGGCTGAGGTGGGATTTGAACCGGGGACCTCCTGGTTACAAGCCCTTTTCTTTAACCACTGAACCAGACAGCCCCCTACTGAACCAGACAGCCCCCTACTGAACCAGACAGCCCCCTACTGAACCAGACAGCCTCCCGTGTGGTTCAGTAGGAACCGCATAACATTTTGGGCATAGCTGCTTATTTAATTCCAATTTTGTTTATGTGTCTTGCAAGATGATTGGAGCGCTCCGAGGACTTCGAACTTGTTCTACCTTGATGAGGTCATCAATATCGAAGCCTCCGTCGACACCCAGAACCACCTTCCCATGAGGCTGTTCGTCGATAGCTGTGTGGCGACGCTGAGCTCTGACGTGAAATCCAAACCCAGATACATGATCGTGGATCACAACGGGTGAGGAATATTAATATACTGGATCCCCTGCAGTCTCCGCGTGTATAATTATACCATGTGATGTTTCCCCATCTATTACAAACTCACACTAGCCCTCCTGCTGCTGCTGCTGCTGCACCCAGTCCTGGGGTTCAGAGCTCCCCTCAATGAAGTCTGTTATTATTATTAATATTGAAATGATCAGGAGCCAGGAGTTTGAGCAGGGTTACAAACTCACACTAGCCCTGCTGCTGCTGCTGCTGCACCCAGTCCTGGGGTTCAGAGCTCCCCTCAATGAAGTCTGTTATTATTAATATTGAAATGATCAGGAGCCAGGAGTTTGAGCAGGGTTACAAACTCACACTAGCCCTGCTGCTGCACCCAGTCCTGGGGTTCAGCGCTCCCCTCAATGAAATAATAAAAATGATTATTAATTTAATAATATTGACAATAATATATATATTTTTTAAGCTCTTCTCTCCTGTATTTGAACCCACGTCGATGGTCGTGCTCTGTATTCCTCTCTAACTCTCACTGCCTCCCTCCCTCTCCCTGTCAGCTGCCTGATGGATGGGACCCAAGCCGGCTCCTCTGCCTCCTTCCGATATTCCGACCAGGATCCCGGGAAGCTGCAGTTCAGTATCCAGGCCTTCCTGTTCTTCAAAGAGACACACAGCTCGGTGACTATCCCAGCGCAGCCCCTCTCAGAACCAACACTGTCTGCAAGGAGAATAGGAGGCTCGCTGCTCCAGTGGTTAGAGAAAGGGGTCTTGATACCAGGAGGTTGAAATCCTGGCTCAGCCACTGACTCCCTGTGTGTGTGTAACCCTGAGCAAGTCACTGAACCTCCCTGTGCTCTGTCCTTCGGATGAGACGTAAAACAAACAAGCTCCTATTGGAAGTGACTCTGCAGCAGCAGCAGTTGTGATGCATAGTTCACCCCCTAGTCTCTGTAATTTGAGCTGAATTTATTGGGCAAGGAAATGTGATCCACGAATCCTGATGTATTTATAATGGTGCCAGTTAACTACTTTCCATTCCTGAATGCATACAAACCCTTTTAATCAGAGTGAAGGGAGATTAGTTTTATGATGCTTCACTTTGAAGAGCTTGACTTTCTCTTCCTTGACAGATCTTCATCACCTGCTGGATGAAAGTGACCTCGCTGAACCAGACCAGTGACCCCCTCAATAAAGCTTGCTCCTTCAGCAAAGACTCCAATCAGTACGTCCACCCCTTTCTGCAATCCTGACCTTTTTGTCACTGCAATCAAAAAAGCCAATATCGTCCTTTGCCCATCAGCCATCACCATTCTCATCACCAATCCGTTGCCCATCAGAACTGGCAGACAACAGCACTATAAGCATATTTAGGATTTTGTACAGGAAGTGTCAATAGGCCACACCCACCCTATTGACACACCCCTGTACAAAATCCTCCAATTCATCAATTACTGTAAAACACACACGTGCTAAATTTTATAACAGGATCCATAAATGCAACAGAATGTGTGTCTGGAGAATTCAGACCGCTCTGGATCAATCACTGGAAATACTTGATAAAGTCATTGATAAACGGAACTATTTTTAAAATCATCAATGTTATAGTGAATTCAAATGATGAGTTTATTAATTGATCTACATATATGTGAAAAGGCAGTTGATTAACTAACTGTACCGTTGTTTTATTGTATAAATCTCTGCATACGTTTACACACACGTATACATTTTAACACCCAGCGTCTTTAAATGTCTTCAATAAGTTATTTTCTTTTTATTAACTGGATTTCTCGTTCGAAGGTGGACGTCGGTGGACGACGACAACAGTGTGTGTGCGTGCTGTGCGGTTGAGCTGTGCCCCGCGCCTGACGCACGCCGCCGCTACTCTCCCAGCGCGTTCCATCGCAGGTTCAGACGTGGAAGAGCCGCGCCCGACTACAGACCCGGTAAAAGCACAGCGTGGCCCCAGGGTCAGCAGGAGGTCGGAATAAGACTCCTGTTGCACTTTTTTTCCCTTTCCAATTCGCAGACGTTTTAACTACCCGTTCAAACCATCTATGCACGGCTTTGAAATCTAGCATTTTGCTTTTAATTTAGTATAGCAAATAACCTCTATGAAACGTTCTGTAACCATGAATGGGGTTGCTGGGTGGTGACGCAAGATGTGCCGACAATGGATGTAAACGCAGGTGTGTTTAACCTCTGTCTCTGCGCACTGTGTGTTTTAGCGGTCGGCTCTGAGGGGGATGTCACGATCGGTCCATTGGTGGTTGCAGACAGAGCGATGTTTCTGAGTAAAGCGGGGACTTTTCCTTCCTTCACAATAGAGCAAGGTAGTTCTGACTCTTTTTTTGTAGTGGAGTAAATTGCTAACCGACAAACCATTGCATAAATAAATTTATAGATATATAGATATATATAGATAGATATATATATATATATATATATATATATATATATATATATTTATATATATATATTTTTATTCATTTATTAATTACATATATTACACACATACAAATTTGGTGGTTAAAATGAAGCCAGAATGGACCTCTAAATGTGAGCTATTTCAAACTATAGTTTCACCGTGACTGCTTGCATTCTGTGGATATTATTATTATTATTATTATTATTATTATTATTATTAATTGCCATTGACTGTTATAAGTACTTGATACCAAAAATCCTGTCGCTGCATAGCAGTTTGACCCGTTCCTGATTTTACTAAGAGTGTAATGCAACACACCTGAGCTTGTTACCTGTGCACCTGGGCTAATGCATGAAGTGAACCTGTTAATGTTACTGCTAATGTAACCTTCACTCTCCATGCTTGTCTATTATTTTCTTTCTCTCTCTCTCCTTTGCTCTCTCTCTCCATGTTCTCTCTCTCTCTGATACTCAGCTCTCTGACTCTCTTTCTCCATTTAAATAGAATGATGAAGGGATTGGAGACATGCCGCTAATTAGCCGCTGTCTTTGCTGCCGTGTCTGCGATCGCTTGTTTCGGGGTGCTGGCTGTCATCTTGTACAAAAAGCGCGACAAAGCCAGCGCGTATGACAGGGGCTGCATATGAAACCATAATAAAATGTGGATTTGAAACGGTAGCCTACCTGTTGTGTTATTTTTATTTTGTAATTTTGCATTGTGTGTATTTCAACGCATTTCTTCCAAGTGGTTATACAACACAGCGCACTCCTCTAGGCTTTTCTTTAAAATGTATAGTTGTATTGCATAGCGGATTATATTAGTTTTATAAATATTGCGTTGGCCTCTTGGTTAAAGTGAGCCTTTCATGCGCATTCCCGTGGCCGCGCCCTCACCTGACGTGACGTGTGACGTCACTTGTTTTGCGCAGATGGCTCAAGTGTGCGTAGGTTTTGTACAGAATTTGCGCTTTATTTTAAATTTCTTTTTTTAATACAGGTTTTAGGCGTAGCCTACTGATTACCCCTATAATCCGGGAACCTGTCGATCAAATCTTTCACAGTGACAGGTGTTGCATCTAAACAGTAACACTCAATGTAGAATGTCTTGTGGGTATTGGAGACTAATAAACTCTGAACCTTAGACACTGGTCTGGTCTCTCTCTTTTTATAGCGTAACAAAGCGGTTAATCCCATGTTTACCTTCATTGCGTTATCCAGTGTGTGCTTGAACTTGACCTCGCTCACCTTTTTCATTTTGTGTGTGTTAATCATAAATGATCTAGACTCCACAAGTCTTCAGTAGTTTCCGCCTCTCAAACCTCAACCTGCCAACTTCGGATTTGCGTTTGCTCAAGACTACACCGTCCCTGCAATTGTTTAAAAACTTTCAATGCAAACAAAAATAAATCAATAACTTCAGCCTTGCTGCCAGGCAGAGGAGACAGAACCTGCACGCAGTCGGACATTAACCCGAGCTCTGTAGATACGTCACGGGGAGCTATAAATACCCAATCGAACCCGAGCGCTCAGAAGAGCGTTTGATTGTCTGCGTCGTTGAAACGGCTTGCTTTGGAAAACAAAGTTTTTCTTGCAAAATTTCGGCGGCCAGAGTGGATGGAGATGCTGCTGTTATTGTTGGTTCTGCTGCCTGGCTCTCTGGCAGTACCGGAAGGTTAGAATGATGTATTTATCAGATGCCTTTATTCCAGGCGACTCGTACAGGGGTTACAGGGCAGCACAGGGTTACAATGCAAGCGTACTATATGAATACAGTACAGAAAGTGCAATAGTACGATTAGAATACAATATGAACGAGGATGCAACAGGTTAGGATCACAGCGAGTTATCTATACAGTGTTAGCAGTGCAAGGATAGCGCATCAGCTGAGGATCCAGTGACGAGGTGCTGAGGTCAGGAGAGTCCAGCGCAGAGCGGGAGGGGCGGATCAGGAGATCTGAAAGGGCAGTCTGAACAGAGGGATAGTCTTCCTCGGGCAAATCACTAAGGAGGGGAGACTGTAGGTACGATGTCGAATGGCAAATGGGTTTGTGCACTGTTTAAAAGAGGAAGGAAGGATGGATATATATGTATATATATATATATATATATATATATATATATATATATATATTATTATTATTATTATTATTATTTATTTCTTAGCAGACGCCCTTATCCAGGGCGACTTACAATCGTAAGCAAATACATTTCAAGAATCACAGTACAAGTAATAATACAATTAAGAGCAAGATAAATACAATGACTTTGGTTCAAGCAAGTACAAGTGTGACAAAATCCGATTCAATAATACAGCAGATAACAGTGTCAGAGATAGTTATATCAGGATATAATTAAATACAAAATACTACAGATTAAATAACACTTGTGACAGATTACAGTACTCTAAAGTACAGGATTAAATGCAGTAAAATAGGGGGCAGATAAGAGCAAGTAAAGCGCATTTAAGGAAGAGTGATAAGTGTCCAGAGGGGAAAAAAATAAATGTAACATGTCGACCTGAAGCATTCCCTTGTCTTTCCTCACAGATCTAACAGGGAAAGCCTTCAGTTTTCCGTACAGCAGTAGTTTTGGCAGCGTGAACATAGCGTCTGATCAACGCAATTCCCTTAAGAACTTCACCCTCTGCTTCCAATATCAACCCAGTGCTGGATCCATTAATCCTCTCTTCTATCTCTACCCCACGAACGGCTCCTGCAGCTTCAGCCTGAGCAGGAACTACGATCGGCAGTACAGACTCTACGTCTGCGGCAACACGCTGTCCTTTTGCTGCAGCTCGGTGTTTCAGGATTTTCCCGGCTGGGTCCGAGTCTGCGTCACCTGGGACTCTCGCACAAGGGTGGCTCAGCTGTGGGAGAACGGGAAGGGGAGCGTGAGGAAAGGGCTAGACCGACCCATTTGGCTTTCGGAGGAGGGAACCCCCAACGTCGTACTGAATTCCGGGAGCAGTCCTTTCCAAATCTCGGACATCAACTTGTGGGATCGAGAGCTGCCGCCTTGGGAAATAATGGTGCACGGTACAGGCAACGTGTTGAGCTGGGAGTCGGTGTGGTACACTACAAGGGGCGCTACCCTTCTGGAAAGTAAGAGATAGATACAGTCATGGCCGCTCGATTCTTTTTCCAAGGCACGGGGAGTGAACCAACGTAGATCAAAACTGTAGGTTTTCAGAATAGCCTGGTAGTTTGTCTGTTTAATTTTCAATAAAGCTGCAATTGCAATGCAAAGAGAATATCGTTTCTTGAGTCAGTTTTTACAAAAGGTAGAGCAACCACACTCCTCATCCAGAGAAAATCAAATGCGATTTCACGTTGATAAGTTTGCATGGCTCCAATACAAGTCGGCTCTTGTAAACTGCTCAAGTATTTAAATTTTTTTTTTGTATACTGCTTAAGGAACATACCCTGGTTAAGGCTGTGGCTGCAGTTACAAGCTCTGACCACCTAGTGGCACTACACATACCTACTAAACCATGCACCATTAATTATTTTATCTTCATAGTTTAAAATCACTAGTACACCAAAACCCAGAAGCATTGTAGCGATAAATTAGACCAATATATTATATACAGAAAAATATAAAACCGCAAAAGAAACTTGATTCAATGAGAAGACATTTAGCAAAATTTTAAAATGTTTCTCATTTCAATGTATTGCATTGAATGCAGGGATGGAAACTAGACTCCCATTGCATAGCAGTGTGATCCATTTCTGGTTTTGACTGCAAGTTTAATAAGACACACCTGAGCTTGTCATCTACACACTGTGGCTAATCAAGCATGAAGCAAAACCTGACAGGAGTCTTATTATCATCCCTGCATTTCAGGATGTGTGCTTTTATGAAGTACTAGTTATGGATGATAAAAGGAGACCAAAAGACAAGGTAATCTCTCCCAATAGTTTTATTTTCCGATTATTATTTGTTTATTTTATTTGTTTATTTAGCAGACGCCTTTATCCAAGGCGACTTACAGAGACTAGGGTGTGTGAACTATACATCAGCTGCAGAGTCACTTACAATTACGTCTCACCCGAAAGACGGAGGACAACGAGGTGAAGTGACTTGCTCAGGGTCACACAATGAGTCAGTGGCTGAGATGGGATTTGAACCGGGGACCTCCTGGTTACAAGCCCTTTTCTTTAACCACTGGACCACACAGCCTCCTATTTGCAGACAGTGTGTTTTGAAGAGAGAGAGAGAGAGAGAGAGAGAGAGAGAGAGAGAGAGAGAGAGAGAGAGAGAGAGAGAGAGAGAGAGAGAGAGAGAGAGAGAGAGAGATTTTTTGTTAGAGGAAGCGATCGATGTTAATTGCTTGCTACTAATTGTGTGATTGCTTATTAAATCAATTACACACATATATGTAATTTATTTAATAGAGGTGCCTATATGTAGTTAATATTAATATCGCGTTATAATTCTGACTACAACATAACAAAATGAGATATTCAAAAACGTGAAATGTTATAATTCCATAAATAAGTGCCAGAAATGATATCCGGTGTGTATCGTACTAATTCAGTCGAGTCGCGTTCTTATTTTTTCGCACGATACTAACTATCACGCCTGTGGCAATTCAGTTTACCAATTGTAAGCCAAAAAGCAATTGATTTAGACATTTCTCACGCGTAAAATAAATAGGAAAATAATTAGCATTTTAAAAAAGAAACCTGCACTTGTTTTGACGTATAAATTGGCCTGTGGCTGGTTATGGTTTATCATTTTGGTATAGATTTACAAAATGGTCGTTGAAGGGAAAATGCATGTTTGTATCGCCGTGTTATTGTGTAGTTTATGGGCTGCTCGGTGCTCCAGCTACCGTAGTCATTTCGAAGACACCAAAGAAGTCTTCCACAAACAACGTCCGAAAGCGGCTGTGTTTTACGAAAGATTGTCAACGAAGTACCTTCAAAACGGCGCTTCTCCTGACCCGGCTCGGTACCGGAGCGCGGGCTGGGGCGTTTCTTCGCTGGCCACCGTCAAGGTGCGATGCGGTCAAGCTAGTATGGCCATCAACATCAGCGCCGATCTCTTCAGTAACGGCCGCCGGGTCAGTGGCGGCGATATCCGGCTAGGATGGGACCCCGCCGCCTCGGGGGCTTGCAGACCCGCTGTAAACATCGTTGCTTCTGCTTACTATCTCATTGACACCGCGCTGCACGTATGCGGAAGCTCTCTGCTTGTAAGTGGTTTTTAACTTGTTTATAAGTATTGATTATGGGTGATTTTAATGTTATCGATGGTCATTATTGACTAGGTGTTTACCCACGATTTGGGATGCACCTGTAAGTAATACAAACTAGATAATTTACGCTTTAACATCGGTGCAAGAAATGTAATTGCTGTAATCATCAATCCTTATTTGAAACGGTGTATGTAGTTAAGAAATTGCCTATGGTTTCATGAAGGTGAACACACTGCCATCATGTGTTTGCCATGTCTTACTGCACTTGACCGTGTGGGGGCGCTTTAATGGGCAGCTTGAATGAAATATATATATAATTAGTGTGTGTTAGGCGGAATGGTAGTATGTCTAGAAGCTACTGTGTACATATAAATACGTTTCAGTCTTGTGGGGTATATATTTTGGGGGGGCGGGGTGGAATAGACTCTTGCATAGCAGTTTCACACGTTCTAAATTTGTTTAGCTGTAGGTGTGTCTTAAACGCGTAGAAAGAGTGACTCTACTGTGCAACGTATTTACACCACTTATTTTATTAAATTTTGTATCTCTCCCCAGAGTAAGTTTGGAGAATAAAGGTCTGAGAATCCTGACTCTGGTCCGTGTTTAATAATAATAGTTTTATACCCAGTCTGGTCTAAACTGCCTGCGCTATTTTGGGGCGCCGTGCATGTCAGAAAGCCTTGCAGTACCTCGAGTTTACTTTTGAATTCTGTACTGCCCTTGCAGATGACGTCAGATAAACTGGTCTACACCAACGTGCTGGTTTACTCTCCCGCTCCCTCTGCTAACGGCGTCATCGTGAGAACCAACGGCGCCGTCATCCCTATCGAGTGCCACTATCGGAGGTGAGGAAAGCCCTTTCTGCGTGCTCGACGCTGCCGCCTAGTGGCTGTTTAGGTGAACAGCGGCTCAATAGCTTCCTGGTTTTAAAACTTTCTTCGGTTCCCGCAGGAAACACAACGTCAGCAGCCAGGCGGTCAAGCCGACCTGGATCCCGTTCAGCTCCACCCAGTCCGCAGGGAATATCCTGGAATTCTCCCTTCGGCTCATGAGTGGTGGGTGGTTTTAGACTGAACTCGTTCTGTGTGTTAATACTGACTAAGCTTGTATGCCTGTGCTCTATTCTAGAAAACTTTCACTTTGGTATCTGATGGGAATAAGACTCCTGTTCCACAGCAGTGTCGCCCATTTCCAGGTTTTACTACCAGCTTGATCAGCCCCCAGTGTGTCTAGATAACAAGCTTGGGTGTGTCTTATTGAACTTGTAGTTAAACCAGGAATGGATCTAACCGCTATGCAATGGGAGTCTATTTCCATGCCTGCCGTATGTGGTAAAGCTAAATGAAAAAGCGAACGAGTTGGAATCTGTTTTTAAAAGTATCGAGACAATGAGCTTCAATTCCTGAAGTGTATTCCAAGACCACTGAGCTAGAAAACTGGATGCCTTTTCAAATTCTACACAGATTTTATGAACTTTTTCAAAACGGTCTGAGATAGTATTATAAATACTACTTGATGTAATTATCAACCTAAAGGTCATTGAGAGTGTTGCCCAGGATGTTCTTGAGCAGCTCTGTCCCAGTGTACGCGCTTGGCCGCTCCAGCGCCCCTTTCCTGAAGCCGCTTGCTCTCGTGTGCAGATGACTGGGTCACTCCCAGGATCTCCAACGCGTTCTACCTGAACGACCCGGTCCGAATCGAAGGCTCCGTCAGCACCCAAAACCACCTTCCCATGAGGCTGTTCATCGACCGCTGTGTGGCGACACTCCGCCCCGAGCAGGACTCCAGCCCGCGCTACGCCATCATCGACTACAACGGGTGAGGAGGGTGAGGGGGGGTACTGCTAATGCGCACGGACAGCCTAACCCTGCCCCCCCCCCTCTCTCTCTCTCTCTCTCTCTCTCTCTCTCTCCTAACTTCTCTCTCTCCCCCTAACTTCTCTCTCTCTCTCTCTCTCAGCTGCCTGGTGGATGGTTCTTCTCCCGACTCCAGCGCTGTGTTCCGCTCCCCGCGGATCCAGCAGGAGAAGCTGCAGTTCAGTGTGCCAGCATTCCGATTCCAGAGGGAGGCGAGCAGCCTGGTGAGACTTGAACACAACCCCCCCCTCAAACACTGACTGTCTTTTAATCCTGCTCCACTATATTCACGCTCTCTCTCTAGATATACCTGACCTGTCACCTGAGGGTCACTGCAGTGGATGAGTCCCCCGACTCTGCCAGCAAAGCCTGCTCCTTCAACAAGGCTGTGAACAGGTGAGCACACGGGAGACACAGCGACTGGAGCAGCAGCAGGGAAAAACAAGTGTACTTAAACATGATTGCAATGTTGTACGTAATGTACTTTGATAGGGAAACCTTTTTGCATGATATAACCCTCCTCCTTTTCTGATAGTTATGTACTTGCATATATTGTGCAAAAATTTATACTAAGTACATTGTAACTGTACATAATTGCAATCATGTTGAAGTACACTTGTATTTGCCAAGTAACTTCTATGTAAATGTACAGCGATTAGAGACCCTGAATGTGTTAAAAGTTGGTGGAAGTTGCCTCTACCTTTTCAAGGTGAAGCAGCGCAGGCTGGTTTTGCAGAACTCCTGCTGTCTGGTTCACGCCTGACTCCCAGAACCGATCCACCCTGCGCTACTTCACATTAAAGGAGAGTCCATTTCCACCAACACTTTACATTGAGGGTCATGAACTGCTGTGCATTTCACATAGAAGTTACTTGAACGTGATTGCAATGTTATCCTGCACAGTTACAATGTACTTGATAGGGAAGTCCTTTTTGCATGAACCCTTTTCTGATGCAGTATAACCCTCGTCCTTTTCTGATCCATCTCTACTTTCATATATTGTCCAAAAATATTTCCTTAAGTACATTAATGCATAATGTAACTGTAAGTACAGAGCTTTTAAAGCCCTTTGCTGCCGCGGTCCTTGTCTTTTCATGCAGTTTGTTTTGTGTTCCCCCGGTGTGCAGCTGGTCCGCAGTGGAGGGCTCTCCTGGGGTGTGTGCCTGCTGTCAGACTGGGAGCTGTCCGTCCTCCAGGGCTCGAGTGCGGAGGGACCTGCAGCCTGTGCTTGGTAAGACCCCGTCTGTGTTTCTCTCTGTGCGTTTTTGTTCATCTCCACTGTGTCTCGTGTTTGTGCACATCCCCCTGAATCTGAACCTGCTTGTGATTTTTAAACTTGGTGCTGGATCCTAAGCTGTTGGGAGTGTCAGATTGTGGGGATGTAGGGGTGCTTGTCTCTCTGTGTCGCACTTGCATTTTTTGTATACATCTGGGGAAAGCGTTTTATCCGATTTCTGCTGAAACCTGGATTTCAGTTTTTTTACATTTGGTTGTGGGGAGCATCAGGTTTGTTTAGACGCATGGTCGGGGTGTGTGTCTCTCTCTCTCTCTCTCTCTCTCTCTCTCTCTCTCGATTTTATTGTGCTGCTAACCCCTCGTTTGCATCCCTAATTCTGTTTCAAACCCCACGGATCCAGTATCCATTCCCATGTTTCCAGCTGCATATGTTTGACAGCGGCTGTGCAGTTAGGCAGCGCTTGTCTTTGTTTTAAGCTTGTATGTTGTACCGCGTTCACACCCCTCGCTGTGTCTCTCAGAGCTGACTGAAGCAGACGCTACTCTGGGACCCCTGGTGATCCAGGACTCCTTCCCAGCAGAGGTGATCTGGGAATCCTTCCCAGCAGAGGAGACCCCAGGGCTGGGCGACCCAGTCTTCAGAGCGGAGGAGAGGAAGGGGGAAGGTAGCTATGGAGATGGATGGGGGTGGGGTTGAATCTGATTTAGGAATTCTGGTTGGGGGAGCGCGGGGGTCCCAGAGTGTCTCCCCTTGCAGGCTTTTCAAAGACTATTCCTCCCCCTCTGAACATTGTCATTTTATATACTTTCCTGCATGAGTACCTTTTTTTTTTTAAATGAATTAATTTTTGGTCAGCGATTATTAGAAACAATAGGCTCTCGTGATGGGTGAAAAATGTTAGACCACTTTTAATTGGGTAAACTTTATTAATATTTGTTTTAAACGCATGCATTTTGTCATGTGTTGTGGCTGTGTTCATTTTCTCTTGCTGTTGTAAATGGAGTGTGTGAGCTGGCAGGGTTGTTTTTGTAATCTGCTTTAGGAGTTGTCGGTCGGGGAGAGGAGGAGGGTGTGTGATACTGGCTTGAGCAGTGCTGCTTCGGGTTACGCATGCTCTTCCTGTTTCAGGTTCTGCGGGCTCCAGCACGGTTCTGCTCGGTGCTGCTCTCTTGACTGCGGTGTCTCTCCTCCTCCTCCTCCTGTACCGCAAACACAACCGCGTGGAAAGCGAATGCTTGTGCCTGAGAAAATAAAAACTGTGGAGAGTGTCACCTTGTCTCCTGTCTATCTTTCCATGTTACCCCACCACAACCTTTGTTGTTTTTTTAAAACTGAGATTGATTAGCCCCAGTGTGTGTATAGGTAGCCAACTCAGGTGTGTTCTCTTAAACTCCTAGTAAAACCAGGTCTGGATCAAACTGCTAGGCAAGGAGACTGCCAGCTGTGCTGTAAGGATAGAGATATTTTATTTATATATAGATATATATATATATGTGTGTGATATATATATTTCTGTCCAGTTGATGGATATGCCTTGGCAAATATACAGTAGCATAGAATCGCCGTGCTCTGCATGAACTACCTAGCCTGGAATAACAGGAGCATGATTAGTTGTTGAATCTCTAAAACTTGGTTGCTTACTCTGGTATAGGTGGATCAAACCCACATAGTTTCTTTAAATCTGTTCTATAACAAACCCAGATAAGCCCCAGTCTTGGGGTGCCTGAGGTAAGGGGTAGTCTGCCCAAGAATACTAGGGCTGACCGCAGTGAAGCTGGGGCTGTGGTTTTGAACTTTCTGTGTAGTTCGACTCCCTGCTCTGATTAGCAGCGTGACGAGTCAGTGGGAAGGTTGGAAAGTCAGGTCTGTCCTCCGCGATAGTCCCGGCGCTGTGATAAAGCCGCGGATGTGTCTGTTTTTAAAATCCCCAGTCCGGCTGCAGGACGGTGACACAAATTGTTTGGTTAGTAGCCCTCGCTATCGGCAGGTCAGCCTGGAGGACCTTTCCCACGATTCCACCCTCCTGGCGCCGCTCCAGCCAGTTTCTGTGGCGTTGTTTTGGCAGCGCTGGGAGGAGGAAGCTGTGCAGTTTCAATAGTCGGATTAAATTGTTAGTTTTGTTTTTTCCCCCATGTCAGCATTTTTGTAAATGCCGCTGTAAGTATTTTTTATCCCAACACATGGTGATAAATTGCCATCCTAACTTGACACTGTGGTAAACTTGTGGAAGGTTGGTTTCTATTGGTTGTAAGGAACTCTGGTACGCATGCGCGGTGGACGGGTGTTAATTACGCTGAATTTGGCGCGCGTTTGGCGCTAGGCATGCTGTTCTCGCCTAATGGAGCGCAATTCAACAGGAATAACGCGCAATTAACGAGGGAGCGTTATAAAGACAACTACAGCATTTTTACAATTGGCTGTTAACGCGACCGCCCGCCTGTCGGTGAATTATAACCATATTCACGAATCATCCAAAGATGAAGTATTGAATGCGGCGCTGTGTAGCAATATTAAACTGAACACAAGGCAGCGACGAACGATTTGACAAGACGTTTGATTCGGTTGCTTTAAGTGTTTTACGAATTTAACACGAGCTCCGAGTGACTGTTTTAATAAGTGCCACGGATTCGTAGACTGTTTAATACCATAACGCTAAATATCATTAACACAGACTTTGTTTAAGTGCGGAATTAAAATAACTAAACTATAGATAAACCGAACCACCTGTTCACAAGTCATTGGAACCAAAAACTAAAGTGAGTTAAGTGAATACATCTGAAATGTCTCGCAGCTGGATATTTTTTATATATAAATGGTTCAGGTTAATTAAACTCCAGAACCCAATTATCTCGGCATGGCTGCCTTTTTAAGCAGCGTTGATAATTAAACGCGTCTGTTTCTGCCTGATAGCTTCGCATGCGATCACGTTACACAGATGTTGCAGGAAATTGTTTGTGTAATGCGAGGTGGAGCCACAAGGGGGCTCCATAACTTCACGTAAAAACACACACAGCAGCTCCCATTTAAAAAGCTGCGTGTTTGAAATGTTATTTTAGTTGGGTGGAGCCGTCTATCTCACGTTCTTCTATCTCGTTAGGCTATTTGCATGACATCATTATTTTGGAAAGATCCACGGCTCGACTGCGCTTAGCCACTGCTAACACGATGGCATTATGGGATACAGCTGCCGAGGAAGTGGGGGAGATCAAGTGCATATTATTGTTATCGTCATCATCGGTATAGTGTGATATTTTACCATCGGACAGCTCGCTTTTAATTAATAGTTTATTGTATTTTTGTATTGAAGTAAAACATTTTTTTAATGACCTGTACTGTTTCCACCAATGCATTATTCTCAAAGGATGTGGAAGAAATAAAAATAATTGTACACAAATATACATTTCAGGACGTTTCGGACAAAAGCCCTTCAGCTATGTAGACAGAAAACTAATTACAGTGCAGTATTTTTCAAGTGCGTGTGTGTTTTTTGTTATTTACTGAAGTCAACCGTTTTTTTCCCACCCCAAAACGGTAAAATAACCATAACCTCCTTTTCAAAAGCAATAGGAACCGGAAACGAAAGCGAGTATCATTTTAAACCGACATTTTTCCTTTTTAACTGTTCAATTTAAACTATCAGGCGGTCTGCGCCCCTAACCAGCCGTGTGTATCGCGTGCTCATAACATCACAACATTGCTTTTGGTTAGCTGAAATATTGAGGTGCACAGATCGTGCCTGTCGCTTTGGGGGCACGGGTTTGAATCCGGGTAACTGAAGGGGCCTTCACTTTTATATAAAAAAATAAATACAAATCTTTTCTCTGATTTTGCCGTCCTCTGCTGGCGAGGGGGTTGAGAGAGTGTTAAATGCGGGCGCTTTGGCTGGGAGACTGCCCCGGCCCTAGCTCCGGAAACACTTTCTGGCGAGGGGAAAAACCCAGCGGCATCATTCAACAGAGATCCCTCGATGTGTCACTCGCCCTCTGGCTGGATTCAGAGTCCTATGGTGCTTTTTGCTAAGATGACTGAAAGAATTGGAGCGCTTTTGTGAGCCGGTGTCGTGAGACGGCCCTTCACTCATTATGATAAACGATGCGTTTGAGCGCCCCCCATGCACGACACAAACACACTAACACAATATATATACACATACACACAGTAGGGCTCAAACGTTTGGCAGCAACGAATGACTCCGAGGCAGACCAGGGCTGGGGATTGCATTGCCCGTGTCTCCTCACTCGGACCCCTGGCTCACGAAACACCCCGGGTGTCTCTTAATAGAGAATTGTCCAGGGCGGAACAAATATTCGAGGGAACTAATTATCATTTACGCTGCGACTGGCGGAAGAGTTCTACCTTTTCTCTTCTGTTTGCTGTCACATTTAAGGATTGTGGGCGCTGCCGAAATGTTAATTGTACCCCACGCTGTTAGTTTGGTCTCATCTATCGCCCAGTTTTGACCCCCTGCTTCTCTCTCTCTCTCTCTCCTCTCTCTCCTCTCTCTCCTCTCTCTCCTCTCTCTCTCTCTCTTAAAGAGGAGGAGTCTGCACGTTAACAGGCTGACCCCAGCTGCAGAGTTTTGGGAGCTGTTTACACAAAGGCAGCCTCTGTTTGGTCTTGTTTGCTGTGCTTGATTGCAGGAAACAGCTGTCTCTGATTCAACACCAGCCCTGGAACTCGGGAGGACAGCAACGTTTTACTGCATTTCACCTGCCCGACACAAGAAAAACACACACGGCTCCTTTTTATTTTATTTTACTGGAAAAAGTTAATGCATTTACCAGACCTCTCTGCGCTTTACAATGATATGCTTTACCAGACCTCTCTGTGCTTTACAATGATATGCTTTACCAGACCTCTCTGCGCTTTACAATGCTTCCCTATGCTTTACCGCACCTCTCTGTGCTTTACAATGCTTCCCTATGCTTTACCGCACCTCTCTGTGCTTTACAATGCTTCCCTATGCATTACCAGACCTCTCTGTGCTTTACCAAACCTCTCTGTGCTTTACAATGCTTCCTATGCTTTACCACCTCTCTGTGCTTTTACCTCTCTGTGCTTTACAATGCTTTTACCCTATGCTTTACCAGACCTCTCTGTGCTTTTACAATGCTTCCCTATGCTTTACCAGACCTCTCTGTGCTTTACAATGCTTCCCTGTGCTTTACCGCACCTCTCTGTGCTTTACAATGCTTCCCTATGCTTTACCACACCTCTCTGTGCTTTACAATGCTTTTTGCATGTTTGTTTTTATGAAGTCAGGTTTGATATTTAATTGTTGTGGACTATTGAAAGGGATTTGTTTAGGAGAAAGTGTATCTCTTATTTTTTCTCTCTCCTACACTGAGATAATGTTTCCCAGATGTTCTTTTCCCGGAAGAAAAATACAAGTTCAAATTAAAAGTGAAATCAATCTTGGTCACCGAAGCCGGTAGCGTTTCTGCTCAACACTGAAGATAAATAAACCTCTTCAAACACGAACAGACAGCCCCCACGGTAGCGTCCTCTCCGGTCAGGAAGCCACTGGGAGGAGGTGTGATTTATGCTGGTCAGCCAGCAGGAAACGAGAAGCGAGCCCTGCGCTGCACTCGAGGAGGTCAGAGGTCGGGGCAGACTCGCTGTCATCCGCGATGTATGTTTTTCTTGCTCAAGAAAAATAAAAATCACACAGTCGGTAAAGACCCTGATATATCCTCTTCCTGCTTTCACTTAACCGCGTCGCTCGCGTTTTTTTTTAAATTTATTTATGTATTATTTTTTAAGCTCCTCTATTGTCTGGCATTCACCTGACCCGACCCAAAACTGACCTGACCTCAAAACCTTTAAAAAACTAAATAAACACGAACTGTGGTTTCTGTTTATTAGATTTATAATACCTCAGTATTTATTTGTTTTCATTACCATTTACTCAACGTTGTCTCAAGTTTACTGGACCCAGCGAGTCATAGTATTATAACTCAGCGCTGAATGTTTCGTTTCGCTTTACCAATATTCAAGGAGCGAAGGCGTATGTTGATGATTTGCCTTGCAAATATCTTTATCATAATCAAATGAGGCTTCAAGCGGCGGTCTGGGTTTTTGAAGTGGTAATCTTTACCAAAATAGGCCTTCAATGGTTAATAACAAAAGCTTAAAACTACTAATAATAATAATAATAAATAAAAATAGCATCACGGCTTTCAATTTTCTTCTGCCCATTTTCAATTTCCCGTACTTTCATTTTTACTTTGAAAAGGGGGTCACTTTAACCTGTAGGGGGAGGGAAGGAGGGATTATTCAACTCCAGGTTTGTTTAACGGCTATAATGAGATCATGAAGGACTTCAGAGTCTAGATAGATGGAGGTTTAATTGGTCCAGTTTAAAGATTTATAGAACAGGGTTTGGAACACAGACCAGCAGTGGAAGGGTTAACTTGCCCCCCCCCGCTGTAGATTCACTTCCTGTGCGCTGAAAATTGAAATCCCCTTTGCACAGATTGGTGTCAGAGGGACCCTAATACCTGTTGCACAAGGAAGTAATCTAGTGCAGCATTGTGGAAAGATTCAAAAATAAGTCCGGGAAGCTAATTAATAAAGGTTCGGGTCTACTTCTTTATAAAGAGAGGTTTAACTTATATAGGAATGCTGGTCCTTCAGAGCCACAATCTAGCAGGTTTATTATTATTATTTATTTCTTAGCAGACGCCCTTATCCAGGGTGACTTACAATTGTTTACAAGATATCACATTATTTTTACACACAATTACCCATTTATACAGTTGGGTTTGTTACTGGAGCAATCTAGGTAAAGTACCTTGCTCAAGGGTACAGCAGCAGTGTCCCCCACCTGGGATTGAACCCACGACCCTCCGGTCAAGAGTCCAGACCCCTAACCACTACTTCACACTACTGCCCCGGTTTGACAAGTAACCCTGAAATAATCGATTTCTACAGAATGCAAGTCAATGTGTTCAATTAAATTAAGAGTGGTCACAGCTCTGGTCCAATTGAACAAATTACGACTTAAATACAAAGCATTACTGCTGAACGACTCCGAATGAAACTGTTCCAAGTCTTTAGTAATTGATGATTAAGGGTTATCTGTAATCCCCGCTGGATTGTGTCGCTCCGGGACAGGGCTGGGCACACCTGCTCCAGTCGAAGAATGAAAAAAAAAAAGGGTTTGTGAGGGGTGGTGGGGGGCTGTGTACATTTGGGACCGAATTAGGTCGCCTTGTCCTCTCTGATGTTTATTAAAACTGTACTAGAGACCAAATGGAACCGCTAAAAAAAAAAAAATTCAAACTCCAGCCAAAATAACACATCTCGTACCGTAGCCAAACCGGTCTTTTCTGACACAGCGCCCCAGGATGTTATAAAATATCTAAAGACTTCTGATATAGTCCCCCCGCCCGATTATCCGACACACAACCGGTAAACGAATCCTGTTTAATTCTTGTATCTTATCTGAAGAATATGACGCCACTTTGTTTTCTAAGTAAATACATAACGGACTCGTCGCTGTCACGTGTTGACTCGTGGAAGCGTGGGATCGCAGTTTTGATAAGCGCCCGGAGTCACTTCTGTACACGATTGATGTTTTACAGTAATTGTTAGTTTTGGACTCGAGTTGTTGTTTTTTTTAAAAATAGGAGGTGGTAGCTGCTGGTGATGGGATAATATCCCTTCCCGTAGCCAGACAAGTACTTAAAATAATGTCTTACATAAGAGTCTGTTTGTATTATTAGGGTTAAACCGACAGCTGTGGCACACAATTTTAGCATTGCGAATAAAAAGTTTACCGGAAGCCATATTGTGGTATTTCATGTTTGAAATGCTGTTTTTTTAATTTGTCAATTTTTCTTTCTATGGAAAACTACAAAAGCGATGTGCAATTGAATATGTTAACACTATTCAGCAGGTTGCATGCGACTTTAGGAAGCAAAATGATTCTGTAGGGGGCGAGGGCGGCGGTAGAATGATTCTGTAGCGGTGAGGGCGGCGGTAGAATGATTCTGTAGGGGGTGAGGGCGGCGGTAGAATGATTCTGTAGGGGCGAGGGCGGCGGTAGAATGATTCTGTAGCGGTGAGGGCGGCGGTAGAATGATTCTGTAGGGGGCGATTCTGTAGAATGATTCTGTAGGGGTGAGGGCGGCGGTAGAATGATTCTGTAGCGGTGAGGGCGGCGGTAGAATGATTCTGTAGGGGTGAGGTAGAATGAACGATTCTGTAGGGGTGGGTAGGGGGTAGAATGATTCTGTAGGGGTGAGGGGCGGTAGAATGATTCTGTAGGGGGTGAGGGCAGCGGTAGAATGATTCTGTAGAAATGATTCTGGGGGTGAGGGCGGCGGTAGAATGATTCTGTAGGGGTGAGGGCGGCGGTAGAATGATTCTGTAGGGGGTGGGGCAGAATGATTCTGTAGGGGTGAGGGGGCGGGTAGAATGATTCTGTAGGGGGTGAGGAATGATTCTGTAGGGGGCGAGAAATGATTCTGTAGGGATTCTGTAGGGGTGAGGGCGGCGGTAGAATGATTCTGGGGCGAATGAGAATGATTCTGGGGGGGAGGGCGGCGGAGAATGATTCTGTAGGGGTGAATGATTCTGTAGGGTGAGGGCAGCGGTAGAATGATTCTGTAGGGGGAGGGCGGCGGTAGAATGATTCTGTAGAATGATGATTCTGAAGGGGTGAGGGCGGAATGATTCTGAGGGGATTCTGGGCGGCGGTAGAATGATTCTGTAGGGGTGAGGGATTCGGGGGGTGAGGGGCGGTAGAATGATTCTGTAGGGGTGATTCTCCCAGGGGGCGGGGCGGTAGAATGATTCTAGTGAGGGCGGCGGTAGAATGATTCTGTAGCGGTGAGGGCGGCGGTAGAATGATTCTGTAGGGGGCGAGGGCGGCGGTAGAATGATTCTGTAGGGGGCGAGGGTGGCGGTAGTATGGCCACAGCTGTAAACGATGAACTCTGAACTCTATATTGCGCCGGATCAAAGCTGTGAAGTCATGATTTCGCTGGGAAGATTTTTGACAGCCTGGCTGGGAACCGAAGTCTGCAAAAGTCTCCATCTGTTTACACTGCAGGGTCAAATATGTTTTATCCTATCCAGTTTGAGCCCTATTATTATTATTATTATTATTATTTATTAATTAATTATTATTAATTAATTAATTAATTAGTCATTTAGCAGACACTTTTATCCAAAGTGACTTACAGAGACTAGGGGGGGTGAACTCTGCATTATCATCAACTGCTACTGCTGCTGCTGCTGCTGCAGAGTCACTTCCAATAAGAGCTCGTTTGTTTTACGTCTCATCCAAAGGTACCTCTGGGTGTGAAAATTTAAATTTTCTCTCAACAGTCAGCGATGTAGAAACAACAGGCTCTCGTGATGGGTCGAAATGTCAGACCACTTTGTGCTTTGATTAGTCGTATACGAAGCAGAGGGAGGGTGATGCTATCAGCCGCTGGCACTGACCTGCACCATCGCTAGGCACTGCCGTTCATTTTGTAAGCTTTGTGAGAGTGTAAAAAGCCTGCAGGTTACATTCACACACATCTCTGCTTTCTGTACACGCCCCTCTGTACCGTGCAGGTTTGTTAAGAAACTGGGTCAAGGCGCATTGCTTTCATTCTGGGAAACAATGCAAAGAGTGCAGCCTTCCCATCAGGGGAAGAGCCAAACTTACTCTCACTACCCTAACAATGCAGGGCGGTCCCACTCCGGATCACTTATCCTACTCAGGGAAGCCAACTTCAAACATGTTCCAAGTGATTAGTGCCGAGCAGAGAGAGAGAGAGAGAGGGGGAGGGGGGGGGGAGAGAGAGAGAGGGGGGGGGAGAGAGAGAAGGAGATAGAGATAGAGGGGAGGGGAGAGAGAGTGGGAGAGAGAGAGAGAGAGAGGGGGGAGGGGAAGAGAGAGACAGACAGAGAGAGAGAGAGAGAGAGGGAGAGGGGGTTGATTGACAGACAGGGTGGGTCCCTGTCCTGGGGTTCCAGTGTATAGGATTAGGTCACTCCCTAGATTTAGCTGTGAGGGGTCAAGACCTCTGAAATGGAACTTATTTTCAGAGACGCCTTTTTATTGAACGGATGTACTGGATAATGCCTTATGCTTACGTCATGGGGGACAAAACTTTGATCCCATATATGTTATTATTATTATTATTATTATTTAGTCATTTAGCAGACACTTTTATCCAAAGCGACTCACAGAGACTAGGGGGGTGAACTCTGCATCATCAACAACTGCTGCTGCTGCTGCTGCAGAGTCACTTCCAATAGGAGCTCGTTTGTTTTACGTCTCATCCGAAGGACAGAGCACAAGGAGGTGAAGCGACTCGCTCAGGGTCATACACACACGCACGCACGCACGCACACACACACACACACACACACACACACACACACACACAGTGAGTCAGTGGCAGAGCCGGGATTTGAACCTCCTGGTATCGAGACCCCTTTTCTCTAACCGCTGTCAACCTTCCGTTACAGTTTGTGAGTTTTTTAAATTCCAGTTCTACTGAGCTACGAAGAAAAGAGAAAAGGTGTGTCTCTGAAGCAAGGAAAACATCTCTCCTGTCTCCTGTCTCCTGTCTCCTGTTAGGTCTCGAGAGTGCCTTTTTATTTGCAGTGATGTGTTTGTATAGCGCTGTCTGTCTGCTAGAGAAAGCTAATGGATTGGGCTCTGTGTGCTGATGTCATGAGTGAAAGACATTGAAAAGTCTTGATCTGGTCCATGCCCTGTTTTCCCCCTGAGGGGTGATGACTGATCCTTCACTAGCTTTTAAAGTAGCTACCTAGTTTCTCTACTTGATTTAACAGCCTTCCCCCCCCTCCTTTTATGATTTCTGTGAGGTTTTGCCATCCTTCCTTTCACTTGAGTTCGGGAGCTACTCTTCAGTGTCATAGATACAGCCGTGTGCAAATCTATCAGACCCCCTCCAGAGGCGTCACTCATCTCCTGTCTGTACCTGCCTGCATGAAAACCTGAGTGACTCGCAGAGGCGTGTTCTAAGAACACGGAGACAGTTCTGAGGTTCTGAGTTCCAGTTCTAAAGGTGCGTGTGCGTGTGTGTGTGTGTGTGTGTGTCATTGTCATTTTTTCCATTAAGTATATGGGGGAAAAAAAAAAAAACTCAGCAGGTTTCATTTTGACTTTATGAAGTAACATTAGTTCATTCTATAGGGTGATACAAAACTTTTGGCCAGAGCTATAGAGAGAGACTAGTTCCGCCATCCTATCCTCCTTTGCTGCCTCCCTCTCTCTCTTCTCTCTCTCCTCCCCTCTCCCAGCCTCCTCTATTTGTTTTGAAGCAGGCGCTTGGCTCAGTAAATCCCTGTGCTCTCAATCTCACTCTCTGTGTCAGTGTCAGTGTGTTCGCTGGGCTTCAGATGTTTCCAGATGTTTCCAGTCGCACAGGACGTGGGAAATGGCAAGCCTTGTAAAGATTCGTAAAGCAGTTATATCTGGAGTATCTGAGCTCGTTTTAATATACAACAGAGAACACAGAGGCACTTAGGAGCTCTGTTACAGATCTGTGTTTATACTGTGTGTGTGGCCGTGTGCTTCTATCCTTTAGGAGATAACAATTGAAAAAGGCACGGCCGCGTGGTGTGCAGGGGGGAGTCACACAGTCAGGGGAGCGCAGGGGTCCCCGAGGGTCCCCCCTGGTGAAGGCACGGCCGCGTGGTGTGCAGGGGGGGAGTCACACAGTCAGGGGAACACAGGGGTCCCGGGGTCTCCCCTGGTAAAGGCACGCCACGTGTGCAGGGGGGAGTCACACAGTCAGGGGAGCGCAGGGGTCCCCGAGGGTCTCCCCTGGCAAAGGCACGGCCGCGTGGTGTGTAGGGGGGAGTCACACAGTCAGGGGAGCGCAGGGGTCCCCGAGGGTCTCCCCTGGGAAAGGCACGGCCCCGTGGTGTGCAGGGGGAGTCACACAGTCAGGGGAGCGCAGGGGTCCCCGAGGGTCTCCCCTGGTAAAGGCACGGCCGCGTGGTGTGCAGGGGGGAGTCACACAGTCAGGGGAGCGCAGGGGTCCCCGAGGGTCCCCCTGGTAAAGGCACGACATTCACATCCCAAATGAATGCAAAGAACTACAATATTCTGAGCACGAAACAGAGAACAATTAATAACATCGATTTGCATTGTGCCAGCGCGGTTCGGGTTTTAAAGCCGAGTGAATTGCAGTAAAGCCGAAAATCTGGTAGCCATTCCTTTCCCTTGGGCCAATTACGAAAAAGTAAGATTGAAATCGCCCTGGTCTCCCCAGCAGAAACCGTCTGGCCCCAGTAAACGAGTCAAAGGGGAAGGAAAACAGCTGGAGGGTGTTTCAATTTGCCTGGGGGTATGTGTAGATCACTCTGTACCTCACAAACAAGAAGCCCTGGGTGCGACAGGCAGAAGGGTGGAATGCATTGTTGAGCCAGTCTCTTTGTGTGTGCCTGGGGAGTGTGTGTGTGTGGGGGGAAGCTCTTGATAGACAGTGTCATACCGCAGTGATGGATGACTCTCCCAAGCTTGGTACCGTTTAAAGCTGTCAAAGACACAATGATAAGTGCCTCATGCTGCACCGAGACCCCATACCCACCCCCCTAAACACACACATTCCCTGTGGTGGGAACCAGGGCCCCCTATGAATCGTCTGACAATAACTGCTGTTCAACATTAGCCCAGATATATCCCCTCTACTGTGCTGCTCCACCGCTACCTGTTTGATCTGCACTGTGGCAGTAGACACTACAGCGACTCTCTATTTAACATAAGGACTGCTATAATGGGATGAGGCTGCCATTGGAAGAATGGGACCACAAAATGGAAACTCATACCCTTCCCAGATGCTCCTCAATGCAAATAGACAGATGCTAAGTTTGTTGGGCTACGTAGCAATTTCACAGGTCATATGAAAAAAAAATGCTCACTATTTGAGAAACGACGCTAGTCAGAAGAGTTGCAGGTAAGGGAGGGTAAAACTACAAAGCGGCGTGCAGTTCAATGTGTTAAAATCATTCAGCAGGTTTCATTCGACTTTATGAAGGACAGGGAGTTCATTCTATAGGGTGATGCAAAACTTTTTTGCGCATAGCTGTGTGGTAAAGGTTTGGGGAAGATAAGGGCAGGCAGGCAGGCAGGCAGGCAGGCAGGCAGGCAGGCAGGCAGGCAGCTGGGATCAGCTTGCTGTTAGCTGTTTCAAATCCATCCCGTCGCTTGATCTTAAACAGAGCAGACAAGTCCGTCTGAGAGCGTACGCCTACATATTTATTATATATAGAGAGCTAATTCTTGATGAATGGGGACTCTAATTGCATCCGATAATAAGGCGTAGCGTGTACCCATCACCCCTCCAGTAACCCAACACAGGGAACCAGGGGCACATGGTAACGTTTTACTCTGACAATTAGACACGACCTGATTAGCTCAATCACATCCTCTCTCTCTCTCTCTACCCCTCTCTCTAAAATCTCTTCTGAGCTCTCTCTCCAGAGAACCCTTAATAACATCCCTCTGCCTTGTGCCCCCAGTCTCTGGGTTTTCCCTCTCCCCTCTCTCACCCCCTCTCTCTAGCCCCTTCTCTCTCCCTTGGGCCCCTCCCTCTCTCTCTCTAAGATCCCTCTCTCTCCCTGGTCTCCCCAGCCCCTCTCTGTCTGGCCCTCTCAGAAAACGAGTCAAAGGGAAGGAAAACAGCTCTCTAGGGTCTCTCTCTCCCTTTCTCTCTCTCTAGCCCTGTCTAGATCACTCTGTACTCTCTAACAAGAAGCCCTGGTCTCTCAGGCAGAAGGGTGGAATGTATTGTTCTCTCCCCCTCTCTCTGTGTGCCTCTCTCTCTGTGGGGGGAGTTCTCTGTTTCTCTTGATAGACAGTGTCTCTACCCTCTCAGTGATGGATGACTCTCTCTCTCTCTCTCTCTCTCTCTCTCTCTCTCTGCTCTACCTTTTTTTGTAAAGTCCTGTTCTCCCCCCCTCCCCCCGCACCCTTTCCCTCCCTTCTCCAATCAGTCCAAGAATAACAAAATCTAAAGCTCTCGGCCAAACATAATTCAGGAAATTAGCGAGGATGTAGTTTAATTGGGTGTAATTGGCTGGGTAATTGTGTGTGGTTGGTGGTACTTGACCTTGTTCATTTCTCTGGGGAGGGAAGGAGGGTGGTCTTTCTGTGTTTTGCAGAGCGGTGTTACTGCATCCCCAAGGTAACTTCTCCCAGGTAGATTTGGAATGTATCGATGTAGGTGAGGGACAATGGCAGGGACTGTATCAGAAAGCCAGGAGAGTCGGTGACACCACGTTGACTATCGAAGCACAGAGCACAGTGAAGACTCAGAGAGGACAGACCCAGAGACACAGAGACAGAGTGGAGAGATTGAGAGCTCACTCACCTCCACTGAAGAGATGCAGAGAGAGAGAGAGTAGAACTACAAAGAGATGAGTTCTGTTTAAAATATTCAGAGGTTTCAGAGAGACTTCAGAGATACAGAGAGAGCAGGTAGAGAAAGATACAGAGAGCTTTTTATGCAGAGAGAAAGTGTGGTAGAGGTTTGGGGAAGAAATCAGAGAGAGAGAGGATACAGAGAGGCAGACAGACTGCAGAGAACTAGAGAAGAAAGACAGAGAGTTCAGGCTGAGAGGGATGAGAGAAAGAGATAGAAAGCTGAGCTGATCTAAACAGAGAAGATAAGTCCGCAGAGAGAGAGAGAGAGACAGAGATTTATTAGAGATAGAGAGAGCTAGAGAGAAAGAGGAGAGAGAGCAGAGAGAGAGAAAGAGATACAGAGAGCTGAGAGATAGAGAGAGAGAGAAAGAGATACAGAGAGCTGAGAGATGTGGAGAGATACGGAGATACAGGGAGAGAGAAATACAGAGCTGAGAGATAGAGAGAGAGAGAGAAAGCTACAATGAGCTGAGGGAGAGAGAGAGAGAGAAAGAGAGAAAGATTTTTTTTATATACAGAACTGTAAGGACAGAGAAACTGCACTAAGAAACGCCGGGGGAAGGGTTACAAACATCACGGAAAGGTAAGGGGTCAGTTCAAGACGATGGAATCTCGAAGCGTTTCCCGTCCGCGCTCCGGGACCCTGCGGCGTTCCTGATACAATCCCGACGGAAACAATCCATTCCCTGAACTCTCTGGGAAAAACACAGACTAGTAATCCAAGCAAAGAGAGGCCAGCTGTGATAACAGGCTTATACAAGCAGAGGGGTACCAGGGTATTGACTGCCCTGCCTCGGACCCTGAACCAGAACTAAACACAGCTACCCATGCTAATACATCTTGTGTAGCACACCGTAAAATCTATTTATCTATCCATCTATCTATCTGTCTATCTATCTATCTGTCTATCTGTCTATCTATTGCTCTTAAGAATGACTTAACTGTGTGCCTACTGTATATTACTGTTGTCCCTACAACGTTCGGTAGAAGATGTTTTCTTTCTTGTCCCTCAAACCAAAATGTTTTGGATGACAGACAGATGTTGTTCTCCGCATCTGAGAAGAAAAAAAACCCTTTCTGTTTTTTCAACAAATTGTGGCTTATTCATCCAGTTTTTGGATCTCTCTGTTCAGGAGTGTTCAGCAACGTTGCTTCTGAAGAGACCCAGGGTGCCCAAAGGTCAAGGGCCACCTGGCAGCCAATCACGGTCCCCCCGTTCCCCTCGCCCAGTTGAGGGCTACCAGACGTCTGGAGTGATTAATGAAGTGTAAACAGGGCTGGTCCCTCGGTCCTCCCCCCTGCCTTCATACAACAAGTGCTCTCTATTTCACCACCAGAAAGGTTTCCAAATCAACCTTGAGGACTCACAGCGGAGGGTGGTCTTTCTGTGTTTTGCAGAGCTGTCCCCACCTCCCAAATTTGGAACTTATTAGGTGATGATCAGTCCATTCAGAAAAGCCAGGAGAGGACACCACGCAGACCCTCTCACAGAGCTGAAGACTCCCTCCCAGACCCCTCAGAGACAGAGCAGATGTTGTTCCCTCCTCATCTCCTCCCAGAAAAAAAAACCCTTCTCAGCTTCAACAAATTGTGGCTTATTCATCCAGTTTTGGATCTCCCTTCCCAGTGTTCAGCAACGTCCACTCTGAAGAGACCCAGGGTGCCCAAAGGTCCCACCTGGCAGCCAATCAGTCCCCGTCCCTCCCAGTTGAGGGCACCAGACGTCTGGAGTCCCTTAATGAAGAGCCAAACAGGGCTGGTCCTCCCAGTCCCTCCCCCTGCCTGCATACCCAAGTCCTTTCACCACCAGAAAGGTTTCCAAATCAACCTTGAGGACTCACACTGCCTCCCTCCCTCCCCAAATCCACTTAGTCCCTCCAGCAGGTGGCAGTGCCTCTCAGCTCTACCCACAAGAGCCACACTGCTTCCCTCCCTCCCTCCCAGTCCCTCCCAGCTCCACTACAGCCACACTGCCTCCCTCCCTCCCAGTCCCTCCTCAGCTCCACTAGAGCCACACTGCCTCCCTCCACCCAGTCCCTCCTCAGCTCCACTAGAGCCACACTGCCCCTCCCTCCCAGTCCCTCCTCAGCTCCACAGAGCCACACCCCCCCTCCCAGTCCCTCCTCAGCTCCACTAGAGCCACACTGCTTCCCTCCCTCCTCAGCTCCACTAGAGCCACACTGCTTCCCTCCCTCCCAGTCCCTCCTCAGCTCCACTAGAGCCACACTGCTTCCCTCCCTCCCAGTCCCTCCTCAGCTCCACTAGAGCCACACTGCCTCCCTCCCTCCCAGTCCCTCCTCAGCTCCACTATACCCACACTACTTCTCTCCCTCCCAATCCCTCAGTTGTATCCACCACAGTTTCCATTGGACCCAACGCCAGACTGCGTGTTAGCGGAGTGCTTTCCCTTCAAAGAGGTCTTCCCTGTGGAAGCCTGTCTGACTGGGTGTGTTCTGCATTCAGTGATACTGGAAAGGAACAGTGTGGAAGTGGCCAAGTTTACTGCAGACACTCACTCACACATTACCGTCCAGACTTACCACTGCCTGGGTTTACTGAGTCGCGTACCTGTGAGTCAGCAGTCTCCACTGGCAGCAGTGCTGGAGAGCTCTGTGGGTTTATTTGTCTGTTCCTCACTGTTGCTGTTTGTGTAAACTTTACACTTGTAAAGCCTTGTTGCTAGGTCATGGTGGACTTGGCAAATCCAGCTTTCACTGGCTGTGCTGTATGGCTAGACTATTCCATCATCACTCTGGGTTGGGTTGGGTTGGGTTGGGTTGGGTTGGGGGGTTGGTAGCGGGGTTGATAGGGGGGTTGGTTGGGGGGCTGGTTCAGGGTCACACACACGAACACACAAACACACACACACACACACACACACACAGGGAGTCAGTGGCTGAGCCGGGATTTGAACCTCCTGGTATCGAGACCACCTTTTCTTTAACCGCTGGGCTAACAAGCCTTCACCGTCTCTGAGCTGGTATTTGAGAGCCTAATTCAAACGAGAGGGAATCAAGGTCAGATGAGAATTGGCGACTGCAGTCTGCCAGAAACTAAAACACTTCAGAACGTCTTTTAAAAGGCTTCCCCCACTGAGCCTCCCAGACCACACGAAAGCAACCCCCTCATTTACAAATCAGCCCCAAAATAACAACCCGCTTTTAGGAAAACCTCAAGGCCACAGGAACAGTCGTTTCCAATTTAAATCCCGACTTCATTTGGGCTCTTATGAAAGTTTCCCATATTAAAAGGAAAAGTGGAAGCATGGTAAAGCACAGGGAAGCATTGTAAAGCACAGAGAGGTGTGGTAAAGCATAGGGAAGCATTGTAAAGCACAGAGAGGTCTGGTAAAGCATAGGGAAGCATTGTAAAGCACAGAGAGGTCTGGTAAAGCATAGGGAAGCATTGTAAAGCACAGAGAGGTCTGGTAAAGCATAGGGAAGCATTGTAAAGCACAGAGAGGTCTGGTAAAGAATAGGGAAGCATTGTAAAGCACAGAGAGTTCTGGTAAAGCATAGGGAAGCATTGTAAAGCACAGAGAGGTCTGGTAAAGCATAGGGAAGCATTGTAAAGCACAGAGAGTTCTGGTAAAGCATAGGGAAGCATTGTAAAGCACAGAGAGTTCTGGTAAAGCATAGGGAAGCATTGTAAAGCACAGAGAGGTCTGGTAAAGCATAGGGAAGCATTGTAAAGCACAGAGAGGTCTGGTAAAGCATAGGGAAGCATTGTAAAGCACAGAGGTCTGGTAAAGGTCTAAAGCATAGGGAAGCATTGTAAAGCACAGAGAGGTGTGGTAAAGCATAGGGAAGCATTGTAAAAGCACAGAGAGGTGTGGTAAAGCATAGGGAAGCATTGTAAAGCACAGAGAGGTGTGGTAAAACATAGGGAAGCATTGTAAAGCACAGAGAGGTGTGGTAAAACATAGGGAAGCATTGTAAAGCACAGAGAGGGTGGTAAAAGCATAGGGAAGCATTGTAAAGCACAGAGAGGTCTGGTAAAGCATAGGGAAGCATTGTAAAAGCACAGAGAGGTCTGGTAAAACGCATAGGGAAGCATTGTAAAGCACAGAGAGGTCTGGTAAAGCATAGGGAAGCATTGTAAAGCACAGAGAGGTGTGGTAAAGCATAGGGAAGCATTGTAAAGCACAGAGAGGTGTGGTAAAGCATAGGGAAGCATTGTAAAGCACAGAGAGGTGTGGTAAAGCATAGGGAAGCATTGTAAAAACACAGAGAGGTCTGGTAAAGCATAGGGAAGCATTGTAAAGCACAGAGAGGTCTGGTAAAAGCATAGGAAGCATTGTAAAAACACAGAGAGGTCTGGTAAAGCATAGGGAAGCATTGTAAAGCACAGAGAGGTCTGGTAAAGCATAGGAAGCATTGTAAAAGCACAGAGAGGTCTGGTAAAGCATAGGAAGCATTGTAAAGCACAGAGAGGTCTGGTAAAACATAGGGAAGCATTGTAAAGCACAGAGAGGTCTGGTAAAGCATAGGAAGCATTGTAAAAGCACAGAGAGGTCTGGTAAAGCATAGGGAAGCATTGTAAAAAGCACAGAGAGGTCTGGTAAAGCATAGGGAAGCATTGTAAAAGCACAGAGAGGTCTGGTAAAGCATAGGAAAGCATTGTAAAAGCACAGAGAGGTCTGGTAAAGCATAGGAAAGCATTGTAAAAGCACAGAGGGTCTGGTAAAAACATAGGAAGCATTGTAAAAGCACAGAGAGGTCTGGTAAAGCATAGGGAAGCATTGTAAAGCACAGAGAGGTCTGGTAAAAACATAATTGTAAAGCAGGTCTGGTAAAACATAGGAAGCATTGTAAAGCACAGAGGGTCTGGTAAAAGCATAGGGAAGCATTGTAAAGCACAGAGGTCTGGTAAAGCATAGGAAGCATTGTAAAGCACAGAGGTGTGGTAAAGCATAGGGAAGCATTGTAAAGCACAGAGAGGTCTGGTAAAGCATAGGGAAGCATTGTAAAGCACAGAGAGGTCTGGTAAAGCATAGGGAAGCATTGTAAAGCACAGAGGGTCTGGTAAAGCATAGGGAAGCATTGTAAAGCACAGAGAGGTCTGGTAAAAGCATAGGGAAGCATTGTAAAGCACAGAGAGGTCTGGTAAAGCATAGGGAAGCATTGTAAAGCACAGAGAGGTCTGGTAAAGCATAGGGAAGCATTGTAAAGCACAGAGAGGTATGGTAAAGCATAGGGAAGCATTGTAAAGCACAGAGAGGTATGGTAAAGCATAGGGAAGCATTGTAAAGCACAGAGAGGTGTGGTGAAGCATAGGGAAGCATTGTAAAGCACAGAGGGGTATAAAGCACAAATAGATTTTTAAGAAGCATTGGGTTTCATTCCTTTAAGAGCACATTAGCTGCATGAAAAAAATGCATTTTTTATTCAAATTAATTAAATCTTCAGCTTCTGAAACAGTTTTGTTTGTTCGATCTAGAAAGCGAACACTATTCTTCTCCTTCCAAACAAAAAACATTATTAAGCTTAACAAAAGGTTTTTTTTTTCGTTCTAATAATAAAAAAATAAAAAAAACACGCCTTGTTTAAATATCTTTGGAGTTCAACGAAACGTCTGTTTTTAATTAACTCTGACATTGTATAAACATCAGGGACTTTGTGTGTGTGTGTGTGTGTGTGTGTGTGTTTTTTTTCCCGAAAACAAAGAATGTTGTTTTTCCAATATTAATTTATACAAACTGACATTCCATTGAATTATCCTTCTCTCCAGGGAAACGAACTTCGTTGCTTTGAAGGAAAAGCAAGCTTCCAATAATTCAAGGATGAGGTCATCTCCTGTCACATTTATATACAGGAGGTTCGTATTTTCATGACTGTATTCTGCAGCGTTATCCACAGTCGACTCGCCTTTAATACAACTGCCCTTGTAAAAGAGTCCCACAACTAAACCACAGCACAGTGTGATCATGGGAAAGCATAGGGAAGCATTGTAAAGCACAGAGAGGTCTGGTAAAGCATAGGGAAGCATTGTAAAGCACAGAGAGGTCTGGTAAAGCATAGGGAAGCATTGTAAAGCACAGAGAGGTCTGGTAAAGCATAGGGAAGCATTGTAAAGCACAGAGAGGTCTGGTAAAGCATAGGGAAGCATTGTAAAGCACAGAGAGGTGTGATAAAGCATAGGGAAGCATTGTAAAGCACAGAGAGGTGTGGTAAAGCATAGGGAAGCATTGTAAAGCACAGAGAGGTCTGGTAAAGCATAGGGAAGCATTGTAAAGCACAGAGAGGTCTGGTAAAGCATAGGGAAGCATTGTAAAGCACAGAGAGGTCTGGTAAAGCATAGGGAAGCATTGTAAAGCACAGAGAGGTGTGATAAAGCATAGGGAGGTGTGGTAAAGCATAGGGAAGCATTGTAAAGCACAGAGAGGTCTGGTAAAGCACAGGGAAGCATTGTAAAGCACAGAGAGGTCTGGTAAAGCATAGGGAAGCATTGTAAAGCACAGAGAGGTCTGGTAAAGCATAGGGAAGCATTGTAAAGCACAGAGAGGTGTGGTGAAGCATAGGGAAGCATTGTAAAGCACAGAGAGGTCTGGTAAAGCATAGGGAAGCATTGTAAAGCACAGAGAGGTGTGGTAAAGCATAGGGAAGCATTGTAAAGCACAGAGAGGTCTGGTAAAGCATAGGGAAGCATTGTAAAGCACAGAGGGTCTGGTAAAGCATAGGAAGCATTGTAAAAGCACAGAGAGGTCTGGTAAAGCATAGGGAAGCATTGTAAAGCACAGAGAGGTGGTAAAGCATAGGGAAGCATTGTAAAACAGAGAGGTCTGGTAAAAAACATAAAGCATTGTAAACACAGAGAGGTCTGGTAAAGCATAGGAAGCATTGTAAAGCACAGAGAGGTGTGGTAAAGCATAGGGAAGCATTGTAAAGCACAGAGAGGTCTGGTAAATCATAAGGAAGCATTGCAAAGCACATAGAGGTATTGTAAAGCATAGGGAAGCATTGTAAAGCACAGAGAGGTGTGGTAAAGCATAGGCAAGCATTGTAAAGCACAGAGAGGTGTGGTAAAGCATATTAAGAAGAGAAAAAAACTATAGTAAACTAACTTTAAACCTAATTGAAATGATCAGGAGCCAGGAGTTTGAGCAGGGTTACAAACTCACACTAGCCCTGCTGCTGCTGCTGCTGCTGCACCCAGTCCTGGGGTTCAGAGCTCCCCTCAATGAAGTCTGTTATTATTATTAATATTGAAATGATCAGGAGCCAGGAGTTTGAGCAGGGTTACAAACTCACACTAGCCCTGCTGCTGCTGCTGCTGCTGCACCCAGTCCTGGGGCTCAGAACTCCTCTCAATGAAGCCTGTTATTATTATTATAATGAATATTGAAATGATCAGGAGCCAGGAGTTTGATGTTAAATACATTGCTCCTCCCTTATAGCTGCATGAACAGCTCCTGATAGTAAACCCGCACTCACAGGTGTGCCTGACTCATGCTGGGATGAGAATCCTTTCATTAAGAGTAGATTTGCCAGGGGTCTGATTGTTCAAACTCCTGCACCTGCCCTTTCAGTTATATACCTCCACAAGGGGAGCGATGCATCCCAGGACTGGGTGCAGCAGGGCTAGTGTGAGTTTAATACCCTCTCTTTTTTGCCAATGCAGCACGCCATGCCTTTCACAATGATGGCATTGTCTTGCCAGTGTAGTACGTATCACTGTGGGGATAGCTAATCCACGCCCAGGACTACTTTCGTACAATCTTGTCTTTGTGGGATCAGATATCTGCCAGGAATCCAGCTTACAAGAATGTCTGTCATTTAGAGTCGAGATTTAGAAACCTGATCGCTGTCGCTCGAGTCTGGATGACTGCTGAGTTCATTATATATATATATTATTGCATAATCCTTTGCAATAATACATTATCCTAACTTGTTGCATTCTAGTTCATATTGGATTCTAGTAGTGTTATTATTACACATAGCATCCTAGTTCATATTGGATTCTAGTAGTGTTATTATTATACATAGCATCCTAGTTCATATTGTATTCTAGTAGTGTTATTATTATACATAGCATCCTAGTTCATATTGTATTCTAGTAGTGTTATTATTATACATAGCATCCTAGTTCATATTGGATTCTAGTAGTGTTATTATTATACATAGCATCCTAGTTCATATTGGATTCTAGTAGTGTTATTATTATACATAGCATCCTAGTTCATATTGGATTCTAGTAGTGTTATTATTATACATAGCATCCTAGTTCATATTGTATTCTAGTAGTGTTATTATTATACACAGCATCCTAGTTCATATTGTATTCTAGTAGTGTTATTATTATACATAGCATCCTAGTTCATATTGTATTCTAGTAGTGTTATTATACATAGCATCCTAGTTCATATTGGATTCTAGTAGTGTTATTATTATACATAGCATCCTAGTTCATATTGGATTCTAGTAGTGTTATTATTATACATAGCATCCTAGTTCATGTTGTATTCTAGTAGTGTTATTATTTGCACTTGCTGTAAACTACACTGTGTTTCAATATGAAGCTTGCATTGTAACCCTGTGCTGCCCTAGAACACCTGCGTGAGTCTCCTGGGATAAAGGGGTCTGCCAAATAAATACATCATCATCATCATCATCATCATCATAATAATACACGTTTTGCTTTCTTAAAGCCCAAGGCTTACTCAGATTGCTGCTTTCATCTGAGTCCAGGAGCTGCTCTTTGATTCTAGTTGCCTGTTGTAGATAGACATCATAAAAACAACAAACGCAATAAAACCTCATTTTTTTTCCTAATCAGGGGTGCTCTGCTCCGGCTGGATGTTTTGTGCAATCAGACTTGTGTGTGTGTGTGTGTGTGTGTGTGTGTGTGTGTGTGTGTGTGTGTGTGTGTGTGTGTGTGTGTGTGTGTGTGTGTGTGTGTGTGTGTGTGTGTGTGTGTGTGTGTGTGTGTGTGTGTGTGTGTGTGTGTGTGTGTGTGTGTGTGTGTGTGTGTGTGTGTTGCCTTTGTGTGGTCGTTAGAATCTCCTGGGAGACTAAATTAGCCCGTCCACTCCACAGCCTGAGCCCGGCTGTCGAAAATAAAATCCAAAGTAAATACGCTGCGTTTTAAAAGCCTGTCTGCTGCTGTTACACAATCCATCTGGATCAGCAGAGCTGCAATATTTAAAGGCAAATACACACACTGTACAGCAGTGTGCAAATCTATCAGACCCCCTCCAGAGGCGTCACTCATCTCCTGTCTGTACCTGCCTGCATGAAAACCTGAGTGACTCGCAGAGGCGTGTTCTAAGAACACGGAGACAGTTCTGAGGTTCTGAGTTCCGGTTCTAAAAGGCTGCATTGTCTACCAGGTTCAGTCTGGGTATGGACAGCAGTGTGCAAATCTAGCACAACAGCTCCAGATGTGTCATCGATCTCCTTTATATACCTGCCTGCATGAAAACACCCCGGGGGCGGGGGGTTCAATTTTCAGCTCAGTAATCAGCGATGTAGAAACAACAGGCTCTCATGATGGGTGAAAATGTCAGACCGCTTTGTGCTTTAATTAGACATTTTAAACTAAAAAGTCTTGTGCATTTTACCATTTTAAATTAATTGCAGGTGTAGCCTGTACCCTGCTCCCCTGTGCTGTACCCTGCTCCCCTGCGCTGTACCCTGCTCCCCTGTGCTGTACCCTGCTCCCCTGCGCTGTACCCTGCTCCCCTGTGCTGTACCCTGCTCCCCTGCGCTGTACCCTGCTCCCCTGCGCTGTACCCTGCTCCCCTGTGCTGTACCCTGCTCCCCTGTGCTGTACCCTGCTCCCCTGTGCTGTACTCTGCTCCCCTGCGCTGTACCCTGCTCCCCTGTGCTGTACCCTGCTCCCCTGTGCTGTACCCTGCTCCCCTGCGCTGTACCCTGCTCCCCTGTGCTGTACCCTGCTCCCCTGTGCTGTACTCTGCTCCCCTGCGCTGTACCCTGCTTCCTTGTGCTGTACCCTTCTACCACCCTGTGTCTGACCATGCTGTTACTACCATCCCTATACTTTCCTAAGCTCCAGCCTTCCACAGATCTCGGGCTTCCTCGTCTCAGTCTCCTTCCTCGGCGGGTGGAATGCAGCTAATGAGGGAGGGGGTGGGGTCTCAGGGGCTGCTCTTAATACAGAGAGCGGCGCGAGGCTCGGATCTTGTTTCAGAGCACATTCCTCTCTCATTATGGCACAGTCGGTGGGGGCTGGACCCAGGGCACAGCCTAACCATGTGCACAAAGTAGGGGAGGTAATTTAATCTGCCAAGCAACTTCAAGCTAGCCTTTTATAATAAGACGTGTTTTTAATTTTTTGGCCTGCTTAAAAAGGTGCAAGAGAACCAGCGATGCTGAGAGTTGAGGGAAAGTGGTGAAACATCTTGAGACTCAAATACACTCCTAGCAGGTGGTTGGCTATGGCAATGCACAAGGACTGACTGGCAGGGAGGGGGGCAGCGTGGGCAAGGCGGGAATGCGGAAGTGAATAGTTCAAGTCACACAGGGTCTCATTAGCCCTCAACAGCTGAGAAAGACGGCCTCTCTTTGCATTATTACTTCCTAAAACTCTTCAGGGGCTTCAGTGTGCAGTGTTGACGGATGCCTTTGCTAATTAGGCCTCTCTTTCAACGACCTGCATCACCCTCCCCCCCCCAACCCTTCCAAAAGAATCTCACAGCAGCCAGCGGTAGAAACGACCCTGCCATTTCGATCCTTTACTGTTTTGAGACAGAACCGGGTTAAAAATACCTTTTTTTAATGCCTAACAAAATCTCAGTAACAGTGCTGTTCCCTCTGTGTAGGATTAGCAGACGTCCCGGGGAAACTGAGATTGTCCGAAGGGAGGGACGCTAGAGAGAGGCGGGTTTCAAATCTGCAGAAAAATGAAGACAGCAAGGCTGTGAATATAATAACCACCAGGAATATATTGCAGGCCGGTGAATTTCTTTATAAATAGCAATTGTAATATAAAACTCTATCCATACATACAGGCGACGTCTGTGTGATAGCCGCTTGGTAGACGGCAGAGGGAACCAGTCCAGCTTCACACTGGAATGAGATGGGGTGTTACTGACTGGGTTCAGAGATGCAAACGTGGCAACAGTACAGGACCATTGAGAACCGTTTTGGGAAGGAGGGTTGAAAAAAAAAACAAAAGTGAAGTGACCCAGGGCCGGCCAGTGACCCTGTCCCGGGACTGTGATAAGTTCAGGAGGGGCAGAGGCTAGGAAACATGTGCGAAACAGGTTCAGCTCAACCCTCGGTGGGGGGGGGGGACCCCACTCGTTTTCCGGGTCAATCGCTTTACCCTGCCTGTCTCTGTGAATACCGAACGATCCTCCAGACAGCCAGCACGCTTTCCAGATGTGAGCGACTAGAAAATACCTCCCTCGCCTCCCTTTGAAGGTGCGCTTGATCACCCTTGATTTTTAATCAACGTAGTCTTGGGAAAGCTTCAGTTAAAACTGTTGCAGGGGTCTCCCCTGGTGAAGGTACGGCCGCGTGGTGTGCAGGGGGGAGTCACACAGTCAGGGGAGCGCAGGGGTCCCCGAGGGTCTCCCCTGGTAAAGGCACGGCCGCGTGGTGTGCAGGGGGGAGTCACACAGTCAGGGGAGCGCAGGGGTCCCCGAGGGTCTCCCCTGGTAAAGGCACGGCCGCGTGGTGTGCAGGGGGGAGTCGCACAGTCAGGGGAGCGCAGGGGTCCCCGAGGGTCTCCCCTGGTAAAGGCAGGGCCGCGTGGTGTGCAGGGGGGAGTCGCACAGTCAGGGGAGCGCAGGGGTCCCTGAGGGTCTCCCCTGGGAAAGGCACGGCCGTTATGAGGATTGCAGGAGCGTAACATCAGGGAAAATCAGGGTGGAAAAAACAAGAAAGCAGCTGGTTGTTGAACGACGTGAAAGCCGCTAAAGGTGACCAAGGAAGAGCAGCAGAACCTGAAAGCACAGCTCGAGCACACAGAGACCTCTATAACAGTATCATCTGTTTTCAAATACTGAGAAAAAAAAACAAAACGCACATGTGGTGGGAGACCCATACAATCCATAATAATTGCATTAGCTACAATTGCTCTTAAATTCCAGGAACCCTCCTCGTGGCCTCAAGCAAGTATATAAGATTACACCAAATTGAAAGCAGGTATTGAATCCCAGACGTTATGATTTTATCTGCAGGTAGGATATGATACATATCTATATATTTATATATATTTTGTTCTCCTGGTCCAGTCCACTGCACTGAATGCCAGAATCTCTACTTGTATCCTGCAGATAATGAGCAGAGATAGGCTGGTGTGTAACTCAAGCTGTGGGCGCTTGTCTGCTTGCTGGTTCATGAAGGGGAATGGACAGATTCCTGAACCCAGTTTTCAGTCTCCGGTCGGGGATTCCAGCAGGGATCGGGTTACCCTCCCCGACTCAGACCTGCCTCCTAATCCGCCTTGTTTACCCAGAGCCCATTAGGGAATGCATTAGAGTAATTTCTACAAAAACACAGTGCCCCCACCGTCCCCCCCCAGGAGGGTTCACAAAAACTGCTAAGAGATGTCTCTCTCCTGCGATTGTCCATTCTGGTATTGAGTCTCTCTCTCTCTCTCTCTCTCTCTCTCTCTCTCTCTCTCTCTCTCTCTCTCTCTCTCTCTCTCTCTCTCCCACTTGACTCCCTTCTCTGCCTCTCTCTCTACCCCTCTCTCCCCTCTCTACTCCTCTCTCTCTAGCCCCCTCTCTCTCTCTACCCCCTCTCTCCCTCTCTCTACCCCCCTCTCTCCCTCTAACCACTACACTGGTGACACTTGCTTTGCTAACAGTTACAAACACAATAACCCTTTCTTGGACAGGAAGCAGTCTTGCTCTGCTAATGAGATAAGAACAATACCGCCCCACCCACCCCGACCTAACATTAAAAGCTGTGAGAAGGCAATGGTGTGTATGGTAATGAGGTGGTTAATTAGTTAACCCTCTCGATCTCATAAAAAACACTATTAAAGAGACACCCCCCCCCCATTGAAGAAACCCGGTCTGACTTCACTAAACAGAAGGGAGCAGGCTGTCATTAAGAAACAGCCTTTGTTAGCTCTGCCTTTGTTTAGTCTATACCCATCTCGCTAACAGCGAATGTGGCAGACTGTATAACGCTGTAAATATGTCTGAAACCACATGCATCCTCCTGGCCAGTGGCACTGGAACCATTTTTAAAGTGGGGGTGCTGAAAACCATTGAACAAAACTGTAACCCCTGTATATGATGGAAGTCATGCAAAGCCAAGGGCCCCCAGCACCCCTAGTTCCTGCACCCTTGCCCCTGGCATAGCTGTGTGGCACTCTGTGTCCGTGTTCGTGAGTCAAACCAGTGCAGCGGTAGGTGGTTATAAACAAGGACTAATATGGTCCGTGAAGGTTTGCTTCGGAGACCTAGTTTTATACTAATAAAAGGAATGTACTGCACGTCAAAACACCTCCTTGAATGTGGGGCTTTTAATTGACTTTATTGTAAAATACAGATTTTCATCACCTAGAATTTCAGGATTGAGACATTATCTAAAAAAAAAAAACAACGTTATGAACATAATTTAGATATTTTATGTAACGTCATGTATTTCAAAGAAGCCACAAAATGATATTCCATATAGTAAATATATTTCACGTTAGCTTTTGAAATGTCACATTTTTCAATTGTTGTCAGTTTTTCTTTGTAAGTATACGGGGAAAAGTACAAAGCGGCGCGTAATTCAGTATGTCAACGTAACATTGTTCAGCAGGTTTTATTCGACTTTATGAAGCAAAATGAGTTCATTCTATAGGGTGATGTGAAACGTTAGGCCACAGCTGTACAGTACAATACAATACAGTTTGCTTTATATAGCGATATTCAAGCGAAGCATCCCAGAGCGCTTTACAATTTAAAAAAAAAAACTAAAAAAAAACTATGAAAAAACTATGAAAAAAAGCGCAAGACAATCTATCCAACATAACAATATACTGACGTAGCGTTACTTCACAATGGGGGGGAGTATTATACCATAACTTCATTGAATCTGTCGTGTCGTGTCTAGATTGAATAATGTGTTTGCTAAAATCCCTGAAGCGTTATTTCACCCTTAAAACAAAACAAAACGTCGCTCAGAAATGAAAAGACGTGTGAGAGACGAGAGACGGATCACTTTCAGTGTAACATCAATTAGGCCTACAAGTATGCCCCATTTGCAGTGTCAAGGTAACGACATCCCTGCTGTTGAAAAGACATCACTAATTACTGACTGTACACGGCCCGAAGCACACAGATATTACACCCAAGTGAATAGCGAGAAAAAGGGAGACCGAGGTAGGATTTCACACCGGGAATCCGGCTGTCGCTGGCGGGGATAAACCTGAGCCAAGACGGCTTGTCAGATTATCATTTATCCGTGTGTGAGCGCCTCCGGGGCGTGGATTATCGGGGGCAAAAACAGTAAAACGAGGAGGTGAGTTTCTTAAAAAGAGGCTTTCAGAGTGACAGGTAGAGTATAATAATTGATACACACGAGAGAACGAAACGGCACTAGACTTAATCCGTGTTTTTTTTGAAGAGCTACCATGAATGTTCATCGTCTAATCGTCCCTACACGGAATGTAACTACACGGGCCGTGTTTACACACACGCCTTGTTGCCTATCGTGACAACGTATGAATGTATTGTAGCGTGCACTGGGAAGGCAGCAGCAGGGCTGGTAGGTGATGTAATCACGCACGAAGACATAAACTCGATGTACGCTCCTTGCAAAAGTGCTATGCTATATATATATATTTTTGAGTAGCTCAATGGTTAGAGAAAGCGCTGGGCTGCGGTGTGGAAGTCAGCGGGTTTGAAGAGCTCAGTGGTTAGGGTGCTGGGCTGCAGTGTGGAAGGCAGCGGGTTTGAGGAGCTCAGTGGTTAGATAAAGACAGCGCTGGCTGCAGTGTGGAAGGCAGCGGGTTTGAGGGGCTCTGTGGTTAGGGTGCTGGGCTGCAGTGTGGAAGGCAGCGGGTTTGAGGAGCTCAGTGGTTAGATAAAGACAGCGCTGGGCTGCAGTGTGGAAGGCAGCGGGTTTGAGGAGCTCAGTGGTTAGGGTGCTGGGCTGCAGTGTGGAAGGCAGCGGGTTTGAGGAGCTCAGTGGTTAGGGTGCTGGGCTGCAGTGTGGAAGGCAGCGGGTTTGAGGAGCTCAGTGGTTAGGGTGCTGGTCTGCAGTGTGGAAGGCAGTGGGTTTGAGGAGCTCAGTGGTTAGATAAAGACAGCGCTGGGCTGTCTCTCTCTCTCTCTCTCTCTCTCTCTCTCTCTCTCTCTCTCTCTCTCTCTCTCTCTCTCTCTCTCTCTCTCTCTCTCTCTCTCTCTCCCACTTGACTCCCTTCTCTGCCTCTCTCTCTAACCCTCTCCCCCCTCTCTACCCCCCTCTCTACCCCCCTCTCTCTCTACCCCTTCTCTCTAGCCCTCTCTCTCTCTAGCCCTCTCTCTCTATCCTTCTGTCTCGCTCTCCCTTTACCCCCTCTCTACCCCCTCTCTCTTGCCCTCTCTCTACCCCCTCTCTCTATCCCTCTCTTGCTACCCCCTCTCTCTCTAGCCCCCTCTCTCTCTCCCTCTACCCCCTCTCTCCCTCTAACCACTACACTGGTGACACTTGCTTTGCTAATAGTTACAAACACAAGAACCCTTTCTTGGACAGGAAGCAGTCTTGCTCTGCTAAAGAGATAAGAACAATACCGCCCCACCCACCCCGACCTAACATTAAAAGCTGTGAGAAGGCAATGGTGTGTGTGGTAATGAGGTGGTTAATTAGTTAACCCTCTCGATCTCATAAAAACCACTATTAAAGAGACCCGCCCCCCAATGAAGAAACCCGGTCTGACTTCACTAAACAGAAGGGAGCAGGCTGTCATTAAGAAACAGCCTTTGTTAGCTCTGCCTTTGTTTAGTCTATACCCATCTCGCTAACAGCGAATGTGGCAGACTGTATAACGCTGTAAATATGTCTGAAACCACATGCATCCTCCTGGCCAGTGGCACTGGAACCATTTTTAAAGTGGGGGTGCTGAAAACCATTGAACAAAACTGTAACCCCTGTATATGATGGAAGCCATGCAAAGCCAAGGGCCCCCAGCACCCCTAGTTCCAGCACCCTTGCCCCTGGCATAGCTGTGTGGCACTCTGTGTCCGTGTTCGTGAGTCAAACCAGTGCAGCGGTAGGTGGTTATAAACAAGGACTAATATGGTCCGTGAAGGTTTGCCTCGGAGACCTAGTTTTATACTAATAAAAGGAATTTACTGCACGTCAAAACACCTCCTTGAATGTGGGGCTTTTAATTGACTTTATGTAACAAAATACAGATTTTCATCACCTAGAAGGATTGAGACATTATTTTTTGAAAGAAAAAAAACAACGTTATGAACATAATTTAGATATTTTATGTAACGTCATGTATTTCAAAGAAACCACAAAATGATATTCCAAAAGCCTATCGGAAGCCATAATAGTAAATATATTTCACGTTAGCTTTTGAAATGTCACATTTTTCAATTGTTGTCAGTTTTTTTTTTTTTTTAGTATACTGGGAAAAGTACAAAGCGGCGCGTAATTCAGTATGTCAACGTAACATTGTTCAGCAGGTTTTATTTGACTTTATGAAGCAAAATGAGTTCATTCTATAGGGTGATGTGAAACGTTAGGCCACAACTGTACAGTACAATACAATACAGTTTGCTTTATATAGCGATATTCAAGTGAAGCATCCCAGAGTGCTTTACAATTAAAAAAAAAAAAAAACTATGAAAAAACTATGAAAAAAAAGCGCAAGACAATCTATCCAACATAACAATATACTGACGTAGCGTTACTTCACAATGGGGGGGAGTATTATACCATAACTTCATTGAATCTGTCGTGTCGTGTCTAGATTGAATAATGTGTTTGCTAAAATCCCTGAAGCGTTATTTCACCCTTAAAACAAAACAAAACGTCGCTCAGAAATGAAAAGACGTGTGAGAGACGAGAGACGGATCACTTTCAGTGTAACATCAATTAGGCCTACAAGTATGCCCCATTTGCAGTGTCAAGGTAACGACATCCCTGCTGTTGAAAAGACATCACTAATTACTGACTGTACACGGCCCGAAGCACACAGATATTACACCCAAGTGAATAGCGAGAAAAAGGGAGACCGAGGTAGGATTTCACACCGGGAATCCGGCTGTCGCTGGCGGGGATAAACCTGAGCCAAGACGGCTTGTCAGATTATCATTTATCCGTGTGTGAGCGCCTCCGGGGCGTGGATTATCGGGGGCAAAAACAGTAAAACGAGGAGGTGAGTTTCTTAAAAGAGGCTTTCAGAGTGACAGGTAGAGTATAATAATTGATACACACGAGAGAATGAAACGGCACTAGACTTAATCCGTGTTTTTCTGAAGAGCCACCATGAATGTTCATCGTCTAATCGTCCCTACACGGAAAGTAACCACACGGGCCGTGTTTACACACACGCCTTGTTGCCTATCGTGACAACGTATGAATGTATCGTAGCGTGCACTGGGAAGGCAGCAGCAGGGCTGGTAGGTGATGTAATCACGCACGAAGACATCAACTCGATGTACGCTCCTTGCAAAAGTGCTATGCTATATATATATTTATTTTTGAGTAGCTCAATGGTTAGAGAAAGTGCTGGGCTGCGGTGTGGAAGTCAGCGGGTTTGAAGAGCTCAGTGGTTAGGGTGCTGGGCTGCAGTGTGGAAGGCAGCGGGTTTGAGGAGCTCAGTGGTTAGATAAAGACAGCGCTGGCTGCAGTGTGGAAGGCAGCGGGTTTGAGGGGCTCTGTGGTTAGGGTGCTGGGCTGCAGTGTGGAAGGCAGCGGGTTTGAGGAGCTCAGTGGTTAGATAAAGACAGCTGGTCTGCAGTGTGGAAGGCAGCAGGTTTGAGGAGCTCAGTGGTTAGGGTGCTGGGCTGTAGTGTGGAAGGCAGCGGGTTTGAAGAGCTCAGTGGTTAGGGTGCTGGTCTGCAGTGTGGAAGGCAGCGGGTTTGAGGAGCTCAGTGGTTAGGGTGCTGGGCTGCAGTGTGGAAGGCAGTGGGTTTGAGGAGCTCAGTGGTTAGATAAAGACAGCGCTGGGCTGCAGTGTGGAAGGCAGCGGGTTTGAGGAGCTCAGTGGTTAGATAAAGACAGCGCTGGGCTGCAGTGTGGAAGGCAGCGGGTTTGAGGAGCTCAGTGGTTAGGGTGCTGGGCTGCAGTGTGGAAGGCAGTGGGTTTGAGGAGCTCAGTGGTTAGATAAAGACAGCGCTGGGCTGCAGTGTGGAAGGCAGTGGGTTTGAGGAGCTCAGTGGTTAGATAAAGACCGCTGGGCTGCAGTGAGGAAGGCAGCGGGTTTGAGGAGCTCAGTGGTTAGATAAAGACAGCGCTGGGCTGCAGTGTGGAAGGCAGCGGGTTTGAGGAGCTCAGTGGTTAGATAAAGACCGCTGGGCTGCAGTGTGGAAGGCAGCGGGTTTGAGGAGCTCAGTGGTTTAGAGAAAGAAAGGTAGACAGAAAGAAAAAACTAATATGCATATGCTGGGTTAACTAAAACCCTTAATAAAAAAAAAAAAAAAAAACAGAATGCAAATGTTTTTTTCTAGGTAGTGCCTTTCAGGGCAATCTGTGATCTCTGTCCCTGATACCAGTAACCAGCATTTTGAGTCTACCTCTCTCCCCGAAATCTGATTGCTCAGCGCGTTCCACCACGTTTCTGCACACACCACACAAAGTCTGCCCGGGGTTTATCACACTCAGGGCAGATACGATCACGCAAACCTGAAACAGGACTGCATGCCTCGCTTGTTTTGCTCCAAGGAGAACATTCAGATTAGGAAGACCTGCCAAAACACTGTCAGTAAGGTGTAGGGTCGCAGGGATTCTACAACAGGGGTGGAGATGAGACTCCCGTTGCACAGCAGTGTCACCCACTCCAGGTTTTACGACCAGCTTGATCAGCCCCAGCGTGTCTAGGCAACCAGGTGTGTTCTGTTCAACACTCCACTTTCAGCTGGAAATATGCAATCACTGAACCGTGAGTGCAATGGAATCAGACAGGCGCTCCTCTTAACGTGGGACAGCCTCCCTTTCCCAAGGTGTTCATAACAGGTTCCTGTGTAGCAGGAGTCTGAATTCGTCTGTGCTTGTTTGGGTCTTACTCAGATCCTCCCAGTCAGTTATATCAGATCCCCACCCCCCCCGGCAAGTATCCAGAGTCTGGATCACGAGTTACGACCGTGATTCAACGTCCTGATTCACCTTCGTGTCGGAAACCTGGTGGTAATACGTCTGGCCTTGTTTTATTTTAACTTCAGGGCGTTTTCTTTAAGGGCGTGGACACCTAAGATTAAAAAAAAAAAAAAAATAGGTAGCCCTTAGCTGCACGGATTCAAGGAGGCAGCGCAGTCCAGTGGTTAAAGTTCAGGGCTTGTCACCAGAAGGTCATGGGTTCAAATCCCACCTCTGTCACTGACTGACTCCCTGTGTGTGTGACCCTGAGCAAGTCACTTCACCTCCTTGTGCTCCGTCCTGCGGATGTGATGTTAAATCAACGTCCTATTGGAAGTGACTCTGCATATAATGCACAGTTCACAGCCTGCCTCTGTAAAGCGCTTTGTGATGGTGGATCACTATGAAAGGCGCTATATAAAATAAAGATTGATTGATTGATCGACTGATTGATTATATTTTTTTGAAGCTGGTTTTTAAATGCAGCAGTGTGGAGTAGTGGTTAGGGCTCTGGACTCTTGACCGGAGGGTCGTGGGTTCAATCCCAGGTGGGGGGACACTGCTGCTGTACCCTTGAGCAAGGTACTTTACCTAGATTGCTCCAGTAAAAACCCAACTGTATAAATGGGTAATTGAATGTAAAAATAATGTGATATCTTGTAACAATTGTAAGTCGCCCTGGATAAGGCCTCTGCTAAGAAATAAAATAAATTGTGCTGGAGTTGATTAACTGGGATTGGGATTTGAGAACGGAATTTTGGAAATGGAATTGGAATTGAGAATCAGGAATTGACAGAACTGGGTCAACCAAAAAACTCGATCCGACTGCTAGTCAGAGAGAAAACTCTGTCGTCCATATAAAACGTGTTTAATCCTAGCAGTTAAAAGCATGTACTGTAGCTCTGTAGAGAGCATGGCCCTTGATTTCTTAAAGAGACACTTTGGCTAATCCAGTCCAGGCTTCATAAGACTATGCTAGGCAACTGAAACATAAGAGCAGCTGAACTTTAATCATCTGTAACACATTAAAAAAAAAAAAAAACACAGTATTTGAATAATTTCATTAAGAACCTCTCTGATCACAAAGCGATAAGGAACAGTAGGAAAAAAAAAAAGCCTAGAAAAAATGTAATCTGAAGCTCTTTGCTCTTTTTAAGTAATTCATACCAGTAATTGAATTTCCCTACAGTTCCCATAAATGGCTTCCCAGTTACCGGAGGCTTGCTGGTTAAAGAATAGGGTTTGTGACCAGGAGGTTGAGCCACTGGCTTGTGTGTGTGTGTGTGTGTGTGTGTGTGTGAGTGTGTGTGAGTGTGTGTGTGCGACCCTGAGCAAGTCACTTCACCTCCTTGTGCTCCATCCTTCGGATGTGACGTCAAACAAACAAGCTCCTATTGGAAGTGACTCTGCAGCAGCAGTTGTTGATGATGCAGAGTTCACCCCCCTAGTCTCTGAGTCGCTTTGGATAAAAGCGACTGCTAAATGACTCATTAATAATAATAATAATAATACCTGAACATGTCAGCTCAAGCTAGCTATAGGAATGTCCGAAAATCTTAGCAGAACAAACTAATTCCCCCAAAACGAGATTGGTGCTGCGTTAGACTTAGCATACGATCGCGGCTGTGTCGAAAAATCAAAGATTATCCCTCCTAATTCGCCAGATTAACGGCGTGTTTGCCTAGAGACGGCTGCGTGCAGCATTCATCCCCGCCAGACAGTTATTGTACCGGCTCTGCCTTTGTCATCACAAAGAAGAAGAAGAAGAAAGGACAGCACGACAGAAAGGTGCTGAGTGACTTTCTTTTGAAGTGTCTGCGCTGCCTGCTTTTGTCCAAGGTTTACAGCTGCTAGGCTTGCTAAAACAGGCACCCCCCTTGCTAAATGCGCTTTCTGAATGATCGCTTGTCATGATGGCGTGGCTGATGACAGATTGCCAAGTAGATCTGGCTTTGCGGGCAAGAAATTCCTTCTCTTGTTTGTTTAGTTTGCATGCACCTCGAGCACAGCCCTGTCCTGTTTAGGTGAGGTGTTTGGTGGTATTTGCAGACAATATCGACTTACTGGCCTGATGCGCACAAATACAGGGATGGGAATAAGACTCCGACTGCATAGCAGTGTCACCCATTCCAGGTTTTAATGCAATCTTGATTAGCTCCACAGTGTGTACAGGTAACAAGCTCAGGTGTGTCTTATTAAACTCCTAGTAACACCAGGAATGGATCAAGCTGCGATGCAATAGGAGTCTTATTCAGGGATGGAAATAAGACTCCTGTTGCATAGCAGTTTCACCCATTCCAGGTTTTAATACAATTTTGATCAGCCCCTTGCATGTACAGGTAACAAGCTCAGGTGAGTCTTACTAAACATAGTAACATAGGGCAGCAGTGTGGAGTAGTGGTTAGGGGCTCTGGATTCTTCACCGGAGGGTCGTGGGTTCAATCCCAGGTGGGGGGCACTGCTGTTGTACCCTTGAGCAAGGTACCTAGATTGCTCCAGTAAAAACCCAACTGTATAAATGGGTAATTGTATGTAAAAATAATGTGTAAAAAATAATGTAATTGTATGTAAAAATAATGTGATATCTTGTAACAATTGTAAGTCGCCCTGGATAAGGGTGTCTGCTAAGAAATAAACAATAATAATAATAATAATAATAATAATAATGTTGTGGGAGCAATCAGTGGCTTGTTACCTGTACTCGCATGGGGCTGATCAAGCTGGTAGTAAAACCTGGAATGGGTGAAACTGCTATGCAACAGGAGTCTTATTTCCATCCCTGATTAACTGCCTAACTATTTATAAGCACATGCGTTTGCATGATCCTGTAATAAGATAAACTTGCAATGTTAAATGACCTTGTTTCATCCTGGTGTGAATAAGCAAATTTAACTGCAGCCTTTTAAAGTATCTCAACGATGGGCAACTGTGCTCATGAAACAGCATTCTAGCGCAAGCTTAAAAAGGTATAAGGATAAGATTAAGTGCTTAATGAGCCTGTAAAGAATTTAATCGGTTCAGTTTATAATTAAAGACACGGCTGGAACAACGACCCCGACTTGAACTGTAGGCTTTTGGCTCGCCCTGCTCCCATGTACGACAAGAAAAAAATGTTTGCTTTCTTCCTAAAATGCCTCCTTCCTAAATGCACAGAAGTTAAACGGTACGCACGGCAAGCTAAGTGGCTGTATTCCCCCCCCCCCCCACCCCACCCCCCCAGAGCTGAGGTTGACCGCACTCAGAATAAATAACCAAATATAATAAATGAAGAATTACCGGAGTTCCAATTATTGAAGCCATTAGGCTAAATCTGGCCCGAGTAAGTGTTTAATTTATTGCATTCTGTTACTGCTGTGGGGAATAGTGAGGCTGTTGTTATGTTAAGCCTGGATGGTTGGAATCAAAAAAAAAAAAATTCTTAAACTCATACCAGCTGGAACTAGAACTGCTAATTGAAGAAACAATATTGTTTCGCTGTGCATGATTGATGGGGTAATCAGAGCGTAATTGTTGCAGAAACAGATACTGTATGGTGTTTAGTATTCAGCACAGTGGGTTTCTCTCTCTCTTTCTCAGCCATGGCTATTATTAACTCAGTGTGTTATACCATGGCTTCAAGTATTGACAACCACAGCTTTCAATTCAATTATACTATCCCTCATGCAATATCACCACCGATCCCCTTTTATTTGTGCACGTATCCTTTTATTATATAGTCAAACCCTTTTAACAAGTCTCCTATTGCATAGCACCCGTTCCAGGTTTTCCTACCAGCTTGATGAGCCCCCAGTGTGTCTAGGCAACAAGCTCAGGTGAGTGTCTTATTATTAAACTCCTAGTAAAACCAGGAATGGTTCAAACTGCCGTGCAACGGGAGTCTCATTTCCATCCCTGTAACATCCCTACCAAGAACCCGAAGTGCTGTAGCAGGGTAGCAAGCAAAGGATTTGTGGCTATCCAGAAGCCAGGTCGGCCACCCCTGGTGTAGAGCAGAACTACTGTACAGAAACTGAGGAATGACTTCATGGTGTACGTGGCAGCTTCGCAGTGCTTCACAAATGTTGTGCGAGCTGCAGACCGTGAAGGGATAATTCCCCGCCGATCGCCGCATTGGAGGGTAAACACTCGTTATTGACTCGACCGGGCTTGTGTGAATCAGAAAGCAGTTCCAGATGCCGTTATCACGCTAGTCACAGTTTGCAGAGTCCAGGTTAACATTGTTTTAGAGGGGAGGTTTTCTTTGAACTCTATGCAGTGTGTTTTGGGGTCAGGGTGGCGTAGTCGGTATTTGTGCTCCAGGGTATTCTTTCACCTCTGAAGGAATCTTAGGGGCCTCGGTGAATCGTAGCCCTCGGTGATCTGTCAAGCTCCATGCGATCTGCAGTCTTACCTCGTGTGATCCAATCTGACTTGGCAGCTGGCATTATTTATTGCCTAGCAGGTTAATGTGAGAGGTAAGAGAATGCGTATTTATACCAGCAGGAGGTTTGGAACAAAAAGATAGGGGGGGGATTATTCGTAGTATTGTTTGATAATCCCGTTTCTGAAGCTAAAGATAAAGGGGGCTGCTGATAGAGATGTTTAATTCCTTCAAGTAGAAAATTTGTCAGTAAAGAGATGCTGACGATAGGTGGGTGTTCAGTGACTTTTAATTAAACTGGGCATCTAAAAAAGAATTCTGTTGTGGGAGCAATCAGTGGCAAGGCTTTATTTTAAAAAGTTAACACAGTTTTTTTCTGAGTGTCATTAAGCAATGTCATCTGTTAATATGTTTCATAACCTTAAGTAACACACTGATGGACTTGACTGGGCTTGAGTTTAATAATGATTAAGAAAGAAAAGATAGGAGGGGAGTCTGATTTTCATCCCCTGTTCAAAAGAAGAAAACGCCCTCTTGAAAGCGCAGGCAGAATAGAACAGCTATTTTACCATTAATTGAGAGAAGAAAGAAAGAAAGAAAGAGAGAAAGAAAGAAAGAAAGAAAGACATTCTCGTTCAAAGTTCATCATTAACAACAGCTGTGGCCACAAGTTTGCATCACCTGACCCTATAGAATGAACACATTTTGCTTCATAAAGTCGAATGAAACCCACTGAATAATGTTACATCAACATACTGAATTACACATTTGTTTTGTAGTTTTCCATATACTGAAGAAAAAAAAAAACATTGAAAAATGAGACCTTTGGAAATCTAACATGAAATAGTACTGTACTACTATTATGGCTTCCGGTATAGACTTTTAAGCGATATCATTTTGTACTTTCTTTGATGACATGATGTTAAATAAAAGATCAAAATTATGTATAGTTTATTTCTTTTTAAATTAAAATTCTAGGTGATGCAAAACTTTTGGCCATAGCTATAGATTACCAAATTTGACTAGACTGGCTGTTCCCCTCTCGCCATGCTCCTGAGATCTTTTGAGAATTACCTTTTCCTTCTTATCTGCCCCGGGTTGGCGGGTCGGGGGTCGGGGGTCAGGGGAATGAAACCCAGTTTCCTCTCTTAACTAGCCTCCCCGCTTGTCACTTGTCAGCAAAGTCTGAACCCGAGTAAAAAATTAACCCCAGACTTGTGTTTAACTCCGGTTGAACTGTGACTCGCTCCGGTAATTGCCTGATAACAGACAATAATTGACAGCGGGGAGAAACATTTATCAGCCTCACCTCAAAGCCCAGTTGTTTTTGGGCAGCGTATCAGTGATCAGTTCATTTGGAGACCATCTGGCTATTAGGAGGGTGTAATGGGGGGGATGTTACATACGCGGGTCATCACTGAATAATCTTGAGAGCAGGCGCCCTTATCCAGGTTTACTTACAATTGTTACAAGATATCACATTATTTTTACATACAATTACCCATTTATACAGTTGGGTTTTTACTGGAGCAATCTAGGTAAAGTACCTTGCTCAAGGGTACAGCAGCAGTGTCCCCCACCTGGGATTGAACCCACGACCCTCCGGTCAAGAGTCCAGAGCCCTGACCACTACTCCACACCCATTAGACACAGAGCAACTGGTTCAACACAGGTGCTGACACTAGGGTATCAGCAATGGTAGCAATTAATAATAATAATAATAATAATAATAATAATAATAATAATAATAATAATAATTGAAAACAGAAAGGTTAAAAACAAAAGGTAATTTGAGTTTTTGTCTTTTCCCCTTCGCCTCAAACTGAACTAGAATTGACTTTCTCTTTGAAAGAAGCTATTAAGGTAATTACATTCTATTCACCAAGTGGAAGGGAATCGTTCAGAGAAGACACTCAAGATATGATGCGGGCCTAGCGCTCCTTGAAAAGCCTGGGGCTCAGGCAGAGGAGTAGGGGGGGAGGGGAATCTCACTGCACCCCTCTATAATTAGAATCCAGCCCCAGGCTTCGTGGGTCTGCGACTGGATGAGGGCCGAAGGGGAGAGGGCAGAATTCAGTCACTCGTACAAAATCAAAATAAAACGAGTGATTGAATGCGTGACCCAGCCCTGAACTCCTTTAAACAAGGTAATCTAGTCCACTTAGGTATTTTGGTGAACTGGCTTAAATAAACGACAAACAAACAAGTAAGCAAATATTGACGTGCAGTGTGAGGGAATGAAGCCAAAGGGTCCGAATACTTTTAGCTAGAACACTGAGAAGTTGTTGAAAAAAAATAATCACTTAAATATATTAAAATATACAGCAGCAGCAGCAGCAGCAGTGTGCTGAAACGTTTTTTTTGCTAGGGTTAAAATAGTAGAATTTGTTCCTAACCATTTTCTTTAACCTTTGTGAGGTCAGCTTCTGTGTTTAAACAGCGGGATGACTGCACTGTAAGTTTCTTTGTTTTAAATAAATATTTATTCATTTCCATGTACACATGCAGTCTCATCCACATAGCGTAGCGCTCCATAAACAAGCCCTTTAATGGAGATCTTCTCACACTGTCGTCTCAGTTGTTTACAAACATTACGAAGACGATAAAGTTTAAGCGATTAAAAAGTTGAAATTCAAACAAAATCCTTGTATTCCTGTTAGGCAGCCATGTGTGTCATTAGCAGACCAAAACTAGGGCAGCAGTGTGGAGCAGTGGTTAGAGCTCTGGACTCCTCACTGGAGGGTCGTGTGTTCAATCCCAGGTGGGGGACACTGCTGCTGTACCCTTGAGCAAGGTACTTTACCTAGATTGCTCCAGTAAAAACCCAACTGCATAAATGGATAATTGTATATAAAAATAATGTGATATCTTGTAACAATTGTAAGTCGCCCTGGATAAGGGCGTCTGCTAAGAAATAAATAATAATAATAATAATAATAATGTACGTCACTCTATCTGAAATAACGATCCCCTTTGGCCCTGATTTCTTTTTATTTAAATGTTGTAGAAATTTATTTTTCTACCCAATTTGGAATAGCCAATTATTTTTCGGCTCAGCTCGCCGCTACCACCCCCCTGCGCTGACTCGGGAGGGGCGAAGACGAAGCGTGTGCCGTCAGCCGACCGCTTCTTTACACTCTGCAGACTCACCGTGCAGCCGCCTCAGAGCTACAGCGTCGGAGGACAACGCAGCTCTGGGGCAGCTTACAGGCAAGCCCGCAGGCACCCGTCCAGAAATTATTTCTTTGGTGTTAATTTTCTAGCGTCTTCTTTAAAGGACTTCGCTGTTCAGTATGTCTTTGAGCGTTATTAAAATTGCATAAAAAAAAAGAAATGGATACAAAGTTGTAAAAATGACCTTCAAATTTACCCAAGTCAGATTTGATACGAAACAGTAAGAATGTGGCAGTGGATAACTTGAAGCAGGAGTTGCATTCAAAATGGATTAACTTCCATCGGCCACCACTTGAAAGCCCAATGCTTCCAAACCCTTGTCATTTCTTAACAAATTCTTAGATTATATTTTTTTTTTACGCCCGTGCTTCTGTATATAGGTACGGGTGTCAAATGTTTGCTTGCAACGCGTTATCTGTAGATGTGTGGGTTTGATGATTGATTTACAGTACATTTTAAGAATAATACTGATCGCTCTTAATTAGTATGTATAGCTGTGGTTACTCGCGTACTTGCTTTGGGGAAACAAAGGAAAGCTCTGTTTTCAATCAGTCCAGGGTCTAGATGTCAAATATAGAATAAACTAACTTCGATCCAGCACCACATTCAAGGTCTGGCTGAAAAACGTTTTTTCCTCCTTCTTTTTCTAATGCAAACCATTTCGACAGAAACAGCAAGCTGACACAGTTATAGAGAAGGGAGGGGGCAGCAAGCTGGGAAGGTTATAGGGAAGGGAGGGTGCGGGGTGTGGGGGTGTGGGTCTGAGTACAAGTTTCCCAAAGTGCAACGATCAGGCAAACAGAAGCTTATTGAAAATTTGCAGACAAACAAGCCCCCCCGCCCCCCTGCCCCCCGCCCCCGCCTCCCTTTCTAATCCAAATGGCAAACAAGCTTGCAGAAAAGACTAAATGTTCACATCAGAATATAGAGCCCCTTTTGTGCAGAGGGAAATGTCACGCCATCAATACTGATCTATAGGGGAGAAAAGAGAGACCTTGCGTGCTTCGGAATTGATTAAATTAATAAGGTTTCCATTTTCAGCCCCCCCCCCCCGCCTAAAACAATGTCCTATAGAAAACTAAAGAATGCCCCCCGCCCCATGAGAGTAGCAAGTAACAAGGCCTTTTATTTCCACCAACTACTCGAAGCCTCTGTGTGAAAGTCGTGCCTCCAATGTTAAAGATCGAGGCTTGTTTCAGCCGTACAGTCGAGGCGCTGGCTGGCTGCTTTATTAGGACCTGTCTGTCTCCCCGATTTGAGTTTGGCTTTGCCCCCCCGGAGTGGGGCGTGTTCTCCTGGCGTACTCTGGGTCCCTTGATGACTCTGGAAGGCTGAATGAATGGTTTACTTAAACCTGATCAAATCCACCCAACGATGCTCCTTTCAAGACAATAACGAAGCCAGCCACCGTGCCAGAGAGAGAGAGAGAGGGGAGAGAAAGAGAAAGAGAGGGAGAGAGAGAGGGGGAGAGAAAGAGAGAGAGGGGGAGAGAAAGAGAGAGACGAGAGAGGGGGAGAGAGAGACGAGAGAGGGGGGAGAGAGAGAGGGAGGAGATGGGGAGAGAGACGAGACGAGAGGGGGGAGAGAGAGAGAAGAGAGAGGGGGGAGAGAGAGAGAAGAGAGAGGAGAGAGAGAGAGACGTAGAGGCGTCATCCATAGCCACCACGATCCTCTGCTCTCAGTTTATTTAGCGGTATCCTCGGACAATGGCAGTTCAACCCACAGCCCTCTCGGTTCAGACAGGCTTCCTCCTTGTTGACAGATCCAGGCCTGGGGATGAGGAGGCCAGGTTGGGGTTAACCTCCTGATTGCATCCTGCTGACATTAGGTCTATTGTTTAGCTGATTTCAATGAGGTGGCACTTCCTTAAACCCCACTCCCCACTCCCTCCCGTCCTTCACACCCGCACCACCCTCCTGACTATTGTATTGTGATTACATTCATTTATAGAAGTGATGTGTTGGTGTTTATCAGTCCACTTTGCTCACCAGTCTTCAAAGTCCATCACAAAGGCACAGAGACAGAAAACGAGTTGAAGGTATTTTATTTAGTGAGCAAACATGTAGCCTAATTGAAGCCAAATAAATTATAGAAATATTGGAGTACAGGGTTGACAAACAGCAGGAGGGTTTGATTATTTTTCGTTGGGATTCGATTTTTATAAATATCCTTGTTGAAACCAAGCCTAGCTGAAATGTAAATTAAATCTTAATCCTAGCAAACGGCCACTCTGAAAGGCTTCAACAGAGCCAGCGATCGAAATCAGTTTGCTGGGGGTGTCTTGGAAATATATCTCAGAGTTTTAGATTCAACTCATTTTGCTTAATTGTTCCCGTCAACATTTCTGGAAAATTGAAAAAGAAAAAGTGATGGAAAAAACTCAATAAAACCACAGACATTCCAAATGTGTATTCGGTTGGCAATAGGAAACAAGACTAGGTTATATGAAGAAAATATAATTGAGTGCTATCTCATTCTTCTAGGGCAGGGAGTGACCAGCGCTGGTCCTGGAGAGCCACAATCCAGCAGGTTTGACAGGTAACCCTGAAATCATCAATTTCTGAAGAATGCAAGTTGTTGATCAATTTAGCTGAAGTTAACGTGTTCAATTAAATCAGGAGTGGTCAGCTGTGGTCCGCGAGGTGTTTAGGTTTTTCTTCAAAATGATCTCGAAAATGACTTAATTGAACAAATTGCTGCTTTAAATGGAAAGCATTACTGGTTAATGAGTCTGAAAGAAACTGTTCCAAGTCTTTAGTAATTGATGATTAAGGGCTACCTATGAACCCTGCTGGATTGTGGCTCACCGGGACAGGCCTGGGCCCCCCCCCCCCCCCCCCCCCCTGTTCTAGGGAATCTCATGTTTATTGATGCTAAGGCTAATTGCAGCAGTTTGAGAATTGATATTGCAGTTTCAGATCAGGGATTGAAGACGTTTGGTCTCGGCATTAACAGAGATTTCAATAGTTCCTGCAACTGAATATTTGGCAAATCATACAACAAATTAATGAAAATAAAAAAAACATCATTAACTGCACAGAATGGCAGTGCTCTAAATAATTTCTCGGAGTGATCGCCTGGCTACACTATTGGGAAAATACTCAAATCTCCCGATCCCAACAAATGTATATATTTTTGTACATGTATATATGTGTGTGTATATATATATATATATATATATATATATATTGGTATATAATATAATCTTCAATATGAAGATTTGGTTCACATTCCCATGATTCCTGTGGTTTCGCACGTCACAGCGACGTCATCTTCCAGGGTCAGAGGTCAGCTCTATGGCTTTCACAATACAAAAGTGTCCACAGTTTTTTTTTTGTTTTTTTTTTCGGAGCACTTGTCCACTTTTAATTCCACCACGCTGTTGGCTTCAAACCAGACCTACAAACTGGACTTAAAACCAAAAAATTCACAGCAGTTGCTGGAGTAAGCTTGCCCCAGATTTTAGAAGGAAAGCAGGCAAATTAGGCCGGAAGATGTATTTTTTGCGATAGAGTAAAGAAGATCCAGGTTAAAAGATGAAAGAGCTGAAATAAAATAAATCCGGATTTTGTCTGTATGTCACTGATAGAATCCTTCGTTCTTCGCCGCCCAGGATCTTTCAAAGCGACCCTGCTGGGTTTGAGTTCAGGTCTAAATTATACAGGGACCAGATTTAAAACAAACAAACAAAATCCCTCAAGGTTTTATTCTGCAGACTTTATTTAGTCCACGATCCTGCAAACCCTTGCCAAATAGTCCAGCAATCTTTTGTGTTCCGATTCGGAGGTGCATCACGGTATAAGACTCCAGGGAAGTGCAAGGATTCACGGAGTATCATGTTGGCCATCACAGAATCCGATGGCTTGTTGGTTTTCCCACCCGAGTCCAAACTTCACAGCATACCGAACTGCACTACGGGTACAACTTTAAGCTCACCGAGACCTGCACACGAAACTGGGACCGTGACAAGTCTGCGGGTTGAATCGTGACTCTAGTCAACCCATCAGTGCTGTTCTAGTCCTCGTCTTAAATCCGTTATCTTTTCACCCCCCTCCCAACAGGAATGGGAAGCCCGTTTGGAGAGAAGGTCTAGGGCAGGGGTGGCCAAAGATGGTCCTTCCAATTCCTGGTCTTTGTTCCAACCCTGTTCTAAAATTGTTTAATTGAACCAGTTAAACCTCCATCCGGACTCTGAAGTCGTTCATGATCTCATTTTACCTGTCAAACAAACCTGGGATAATGGCCCCTCAGGACACCCCTGGTCTGGGGCGTAGGGTTAAGGTATGGCTCCCAATCCTCCACAAATGGAAAGTGCAATGTCACGTTTAGCCTTGTTTAGCACCAGACTCCCCACCCGGTAAAGGGAGGGGGTGTATCAAAGTTTGAAAGGCTGTGTTGGCTTTTCCGCCAGTTCAAGGGCGCTGGGGTCTGGTGGTATTGCCGCGGGTGTCAGAATCGAGCCGGTTGTGGATTTTTTAACTGCGCCCTCATGTTCTGAATGCTGGACAGGATTTTCTTCTGGTGACCAGCCAAGGTGACACCGATTCGAAGCAAGTCTCTGTAGGGGGGGAAAGGGAAAGAAGAAGGGGGTCAGTAAACGGTACTGAGGGTAGGGCGATCAAATCAGCTGAGAAAGAGATCTACTGCGGGAAAATGATTGTGGATGCGGAAACTGATGCAGTCGGCCTCGTTTTGCATCGCCTAGAATCTTAGGATTGAGACAGAATACAAAATAAAAAATGAACTATATGAACATAATTTAGATATTTTATTTAACGTGATGTCATCACAAAAAATAAATAAACTACAATATAATATTGCTAAAAAAAAAAAAAAAGACTACCGGAAACCATAACATGTTAATTTTTTCAGTCGACTTTATGAAGCACAATGAGTTAATCCCATAGGGTGATGCACAACTTTTAGGCTGTAGCTGTACGGGAGTCAGACTCACTCTGTTGAGATCTGGCTGACCAAGTCGAAGTTGCTAAAGCCAGCCTGCACGAAGCTATCCTCGTAGCGGCCCATCTTGATGGCCCGAAGCCACTCGCCCACCGAGACGAAGGAGGAGAAAGGGGGCAGGCGCTGATCCAGGAGCGGGTGGGATGGCCTACAGGGAGAGGAAACACACACACATCCACGGTCATTCTCTAAAATCAAGGTATTGTACAACGTAGCAGGCTAACAAACAGGACCAAGCAAGCTGCTTGTACAGCCTTATAGCGGGGCAAAACGGCTCTTGAATGAGACAGAAGTGTGGTTCATTCATTGGAGGTAGGAACACACATCCTGTACCTTTTCCATTTATAGATCCTCCAAAGTCTTAGTCCCTCAGAGTTAGTAGCAGCAGTAGACCCTTTATTTAAAATTCATGTTTACTGAATCCAGTTACAGCTCCTAATTTGTGGATCAGGGTTAGGAACTCATTCTTCCACCCATTCCTGAGGTTCACAGTGGTACTGTTTAAATGATCATGAGCTAAATCGTTTGTCCCTCTGTATAAGAAGGCTCGGTGGTCCAGTGGTTAGAGAAAAGGGGTTTTGATACCAGGAGGTTCAAATCCCGGCTCAGCCACTGACTCACTGTGTGTGTGCGTGCGTGTGTGTGTGTGTGTGACCCTGAGCAAGTCACTGAACCTCCTTGTGCTCCGTCCTTCGGATGAGACGTCAAACAAACGAGTTCCTATTGGAAGTGACTCTGCAGCAGCAGTTGTTGAGTTGTTGTTTGGATAAAAGTGTCTGCTAAATGACTCATTAATAATAATAATAATAATAATAATAATAATAATAATAATAATAATAATAAAACCTGGTCGTGTCAATAATTAAGTCTAGCATAGTTGGAAACTCAGGACTAGAATCTAACTGCATTTGGTTACTCCCTAGATGAATTATGAAGTTTTAAAGAAAGAACAGTACAAGCTTGAATAGAAACTGAGGTTCTGCTGTGCTCTAAACGGACAGCTTCCACCCCCTCCCCTTACAAGGGATGTTTGCAGATCTGTTTCTTGTCTCTGAACAAACCAGAGAGATAGCTTATCTGCCTCTTCCATCTCCTCCTAGGTATGTGTGAGCTCCCCATCAGCGAGGCTTCAGACAGTTTCTCCTCTGATCTCTATCTGCCTCAATTAACCCTGACCCCATGGCCTTTACTCCCTTTCCTAAATTACAGCAGGAGTTTCCACAGTTGAAAACTCTTCCCCCCTGCTCTGATTATGAGAACAAGACCCTCTTTTTTAAATTAGTTTTTAAAGAAAACTCATTAAGGGATTAGTACAGAGCGTCGTGTGTTTTTTCGTTTCTTTGTGTTTACTAACCTCTTTTTCATCCCTTGATCTTTTGAGCTTGTAAAAATCTTGAGGATTTGCAGAAACAGTCTTTGCTGAAGATAATTAGCTAGCTTTACTCCCTCTGATCTGACTCTCCTGTATGAATTCTCAGCCTTCTTTTTCTTTACAGCTCACAGATCCCCAGTTGAATAATCCCCAGGGGGTTTTAAATCTGGTGAATTCAGTCACGCGTTCGTCTTTTACAAGCCTTTACATTTTACTCTCATGCTTAGCAACCTATTGCTTGTACGCTTATCATACTTCACTGAGCGATTACTCCTATGCTGAAAAAGGATCAGGGTCTATAAGATAGGAATGCTGCCTTCAAAAAACAATGAAACACTTTCTATGGAAGTTGTTTCACTTTTAATAGAACTAGCCGAGGGGGTATATTCACAGAATTTGTCTGTTTCCACATTCTTTATTTTCTATTTATATCGAATCCTATGCCGACCCGCTTTTGCAATCTTGCTAAGGTCTTGCTTTGCATACGATTTTAATGCAAGTCCCATCTTTAAACAGCTTTGGTCTTGGGTATGTCATTGATGAGATTGGATAAATCATTCAGAAAAGCCTGCACAGGATTGGTTCATTCAGGTTTCACCGTAAAGGCTCTTAAAGAGTAAGTAGCGGGGTTCCGAAAAATCCAGCGTTCCCCGTCCCCACGTGTTGCTACAACTGTTTAAATAACGGACCTGTCATTTTTCTTTACATTGTTAACATCCTGACAACTTTTTACACTTGCGACTTTAAAGTCTGTTTCAAAGCTCTTTTCAAAATGTCCGCTCTGGTGCACTGGGGGTTTGAGATCTGTCCTCTAAATCGCTGCAGCAGGAAGAGCGATTTAAAGATTAAATCGAATAAAAAAACAAAACAAGTGCTCTGGCTTTTCTGTTCCGTACCACATCATGGATCGTTATCGCTGTGTTAACTGTTTGACAATGTGGGTGATAATCCTGACACTATCAGTGTAACGTTATATTTTCCGCTACCCCTCTACTTTCTCTTTAAACAGACACACACTTACCCTACGGCCTCGCGAGCCAGGATCTTGAGGCTTGCTGGGTTGCGGATTAGCTTGTCCAGGGAGCTGACGATCTGGGCGAATCTGGGGCGCACGTTCCGCTCCTTCTGCCAGCAGTCCAGCATGAGCTGGTGCAGAGAGTTGGGGCAGTCGGGGGGAGGGGGCAGGCGATAGTCCTGCTCGATTGCATTGATAACCTGAGGACAGAGAGAGAGGGGGGAAGAATGCAGGCTTAATAAAGAGGGACTGCGGGTGGCGAGGCAGAGACAGCGGTACTAAAAAAGAGACTCTGAAAATACTGAAGGCTTGAAGTCTCTACTAGAAAGGGTTTCTAAGCCATAGTGATAAAGCAATAGAAATAAAGGCACAACAGCCTTCGCTTCGGGAATTACTGGGGTTATAGAATCTGGTTTGCCTCGGGGCTTTACTTACCAACCCTGGTTAACCAGACTCAAATTAATAAATTAACTACATCTGAGCAGAAAGATAATACGTTCCATCAGATGCTGGGATATTTGCTAAGCTTGTCTCGCACTCAAAAAACACATTATCAAAGAACTGCATTCCAATCGCTGTGTCTCCTCTGTAAACCCCCCCCCCAAACAGGCAATTGCAGCGGACACCTACGTCTTGGTTGGACATGTCCCAGTAGGGTCTTTCTCCGAACGACATCACTTCCCACATGACGATGCCGTAGCTCCACACGTCGCTGGAGGAGGTGAACTTTCGGAACGCTATGGCCTCCGGAGCGGTCCATCGGATCGGGATCTTGCCACCCTACATCGGAAAAGAAACCACGCAAGTCAAGCCTACTGAATCACACATCCATGAGCACGACTGAAACGTGTGCGGAAATAGGGACTAGGGATAAGGGTTTGGGTCTTCCCGAAATAGGGACTAGGGTTAAGGGTTAAGGGTTTGGGTCTTCCCGAAATAGGGACTAGGGATAAGGGTTTGGGTCTTCCCAAAACAGGGACTTGGATTAAAGGTGCAGGTCTTCCTACAGAGCTGGGTTAGTTACTGGACTGTGGGTAAATCCTGGATTCCTTTACTAAACCTTTTGCAGAAATGTCTGATGAGCCATTCACATACAAGATGTTTTAAATAAAATGCTTACATTTTTGGGGGGTTGACTGTTTTTCAAATGAGAACCCTGGGGACTAGTTGCTACATTCGTCTGCCCAGTGTGAGTGAGAAAACTTTGTACGCGATGTGAGTTTGACGGATGCTGACGGTTCTTTCCCAGCAAGTTCTTGCGGCTAAGGTCGCGTTCGCTTGTTCACAAAACCGAAAGGATGGGCAGCAAGGGTTTTCAACTTCGGTTTGAGCGGGGCACGGAAATGCGGTATTATAGATCACTCCTGGCTATGCCAGTTCTGGGGTTAAGAGTTGAGGGTTGAGGTCTTACCAGCGAGCTGGTGTAGGTGGGATCGGAGGAGTTCTCCTCTAGGAATCTCGACAGTCCGAAGTCAGAGACCTTGCACACCAGGTTGCTGTTGACCAGGATGTTTCGCGCCGCCAGGTCACGGTGGACGTAGCTCATCTCCGACAGGTACTTCATTCCAGAGGCGATCCCGCGCAGCATTCCCACCAGCTGGATCGGAGTGAACTGACCGTCGTTCAGCTGGAACGGGAGAAGAGAAGAGGAGGAGGAGGAGGAGAAAGAGGAGGAGAGTTATTCCTGAAAATTTCGTGAATTTCGAATTTCTGAGAAAAAAGCTGTGTAACGTCATCAGCGGTGAATTACTGGCCTAATTCTCTCAAATGGATTTTTTTTACAAAACGGGCAACCACTAATTGGAATTATTTGACCAGATAAATAACTTGACAGGGATAACTAAACAGGGATGGACATAAAACTCCTGTTGCACAGCAGTTTCACCCATTCCAGGTTTTGTTACGAGCTTGATTAGTGTATAGGTAACAAGCTCAGGTGTGGCTCATTAAACTCAGAACTGGATCAGACTGCTATGCGACGGGAGTCTCATTTCCATCCCTACTCAAACTAAAGGCTGTTTAATATAAAGCACCAATCCTCCCACTAACCCTGGCCAATACTCCTTACCCTGAGGAAGGAGTCGAGGGCACCGTTCTCCATAAACTCTGTGATGATCATGACCGGACAGCTGTTGGTGATGACGCCCTCCAGTCGGATGATGTTGGGGTGGTCGAACTGGCCCATGATGCTCGCCTCGCTCAGGAAGTCCCGCCTCTGCTTCTCAGTGTAGCCTCCTTTCAGGGTCTTGATGGCTACGTAGTTCTCCTTCTTCCCCAGGACTTTCAGACGCCCGCGACACACCTCCCCAAACTCCCCTAGAAGGGCAAAAACACATTCGGGTTTAAAGTACGGGGAGATTTTACATGGTTTAGGATTTTTACATTTTGCAGACAGTAAAGCACTACAGAGGCTGGCAGGAACTGGAAGCTGTTTGATTTTCATCACCCGATTCTTAAACCGTCTAAAATGGGACTTATAAAAATCAGGCACATTTCTTTTGCTGAGAAGTCTATTTTAAAAAGACATTTGTCTAGACTCAAAGTTTCTTTTTTGGTATTGATGAATGTTTTTATGTTTAAAGTGCTGGACGTCCTATGTAGAGTTATATAGCCTGAAGGCTTGAAGTTTATTTTAGAAGGGGTTCCTAAGCCATCATGACCTGTAGGAGACCAGGCTTCCTCTCTTTCCTTCATCGGGATTATAGAATCTGTTTTGCCTCGAGCCTTTACTTAACAACCCTGGTTAACCAGACTCAAATGTAATACATTAACAATACTTGAATGAGTGGAAAGCTAATAAATTAAGATGGGTCGCTCCTCAGCTCAAGTTGAGTACTCCCCCCCACCCCAACCCCCCACACGTCTTAAGTGTGTCTGAACTGTTGCGTTTCCATTATTTTCCCATTAAACCCCAGCAGTGACATTAAAGAGTCCAGGGGGTGGGGAGAAAACAGAGACATCGCCGTCGTCTGAAAGGTTAATGCGTTTCCCAAGAACTCAAACGCAATTTGCAGTCACTGTAAGAGAGTTAGCGATTTCCCTAATGGAGTTTTTATAATGGCATATTTCAGAGTATATTAAACTTGGGCAGCTTTCAGTTTTTTCTTGTTTTTTTTTTAAACATTATTATAAAAGACATTTCTAAATGTATTCTCCTCCTCCTCCTCCTCCTCCTCGCCCAAAACAAATGCAAAAAGGAAGGGCTTTAGTCCAGCAACTCAAACTGAGGGCAGCATGTTTTGGTACAAAAAAAAAGACATAAATGCACCCGAAGATACAGAGAAGGGCAACTAGGCTGATCCCAGGTCTAAAATGACATGAGCCTTGAGGACTGGTTAAAATAATTAAATCCTATCAGCCCAGATATCCTTCTGTTCTTTTGTTCTTGCGTCTTACTGGGTAGCTGGCAATTAAGAGGCATCAATACTTGATTAAGTGATTATTACATGTATATTAGTTACCTTTTTTAAACAAATGTCAGTGATCAGGAGTGGAGAGGAAATGGTATTGAAAAAGTCACGCTATGAACTACACCAGACACACTTTACTGCCCTGGGTATGCTCCCATGCCTATTTAATGGCTATTTTCTCAATGTCAAATATATTGGACACTGGGCAGCAAAAGGGTAAAGAAGCGTTTCCCTGCTAGAAGAAACCTACCGTGACACGCAATACATCAAACTCTATCAAGCACAGGAAAAAGCCTGCTGACCGTCATCACAAACCGGAGAAAAGTCTTAGCAAAACATGAACAGGGAGTGCTATTGAATTTTCGCTGACCATTGGCGGTTGATCTCTGTGAATATTTCACGGGTGCTGACGTTTATTTTAAGGGACAGGGTGGTGAGCTTTTCACCCAGGTTCCGTTGATTTTTTTCGGCGCTCGATAGAGACACCTACCGGCACCGATGACCTCTTCAATCTTGACGCAGGACACGTCGATTTCCTTGGCAAACTCGCGCACTGCTTCGTTGGGGTCTTCGTAAGTGAAGGGGTCGATGTAGACCTTCATTCCTGCAAGCGACAAGGAAAAGGGGGGCGGTCAATGATAAAAATGGGGGGGGCAGGGGACTTTTTAATCAGACGAGGAGATTAATGAAACTTGCCCCAAATTGCGTATCTTTATCTGTTTATTTGAAATAATATTGAAACGGTGCATTCCAAAGTTTCCCTGTGTTCTTATGTACAGCTGGAGGGATATATTTGTAGGGGGGGTTGGTTCCTTGGGGGGGGGAGGGGTCAAGGGGGAATTTTTAATCAGACGAGGAGATTAATGAAACTGGCTCAGAATTGAGTATCCTTATCTGTTTATTTGAAATAATACTGAAACGGTGCATTCCAAAGTTTCCCTGTGTTCTTATGTACAGCTGGAGGGATATATTTGCAGGGGGAATGAACGACAGTATCAAGGCTTTCTCTGCTCACCGTGGCCAATGAGGTACTGCCCATGTTTATCGGAATATTCAGGATCCTTGGAGTTGCCGTGCTTCCTGGAATAAACAATAGCAGGGAATGTTAATGTTAATCTCCAGCTCTCTCTCTCTCTCGCTCTCTCTCCTTGTCTTCTCTCCTTCCTCAGCAAGACTAAAAATAGACTACAGCAAGCCTCTATTCCCCCAACAGTTAAACGCTAAAGAATGTTAGCAGAACACAATAATATTGGTCACGCTGTCTGAAGCAGGAAATCCCATTACCGGTACAACTAAAGACATGTTTGGTATATATATATATATAAACACCATTATTACACTGGCCAAACCCACGCTGGCAATTCTTTTAAGAAAGTTTACAAACGAGAGGAGGCCATTAAGCCCATCTTGCTCGTTTCGTTGTTAGTAGCTTATTGATCCCAGAATCTCATCAAGCAGCTTCTTGAAGGATCCCAGGGTGTCAGCTTCAACAACATTACTGGGGAGTTGGTTCCAGACCGTCACAATTCTCTGTGTAAAAAAAGTGCCTCCTATTTTCTGTTCTGAATGCCCCTTTATCTAATCTCCATTTGTGACCCCTGGTCCTTGCTTCTTTTTTCAGGACTAAAAAGACCCCTGGGTCGACATTGTAATAATAATTATAATAATAATAATAATAACAATAACAATTTGTCATTTAGCAGACGCTTTTATCCAAAGCGATTAGGGGGGTGAACTCTGCATCATCAACAACTCCTGCTGCTGCTGCTGCTGCTGCAGAGTCACTTCCAATAGGAGCTCGTTTGTTTTACGTCTCATCTGAAGGACGGAGCACAAGGAGGTGAAGGGACTTGCTCAGGGTCACACACACACACACACACAGAGGGAGTCAGCGGGATTGAACTGGGAACCTCCTGGTAACAAGCCCCTTTCTCTAACCACTGGACCAGCGAGCCTCTGAGATGACTGAAGATCACAGTTTGGGGGTAATGAATGGATAGGGGAGGGTGCTTACCTGATGCAGACGACCGCAACGATAATGACGATCGCCACCACCAGCACTCCGACGGCCACGGTACTCGCGATCAGTGCAATTTGCTGGTCCCTGTTAGTTTGTTCTGCAGAGTATATGAAAATCCTGTTACTAACAGACTCAATGCATACGCTTCGTCTCCTATTGGAGTCACAGCAGTCCTGTTAGACCACACTACTCACTCTCCTGAACAACACAGAGCAGAGGGAGGCTGTTCAGAGAGTATAAGAGCCTCCCTTTCTCTTTCTCTGCTCCACCAGCACAGAGCAGAGGGAGGCTGTTCAGATACTGGAAGAGCCTCCCTTTGTCGTTCTCTTTCTCAGCTCCACCAGCACAGAGCAGAGGGAGGCTGTTCAGAGAGTATAAGAGCCTCCCTTTCTCTTTCTCGGCTCCACCGGTACAGAACAGAGGGAGGCTGTTCAGAGAGTATAAGAGCCTCCCTTTCTCTTTCTCTCTCTGCTCCACCAGCACAGAGCAGAGGGAGGCTGTTCAGAGAGTATAAGAGCCTCCCTTTCTCTTTCTCTGCTCCACCGGCACAGAGCAGAGGGAGGCTGTTCAGAGAGTATAAGAGCCTCCCTTTCTCTCTATCTCTGGTCCACCGGCACAGCTCAGAGGGAGGCTGTTCAGAGAGTATAAGAGCCTCCCTTTCTCTTTCTCTCTCTGCTCCACCGGCACAGCTCAGAGGGAGGCTGTTCAGAGAGTATAAGAGCCTCCCTTTCTCTCTATCTCTGGTCCACCGGCACAGCTCAGAGGGAGGCTGTTCAGAGAGTATAAGCCTCCCTTTCTCTCTATCTCGGCTCCACCAGCACAGCTCAGAGGGAGGCTGTTCAGAGAGTATAAAGAGCCTCCCTTTCTCTATCTCTCTGCTCCACCAGAGCAGAGGAGGCTGTTTCAGAGAGTATAAAGAGCCTCCTTTCTCTCTATCTCTCTCTGTTCAGAGAGTATAAGAGCCTCCCTTTCTCTCTATCTCTGCTCCACCGGCACAGCTCAGAGGGAGGCTGTTCAGAGAGTATAAGAGCCTCCCTTTCTCTTTCTCAGCTCCACCAGTACAGAGCAGAGGGAGGCTGTTCAGAGAGTATAAGAGCCTCCCTTTCTCTTTCTCTCTCTGCTCCACCAGCACAGAGCAGAGGGAGGCTGTTCAGAGAGTATAAGAGCCTCCCTTTCTCTCTATCTCGGCTCCACCGGCACAGAGCAGAGGGAGGCTGTTCAGAGAGTATAAGAGCCTCCCTTTCTCTCTATCTCGGCTCCACCGGCACAGCGCAGAGGGAGGCTGTTCAGAGAGTATAAGAGCCTCCCTTTCTCTCTATCTCGGCTCCACCGGCACAGCTCAGAGGGAGGCTGTTCAGAGAGTATAAGAGCCTCCCTTTCTCTCTATCTCGGCTCCACCGGCACAGCTCAGAGGGAGGCTGCTGACACAATATCAATGCATAAACATGAAGATGTTTTTTTCTTTTTAATACAATATTAATACAGAGCTTTGACTGCATGAAAGCGATTCATCTCATTGTTTGACAGAGACACAGCTGAGTCTGGGAGTTATTCAGTGAAGCAGCATTATATTTAAAACCAGCCTTTGTTGTCTGACACCGTCCGGGGAAGCGGGCTCAGGATATTCAATTGTGATCATTTCCTGCGCAGCGTTGTAAAGAAACTTCGCCCACGTAGCGTTGAACTCAAGAGGGTTTATTTTGGGCTGTGTACCGTGTTGCCTGTACCCTGACGTCTTCAATTCTCTAACGTTTCGTATTAGACTGTTTTCATTCAACGATTTAACTGTTGTGTGTTTTTGTGTGTGTGTGAAGTGCTTTGGGATCCTTGGCATGTATGTTGCTATAGAAATGTCAATTGCATTGAATTGTATTGTCTTGTATTCTCTGCAGTTTTTGTCTCAGCTTTGCAGTTTGAAAGGGAAAAAGAAAGTTCTTTCAAAGTTCACAGATGCATTACAATGCTTCATCACACCTCTCTGTGCTTTACAATGCTTCCCTATGCTTTACCAGACCTCTCTGTGCTTAACAATGCTTCCCTATGCTTTACCAGACCTCTCTGTGCTTTACAATGCTTCCCTATGCTTTACCACACCTCTCTATGCTTAACAATGCTTCCCTATGCTTTACCAGACCTCTCTGTGCTTTACAATGCTTCCCTATGCTTTACCAGACCTCTCTGTGCTTTACAATGCTTCCCTATGCTTTACCAGACCTCTCTGTGCTTTACAATGCTTCCCTATGCTTTTTTGTCTCACCTCTCTGTGCTTTTACAATGCTTCCCTATGCTTTTTACCAGACCTCTCTGTGCTTTTACAATGCTTTATGCTTTTACCAACCTGCTGTGCTTTACAATGCTTCCCTATGCTTTTACCAGACCTCTCTGTGCTTTTACAATGCTTCCTATGCTTTACCAGACCTCTCTGTGCTTTACAATGCTTCCCTATGCTTTTACCAGACCTCTCTGTGCTTTTACAATGCTTCCCTATGCTTTACCACACCTCTCTGTGCTTTACAATGCTTCCCTATGCTTTACCAGACCTCTCTGTGCTTTACAATGCTTCCCTATGCTTTACCAGACCTCTCTGTGCTTTACAATGCTTCCCTATGCTTTACCAGACCTCTCTGTGCTTTACAATGCTTCCCTATGCTTTACCAGACCTCTCTGTGCTTTACAATGCTTCCCTATGCTTTACCACACCTCTCTGTGCTTTACAATGCTTCCCTATGCTTTACCAGACCCCTCTGTGTTTAACAGTGCTTTACAGTGCTTCCCTATACTTTATTACACTTTGCTGTGCTTTTACTAGGGGACACTTTTATAAAGGCGTGTCCATTCAGAAAATAATTGCAGACTTTTCAGAAAGAGTAGGAAGGAGGAAAAAAGAAAGAAAGCAGGAAATAATCCAGGAAGGAGAGAAAGAAAGAATCAATGAGTCAATCTGACAGGCCGCAGACCGACCCCCGGAGCCCGGCCCTTTCCTTACCATCAGGCTGGGTGCGGAAGGAGATATCCTGGCTGAAGCTGCCGTAGCCAGCCATGGTCCTGGCCCTCACTTTGACCACGTAGATCGTGCCACGTTTCAGCTCGTTAATAATGATGGAATTGGTGTTGCTTTTGAGATGGATGGCACCCACTTCACCTTGGTCCTAAAGAGAGGGGGGGGGGGAGAGAGAGAAAATGGTTGAGTTTGGGGGTCCAGTGGTAAATGAAAAGGGGTCTTGATACCAGGAGGTTCAAATCCCGGCTCAGCCACTGACTTCCTGTGTGTGTGTGTGTGTGTGACCCTGAGCAAGTCACTTCACCTCCTTGTGCTCCGTCCTTCGGATGAGACGTCAAACAAACGAGCTCCTATTGGAAGTGACTCTGCAGCAGCAGCAGCAGCAGTTGTTGATGCATAGCTCACCCCCCTAGTCTCTAAGTTTCTTTAGTGTCTGCTAAATGACTCATTATTAATAATTGTGTGTGTGTGGGAGGGGGGAGTTTGTTACGCAGTTTTGATTCATTCTACAGTGAGGTCAGAGCTCAGGTCAATGTACGAAGTGCTGTCAGCTCCCCTAGTCTCCTCACCTTTTCAAAGTACTTGACTTGATAGTCCAGAATCTGGTAGTTAGATTGGGCAGGCACTGGCCAGTAAAGGGTCAGACTGCTCCCGGTCACTTCTTTCTCCTGGATCCTGGTCACTGGAACCGGAACTGAAAAAGCAAAAGACGCCACAGCGGTCAGCCGATGGCTGCGTGCATATCGAAGACGCTCTCGCTCATCGCTTCTGCTGCATTGGAGCAGGCAGAAGAACTTGAAAATCTGCACTCGTTCTTATGCTCATACTGCTACTAACTGACCTTAATTCTGTATTGCGGTTTGGTCACTTTACTGGGGTTGAATAATGTGCCAGACTTTAGTGCTGAACTGTTTGGTAGACTTTATCAATTTGATTTTGAAAGATACTTTGTGACCGTTTAAGAAAATACTCTGATTTGTCATTGATTTGTATTAAGAGAAGCCCCTACGGTCAAAAAGAGTTTGCTTAGCTATTAGACAAACACACACAACGTATTAACCTGTGAATAATATATAGCACTAGACCCTGATATTGATGCGATCCAGCCCTCTGAAATGTCTTTATAATATACAGCACTAGACCCTGATAGTGATGCGATCCAGCCCTCTGAAATGTCTTTATAATATATAGCCCTAAACCCTGATATTGATGCGATCCAGCCCTCTGAAATGTCTTTATAATATACAGCGCTAGACCCTGATATTGATGCGATCCAGCCCTCTGAAATGTCTTTATAATATGTAGCACTAGACCCTGATATTGATGCGATCCAGCCCTCTGAAATGTCTTTATAATATATAGCACTAGACCCTGATATTGATGCGATCCAGCCCTCTGAAATGTCTTTATAATATATAGCACTAGACCCTGATATTGATGCGATCCAGCCCTCTGAAATGTCTTTACAATATGTAGCACTAGACCCTGATATTGATGCGATCCAGCCCTCTGAAATGTCTTTATAATATACAGCACTAGACCCTGATATTGATGCGATCCAGCCCTCTGAAATGTCTTTACAATATGTAGCACTAGACCCTGATAGTGATGTGATCCAGCCCTCTGAAATGTCTTTATAATATATAGCCCTAGACCCTGATATTGATGCGATCCAGCCCTCTGAAATGTCTTTATAATATACAGCGCTAGACCCTGATATTGATGCGATCCAGCCCTCTGAAATGTCTTTATAATATATAGCACTAGACCCTGATATTGATGCGATCCAGCCCTCTGAAATGTCTTTATAATATATAGCACTAGACCTTGATATTGATGCGATCCAGCCCTCTGAAATGTCTTTATAATATATAGCACTAGACCCTGATATTGATGCGATCCAGCCCTCTGAAATGTCTTTACAATATGTAGCACTAGACCCTGATAGTGATGCGATCCAGCCCTCTGAAATGTCTTTATAATATATAGCCCTAGACCCTGATATTGATGCGATCCAGCCCTCTGAAATGTCTTTATAATATACAGCGCTAGACCCTGATATTGATGCGATGCAGCCCTCTGAAATGTCTTTGCATAAGACAGTTTGGAAACACACATTTTAAAATTAGCTGAACAACTTGGAAAGATAGTCAGTGACCGCTTGAGAAAAATCGGCTGGCGTTTAGCCGCCCCTGTCCTGTTGTAAACCCATTGGACATATCGTCTCGTTCCAGCACCCTGGCTCACTCACCGTCCTTGTTGGTCGTGATGTTGACCATCTCGGACTGAGGCGGGGAGCTACTCAGCTCGGACACGCCGTTGACCGCCTGGATCTCGAAGGTGTAGGTGGTGTAGGGGGACAGCCCCCAGATGTCCACCCTGCGCTGGGACAGCGCCCTCTGCAGGGGCCGGAAAGAGACGCTCTCCTCGCAGTTCTCGCAGACCCCCTTCACCGGCGGATCCTTGCACTTGCGACAGACGATGTTGTAGGAGAGGTCGGAACGGCCCCCCATGTCCACAGGCTGGCTCCACTCCAGAGTGACCAAGGTGTCGTTGATGCGGGTCACAATGCTCCGAGGGGCTGAGGGCGGGGCTGAGCGAGAGGGGAGGAGCTTTGAGAAACAACAGCAGCCAGAAATACCTAACCTTGACACACACACACACACATATATATAGATAGATACACTGTATATACACACACAGCAGTGTGCAAATGTATTAGAACAGCTTCTGTCATTTCGATTTGCTATGCGGATGAAATCAAACCGCTGGCACTGAAAATCTTTAGTCAAAATAGGCAAATTAATGGTTGTCACAGTAATTTTAATTGCTGACTTTAAAACAGCAGACAGAAGGAACACAAAGCTACAAGTGGCTAAAAGGCATGAGACTTTTTAGAAGTTGCTTCATTGGAGCACAAAGTGGTCAAACATTTTCCCACATCAGGGCCGGCAATTGAAAGCCTCACACCTCGAAGTCCCTTTCAATAAACACTTGCATGCTAACATATGGGGTATGCATGAACTACACCCCTTACCAGGCAGGCTGCAAATAGCCGTCCCGTCGTGTCTCTAGTGACCGTGGAGACGCCAGGGGAACCAACGAAGTACAAGAAGCTTGATAGCATGCGAACTCAAGCTGTGCAGCAAAATTGCTGCCCGTATTCGAGGCTGATCTGAAGAGCCGAGTGCATTTCTACGCATTACTGGTCAGTAAGGAAACAGTGATGTCGTGAGGGGGTCTGGCAGGGGTGGGGTGGTACTTACTGCTGCAGGGCATGTGGGCGGGGTCGGTCCTGGCGCGGTAGTATCCATTACGGCAGGAGCACACGCTGGACCCCGCAGAAGCTGATTGGCTGTTCACAGGGCAAGCCTGGCAGGACCCCGGGCCGTGGGTGGCTTTGAAAGTGCCCACAGGGCAACCTAGAGAGCAGAGAGAAACGACCACGATTAAACACATTGCCGTTTTGCGTGGATTGGTTTTTTTTTTTTTGACGTCGGCGACGCTCATCGCCCCACGGGGGGGGTTGGTTCTCCAAGCTCTTAATTCGCTCTAAAAGTCCCAGCAGGAAGGGCTTGTGTTGCGTTTGTTCTCTATCATGCCTCCCTCTCTGTCACTTTGGGACACTCGCTGAGCTGTCCCCAAGCGTTCCAGTTCCGGAATCTTTGAATCTGCCGGAACGTGACCCCGACCCGACCTCTGGCCTGTCAATCACCCTGAAAAGTGACAGAGCCTTTTGTCCGGGACTGAGAAGAGGGTGGAGGACCTGTGTCCTTTTCTAAAAGGTTAGAAAGAGTGTTAATTAGGGCCGGGTGGGAAGAGAGGCCAGGACAAATCAGCACAGCTGCAATTGTTTGACTATAGAATTTTGTAAGCCTGTTCCCCCCCCAGTCATTTCATTATTTAGGTTCAGCTCAACTCGTAAGACTTTCTACACATTATCGTCTTGAGGTTAGCACCAACATTAATGCTGCTGTACTGAAAACAAGACATTGCGGTAAAAACAGTTTAGCTTCACAATAACACCGCAGTAACAGCGGAAGGGATAGACAGTGCAGGTATTACTGCAGTGACTCCACCGTCTCTGCGCTTTGTTGTATGGGAGTTGTCTTGGTTGGAATCCTGTGTTTTTCAGTCTAGCAGCCTGTGAGGACTTGCAAACTAATCCCATCTCCTTCCCCGACACGCCCAACCTTCACCATCCCTATTCCCAAAAGCCAGGACAAGTCATTCTGCCCTGGAGCTTAGCTATTACCGCTCTGTAAGGTAAGCAGACCTTACACTGATGCCCAGCCACTGAGGCTTATGAGCGCTGAGTATAGCTGGAGCCGCAGGCTGTGTTCCTCCAACCTTTTTCTGAACTTGTTGCAGGACTTTCCCTGCTGGTTCTGTTTCTGTCAGGCTTGGGGGGGGGGGCAGTTCTTGTTTTTCAATTCTCCAATTCCGATACCGTTTCCTTTCCCTTTTTAAAATCAATTCCCAATTCCCTTTTAATCGATTCCCGCACGCGATTGATCAAAATTGGAACGAGCAGCCGTTACAATGAGCTCCTCGCGGTGGCAATACGAACGGCTTCAGTTGAAGTCCCTGTTTTGTTAATTATGGCTTCAAATGAAAAGCAGCTGGAAAAAATCGCTAAATTTAGGGTCTCTTAAAATATCGATTCCGATTCCGAATCGGAATTAGAATCAGAACGTCCCACGTCAAGTTCCATCTCAGTTCAATGATCAGGTTCTCCGGGCGTATGTCTTAAAATATATATCTGTGCTTCAGAATGGTACAACCCAATGCACCCCTGCTTTGTTAAGTACTTGCAAGCTTCCTAGCAAAGTCATTACCAGACTTGTATACACAGCTGAGAAACCCAAACTAGAAAGGACCTGCCTCTGTTGAGATAATGAAGGTTTTAATTGGTGTTTTAGTGAGTCGCTGAATTAAAGTATATATATATATGTGTGTGTGTGTGTGCTTAATTTGTGTGTATATATATACACAGATCATGACATTGCATGCATGCAAGGGGCTTGAGTACCTTGGAAACCAAAATATCAGCTGTACTACAGCCAGCCAAATGGATTAGCAGAGTCTGGAAGAGGTTCTAACGGGGTTGGTCGCAAAACAAAGACAAAGAGAGAGGAGGAGAGGGGAGGAGAATGAAATGCTGAGAGATACAGAGCTGGGGAAAAACAAAGACAGAGAGAGAGGAGAGGAGAGGGAGAGGAGAGAGAGGAGAGAGAGAGAGGAGAGAGAGAGGAGAGAGATAGAGAGAGGAGAGGGGGAGAGAGGAGAGGAGAGAGGGGAGGAGAGGAGAGGGGGAGAGAGAGAGAGGAGAGAGAGAGAGAGAGAGAGAGGAGAGAGAGAGAGAGAGAGAGAGGAGAGGGAGAGAGAGAGAGAGAGAGAGAGAGAGAGAGGAGAGGGGAGAGAGATGAGAGGGGAGAGGGAGAGGGAGAGAGAGAGGAGAGGGGAGAGAGAGAGAGGGGAGAGAGAGGAGAGATAGAGAGAGGAGAGAGAGGGAGAGGGGGAGAGAGAGAGGAGAGAGGAGAGGAGAGGGGAGAGGAGAGAGGGAGAGAGAGAGAGGGGGAGAGGAGAGAGGGAGAGAGGGAGAGAGGGAGAGAGAGAGAGGAGAGGGGGAGAGGAGAGGGGAGAGAGGGAGGAGAAAGGAGAGGGGGAGAGAGAGAGGAGAGAGAGGGAGAGGGGAGAGAGGGAGGAGAGAGGAGATGGGGAGAGAGAGAGGAGAGAGATAGAAAGAGAGGAGAGGGGGGAGTGAGAGAGAGAGAATATACATCAAGAATGAAAGACACTGCAGAGAAGAAAGAAAGAAAAGAAAGAAAGTATCCCACACTGTCAAATTCAGCTTTGCAGTAAACAATATGCATTTTCCGTAACTTAAAAACCCTCAGTCAGAATTCTAAGGTAAAACCAGAACCAAAAAGTCAAGCAGACAAACGTTTTTATCTGGTTCCCGTCTTCAGTGTACTTTCAGTTTACTGCACCCTGATGAAGACGCCAGCCGAAAATCTACTGGACACGGTTTCTATCTTCTAGCTGTTCCTGCGATGATATAATTCCTCAGTGACTTGTTTACTGCATTCATCCAGGGTTTATCTTTCTGTGCCAGAAACACAGCAGGTCATATTTGCTAACATTCCCTGAAAAGGTAGTTTTAGCTGTAGGGAATCCAAGCTGGCAAGTTCAAGTGACACTACAGCACTATAATTATAAGTGGCATGCTTTTGACTTCATCATCCAAATGATGTGCGAGCCCTGAAGGGGCACAAGGAAATCAAGCGCTTGTTCAAACGGTTTCTGCTTAATTCCGCTGGAGAGAGACTCGAGTATCACGAGGAGGAAACGGACCATTTGGATCCAACCTGTCAGTACGTTTTAAACCCTGTCTCGCGCACTTGAAAAATAAGAAGCATCATTTTTTTATTTGTGGGACACATAACAGCTCTGGCCAATCCTAGAATTTTAGGATTGAGACAATTAAAAAATATATATATTTTAACATAATTTAATTTAACATCACGTAATCAAAGAAACTACAAAATGACATCGCAAAAGTCTTCCGGAAGCCATACTAGTAGTACAGTATTTCACGTTAGATTTTGAAATGCCACGTTCTTTTAATGTTATTTTTTTCGATCGGTGTATGGAAAACTACAAAGCGCTGGCGTGTATTTCAATATGTTGATGTGACGCTGTTCGGCAGGTTTCATTCGACTTTACGAAGACTAGTTCAGTCTGTAGGGTGATGCGAAACTTCCCTTGTACCTTAAAAGAGTAACGGTGGATCAAGACACCCACCTCTGCACTTGGTGCTCCTCTCCGCTGGCTCGTAACCTTCATCGCAGGCGCAGTCCGACGTCACCTGCTCCACCCACTGCCCGTCCTGCCCGCAAAACATCCTAGGGGGCGCGGGCGAGGACCTGCGGGCGTTGGGCACGCACCTCCCTGTCGCCTCCTCCACCAGACTCCTGGGCACCGTCTCCTCAAAGCTCGTGAAGTTGACGGTGAGCGGCGGGCACTTTTTGTAAAAGACTCTCACCGACAGGAGAGCCATGCAGGAGCCCTGGGCTTGGAAAGCCAAGTAGAATCCCGTTTTGGACAGCGGACCCAGGCTGAGGGTCTTCGTGTTGAATTTCCCGAAGGTCCCCTTGCGGAGGAGGTGGTCGGCGGCCACGGTGTCCACTTTGGTGTACGGGTTCTCCATCCAGGCGGGGAAGTGGGCCGTGGCGACGTCGCTGTCCGCCTGGAAGTAGAAGAGGTTGAAGGTCTCCTTGCAGCCGCGAGTACTGTGCGGGATGGAGGAGCACTCCATCATCGTGAACTTGATCTCCACGTAGACGTGTGTGGCCCCCCGGCGAGGGATCAGGGTGGTCCGGAGCCAGCTGGCCTCGCTGGGGTTGCAGATCTCGTAAGTGCGGACGCTGTTGGATTCCTCGTCCAGACCGCTCACCTCCTCCCACTGGCAAAACGACCGGAGAGGGAGAGGGAGAAAGATGGGGAGAGAGGGGGAAGAGAGGGGGGGGGAGAGAGAGGGGGAGAGATGGGGGAGAGAGAGGGGGGAGAGAGAGGGGGGGGAGAGAGACAGAGAGAGAGAGGGAGAGAGGAGAGAGAGAGAGAGGGGGAGAGAGGGGGGAGAGAGAGAGAGGGAGGCAGAGAGAGGGAGGGGAGGGAGAGAGAGAGAGGGAGAGAGGGGGAGAGAGAGGGAGGGGAGGAGAGGGAGGGGAGGGGGAGAGGGGGAGGGGGAGAGAGAGAGTAAGAGGGGGGAGAGAGAGGGGGAGAGAGAGAGAGAGAGATTATTTAATGACTACATCACTAACATACATCCCCCGGCTTCTGTCAATTCAGTATGAAGAAAAAGTCTATGAAGTATATCAATGGTGTGTCCAGAATAGTAGCTGTTAATAACCATGCTTTAATTACCTTAATAGAAACTGGATTGGCATTTAAAAAATAAATCTGATGTCCTTAGGCAAATATATTAGCACCGTGGTAAACCATGTGCAGTTTAATGATTGAGCACGTGGAATCATTTCTTGTGTTCATACAGTGAAAGACGGACAGATGCACAGACAAAATCTCCTGAAATCGAATGCTCTCACTAACTCAGGCTAAGTCATGTTTGATCACTCTGTCCTGTCCCCAGAGTTCGGACGTACCTGTGGGTCTGTTTTAGGGAACGTTGTCCATTTCAAGTCCGCCGTTTCCAGTTTGGTATTCATGAGCGTTTCTGTGGGAAAACGCAAAACAGGGATTCAAAAATAGATACATTTCCACCCAGACTGCTGCAGGAGATTCACATCAGCGCTCTTCTGTTTAGAGGACTCAGAGAATGTCCTTTTTTTCCAATATTGTAATCACATCCCCAAAAACTCACAGCCACATTCAATCACAGCAACCCATTAAATACCAAATTAATTTTTCTTTGAAAAAAATTAATAAATAAATCAGAAACTGTATTTATTTATGTAATTTGATACATTTATATTGACCGGTTTAGTTATTGATCGAGATTATTGAACAGTTTTATTTATTATTTATTTAAAGAAATCAATCTCAAAACCTGGATTGCAATTTGAAATAATAGAAAAAAAATCAATAGTCAAAGATCAATAATCAATATCTGCTCCGATTCTTTACAGTAATTAAACTACTTCAATGCCAGTGCAAAATGACCAGGAGGAAGCAGTATGGGGTTAGCTGGGAGAGCTGGGCTTGACTCTCTCATCTATTCAGTGGTTGGTATGTTTTCTTTAGAGAGGACCCTGCTGTGTTTTGCACCCGAGGCTATCTTGTTCCACGTCTGTTTTTCCACTTGTGAAAACACATTCCACATCCACGCTGGTCCAGGTGGCTGACAGAAGCCTGGGCTGGAAGTGTGAAGCTTTACCCAGCAAACGGCATCAATCACAGCCACAGGACTTTGCCCACACCCCACAGCTGGGCCTGGTTCCGAAAACAGTCGCTATAGCAACCGCGAGGCGGCATTTTGTGACACACAAACAAAAGTGTGAAAGGGAGGGGAGGGGCGGGGAGCTTAATCTCCTAATTGTGGAGGAAAGCCCCCCACAAAAGGAGGCGGTGTTTTGTAAACAGGAACAGAATGGTAGTGTTGTCTAATTATTCCTATTTGAAAGTGTGCCTGCTAAACTGTACAGCAGGGATAGAAATAAGACTGCAGGGCAGTTTGATCCATTCCTGGTTTTACTCGGGAGTTCGTTTTTAAAATGCTGAGGGATGATTTGTGGATCAAACAAAAAAAAAAATAGGCTACAGATACGGAAAGGCTGGAAGCACCTGCCAACTGAGCCCCCTGCCTCTACGAATCCCCCTCTCAGAATAAAAAGGGAGCTGTGTGTATGTATTACACTCCATTCACGCGGGACGATTGATCACACCGCATGTTTCAAAGGGCCTTTCGTGAGATCACCAGTCATTTGTTATCCGATCAATCCGTCTCCATCAAGCGCTTCATTTAGTTCTTCAGTTTGACAAACGACCCAATAATAAGTCCAAGTATCAGCACTCCCATCCGTACACGCACTGTCAATAGCTGCTGACATTTATTGAGCGTTCTCTCTCTCTCTCTCTCTCTCTCTCTCTCTCTCTCTCTCTCTCTCTCTCTCTCTCTCTCTCTCTCTCTCTCCACACACACACACGCACACACGTTTTTGCTCAAAAGAGCCAAACTTCCCAGCGTTTATGTAACACACCTTTGTGAATGGAAAGTGTTTGAAAACAAACAGCGGAAGTACTTATAGTACAAAAGTTTTAGGCAGGTGTGAAAAAATAAGTAAGAATGCTTTCAAAAATAGACATGTTAATAGTTTATATTTATCAATTAACAAAATGCAAAGTGAGTGAACAGAAGAAAAATCTACATCAAATCAATATTTGGTGTGACCACCCTTTGCCTTCAAAACAGCATCAATTCTATATATATGTGTGTGTGTGTATAATTTAACTTTGTAATGTGCTATGAATTGAACTGAATCACACTCACTGTGTTACATGTGTGTGCGTGAACTGAATCATTTTAACTAAAAAACGAGAAACGGAATTAAAAACCAAAACTTTTTTTTTATTTTTTATAGCTAAATGATAATTGAATCTTCGTTAGAAATGACCTAAGGGTTAGAAAAGGCTGACTCGTTTACCAGCATGAAATCGGCAGAATGCTGTTCTATATCTCCGTCTGGACTGTAGTGCGGCTATCTTCAAAGCGCTTTCGTTCTTGGGTTTTGATTTCTAATTGAGAGAGCCGCACAGGCTAAACGCTAAGCTGGCTCCTGTGTTATTTACACAGTACATTGACAGAGTCTCAGTGAGCTTTAAATAACATGGGGAAGCAAGCACAGCGCTGACAGGTCAAATCAAAACCGAACACGGAGGGTTAGTCCTACCCCAAGCGCACAGCTGAGGGAGAACGGTTTTCGTCACCAAAAAAATATGATTGAGACGCAATAAATACATATATATATAGATATGAACATAATTTAGATATTGTATTTAACATCATGTAATCAAAAACTACAAAATCATATCGCAAAAAAAAGTCTACCGGAAGCCATCATAGTAATGCAGTAGTATTTCATGTTAGATTTTGAAGTGTCGTTTTGTTTGTTCTATGGAAAACTACAAAGCGGTGTGGAATTCAATATGTTAACAAGGTAACATTATTCAGCAGCTTTCATTCGACTTTATGAAGCAAAATTCAGTTCAGTCTATCGGGGGATGCAACCCGTTTGGCCAGAGCTGTAGATACTGACAATAATAATAATAATAATAATAATAATAATAATAATAATAATAATAATAATATATGTTGTATAAATCGCGGTGTTACATAGTCCCTAATGAATAAGATCTAACATCAAAAATATACACCACCCACCCACCTGGGTATTTTTTTTTCAACATGTGTTTCGCCAACAAAAAATACATGACGCGTGTGTATGTGTGTGATTATATATATATATATATATATATATATATATATATATATATATATATATATACACACACACACACACACACACACACACACACACACACACACACACACACACACACACAGTATAGACGTGCAGAATTATGGTTAGTTTGTGGTTTTTTTCGGGCACGTCAGTATTTGTCAAAACCACTAAAACACCTCACACCTGTGTATTGAGCTCCCGGGATCCGGTAGTCATGAGCCCATCATTCACAGCAGCTTGTACCTGTAAAGGTGTCGCTTTGCTGTTCTCAGCCTCGGGGCGTGGGTTTGTGTGAATGGGCTGAGAACGCGCCACGAGCAGATCGTTCCAAATGTCATGCTAATGAACCCGCTATTTACATGAAACCGGCTCGACTGCTTCCCAAAACTGGGGGAGGAAATCACCCCCCTCCAAACCGAAACCTCACGATCTATCCGGATCACACGTGGGCTTTTGTGTGTGTGTTTTGTTTTAAATTTTATTTTATGGTTTTTAAATGGAGATCAAGTGTAGTCCTGTTTTGTGTGCGTGCAGCTGGATACGGGGGGTTCCTTTATATACAGTATATATCAGTGACTGCTCTCACAAGCATAACATACCGGAGATATGGTGAAGGCGGTATGTTTAGAAAGAAAAGCAAATAAAGTCATTTTTAAAAGTTTATAGAGAAGAAATTATAGGTGGTAATCACAGTGGAATGGGCACACCCTTAACAAAGTTTACCACGGTATTTTTTTCCGTTTTTTCTCCATGTTTTCCCATGTTTATGTATGTTCTAACTGGGTTGTTTTGTAATACCAGACCTCTCTGTGCTTTACAATGCTTCCCTATGCTTTACCAGACCTCTCTGTGCTTTACAATGCTTCCCTATGCTTTACCAGACCTCTCTGTGCTTTACAATGCTTCCCTATGCTTTACCACACCTCTCTGTGCTTTACAATGCTTCCCTATGCTTTACCACACCTCTCTGTACAATGCTTTTACAATGCTTCCAGACCTCTCTGTGCTTTTACAATGCTTCCTGCTTTACCAGACCTCTCTGTGCTTTACAATGCTTCCCTATGCTTTACCAGACCTCTCTGTGCTTTACAATGCTTCCCTATGCTTTACCAGACCTCTCTGTGCTTTACAATGCTTCCCTATGCTTTACCAGATGCTTTACTTCCCTATGACCAGACCTCTGTGCTTTTACAATGCTTCCCTATGCTTTACCAGACCTCTCTGTGCTTTACAATGCTTCCCTATGCTTTACCTCTGTGCTTTACAATGCTTTTACTGTGCTTTACCAACCTCTCTGTGCTTTTACAGTGGGAAAACCTTTACCAAGAATGTTTTACCCAGACTTTCCTATTCTAATTAATTCATTCAGAAAGATGACGCATGATAATTGCCTAAAGCAAAACACACACACACACACACACACACACACACCAGTATAGATGCGTTTTAAAACACCACCTGTAACCCGAAAAGCGCCATGTCATATTTCATTTCTCAGCCTGTGGAGCCGACTTCAATTTCAAGCCGCAGGTTTGCAGACAGGCAGGCAGCTTTAATGCAATATAATGAAATCTAACAAGGGCCCGCGCGAGCTAGCGTGCCACGGGCCATTAAAAGAAATTCCACATCGCTGTTAAATCTGCAGCCAGTCTGAACACAAAAAAAAAACAACTTTCCCTGTAATTTCACTGGGCGATAAATCACGGCGCGGCTGGGTTTTGCAGTCTGGGGTAATATTTTTAATCTCGCCTGGCCAGGATATTATTACAGGTTTATGACAGCGGGGGTCGGAGTTGGTTTTTCACTACTCTGGGAAGCAGCCGTTGCAAATAAAGTTAGGCATCATCTTTAAATTGAAAAAACACACACGCACGCACGCACGCACACACACGCACCACACGCACGCACGCACACACAGTGTTCCATCAGGTTACAGTTTGTATAAAACACAGCACTGGTAAAATCATCATTGGACACGGCGAACCACCTGGTGACGTCACTTCCCTTTGTTGAATGAACGCAATCCCCACTTCATCAGCCCGTTCGTGAAGTGATTTGGAAGGTCTATAATGAAGGTGAATGACTCTGCTTTGGAAAGCGGCCCCTCGGCTTCCCCGCCCTCGTTTTTGGGGCACACAGGGTAAATTACAGCCCGTGTCTGCCAAGTTATTCTTCTTGTCTAAAAGGGTTTGGAGTTAAAATGTGTTTAATTGAGGGAGAAGAAACTGAAAACGCTCGTTAGCAGCAATGCGCCCAGTTTGGAGGCAACCGCAGCTCTTTAGCAGCGGCGTGACCGGCTCAATGGGTTGTGTTGTAAACATTTAAAACGGCAATGGCAACGCTCCTCGTGCCCGGCATAAAGTTGTGTCTCGTTAATGGTGTTCAATGAATGCTATTCACACAGTGTGTGTGTGTGTGTGTGTGTGTGTGTGTGTGTGTGTCACTGTGTGTGTGTGTGTGTGTGTCACTGTGTGTGTGTGTGTGTGTCACAGTGTGTGTGTGTTTCACAGTGTGTGTGTGTGTGTCACTGTGTGTGTGTGTGTGTGTGTTTCACTGTGTGTGTGTGTCACTGTGTGTGTGTGTGTGTGTTTCACAGTGTGTGTGTGTGTGTGTTTCACTGTGTGTGTGTGTCACAGTGTGTGTGTGTCACAGTGTGTCTGTGTCACTGTGTGTGTGTCACAGTGTGTGTGAACGATGTAGCCAATTATTATAATAGTGAGTGTTCAGTTTACCAATTACTTTTTTCACTATTTCTAGTCTTTTTTTTTTTTTTTAGTCTATTTTTTTTTTTAAAGTTATAAAGGTCGCACAGGAACACAACTTTAAACCCGACCGTGCATTTTGCATTTCACAATAAGTTATTGCAATCCCACAGCACCGCGTGGTACTGTACACGAGCACAGTATAGCCGGTGGGTATTAATTATGAATCTATCGCTTTCCATCTAAAAACTGGCCATGCGAATCTCACAGCTCAATCCCCAAAGAATGGCTGCATCAGTCTGCACAGTCCTCACCTCCGCGCTGTACTGTACAGGAAAAAATAACCAATACAATTTGATTTACATATTATTATTATTTTATTAGGCCTATTTATTTCAATTAATTATTATCCTTTATTTTTTATTTAACTCCCAGAATAGACCGACAGCATTTGTAACTTTAATTTGGGACTTTTTTATACAAAATACATCCATCGCATATGCAAAGCGCTGCTTCGATGCATTATTTTCCACGGGTGGAGAAACTGCGACGCTATTAACAATGAATCAGCTTCTTTTAACTTGACAATAAATAAAACACGAAATTATTTTATTTAAAAAAAATTTAAAAAATATTTTTTTTTTTTTTTGGGGGGGTAATCCTTCAGATTTGCCATTTTTTTTCGTTTAAATTATAGAGGATCTTCTAAAACCACATTCTTTGAGTGCATCGGGGTCAGCCTCCTGATTATTTTCCACATCTGTGACTTAAGAAAAGCAGAATGAAATAAGTGGCTGAAAGATTTCTGTGAAAGGAGGGGAATTCAATGCATACGGGGCTCGGCCGAGTCCCAGGACTCAGAACAGCGCCGCAACACGCAGGGCAGAAGTGACACGAACCGAGACACAATGTAACCCCACTATATCAAAATAACCATGTACAAAGCCCCTGTTTTAGTTTAGTAACGGGGGTATCGTTGCTATCAGCGCGGCGAGTTCAAACCTGTTACACTCTGAGATCCGGTTTTAATCTGCCAATCTGCAGAGTGAAGAAATTATAAATGCAAATTCTCTTTCTTTCAAAATCGGTTCCGTTTAATCCGATTCTTTTGGGCGAGGGGAGAGATCAGCTCTAATCTTGGCAGGGGTAAACAGACGGATAACTGATGCGTAAAAGCCATTTTCTTTAGAAAATAAATACATAAGAAGATTAAGATTTTTTTTTTTAAATTATTATTCCTTATAGCTCCTTAGCGCTGCGCCGCCTTTAAAAGCGGTTTAAGAAATCTGAATGTAAAACCATGCGCTTGGTTTTCACACAATAAGTACAACTATATCAAAGGATGTGGGAAAACCTCGAGAGGATAAAACGACACCCACCCTCCTTAGCAGAATAGGAGAAAAACATATACGGGAAACAAAAACAGGAAAGAGATGCCCTATGCATTCGGTATAAACAAAAAATGCACAGATTGTATATATATATATATATATATATATATATATATATATATATATATATATATATATAGACACTCATTATTTAGAGCGTTATAGAGTCATACACAGGGAAATGCTTCACAGGTGGAACCGAAGCGGGTTCTAGAATTATTATGGAACCTTCAAAGTTCAAAAGAGCCAACTTCCCAACGTTCCGGTGTGTTTAATACGCCTTTGTCAAGGGAAAGTGTGTTTGAAAACAAAACGGCGGAGGTATTTATAAGCACTTATTTCTGTTTAAATCTATCAATATACAGGCTATATATAAATAAATGTGTAAAAAAAAAAAAAAATTGTATGTAAAAAATAATGTGATATCTTGTAACAATTGTAAGTCGCCCTGGATAAAGGCGTCTGCTAAGAAATAAATAAATACATAATAATAATAATAATAATAATAATAAACACAAATGCACAAATGTTGCGTAAACAAAACTATATATAGATTAGTTCAAAGAGCCAGCTGCCTATATATATATATATATATATATATATATATATATATATATATATATATATAGATAGATAGATAGATAGATAGATAGATAGATAGATAGATAGATAGATATGTTATTATTATTATTATTATTATTTATTTCTTAGCAGACGCCCTTATCCAGGGCGACTTACAATCGTAAGCAAATACATTTCATATGTGTGATTATGTGTACATATATAAACTCGGTCAAGGCGTTTTGTATTGCATACAGGCTGCCACACGTACACGAATGCGCGTCTTTACATCGGTACAAGTAGTTGTTGATTTGGACTCACCTTCCACAGCCCAGGACAGACGCAAGAAGCTTAGAATCACCCAGCAATACATCGCGAGTCTCGCCTCTTGAATACAGATATACCGCGGCAGAACAGATCCAGGAATGAGCAACAACCGTGTCAGCTGCTGTAGAGCCCCGCTTGCTTTCTTCCGCGCATCGGTGAACATGCACCTTCTTTCTGGTTTGGTTTTTAATACACCCAAAGTTTGTGTGTGTGTGTTTTCAATAGCGTGCGTCTCGCACAGCAGCTAACACAAAAACATGCGCTTTATTGTCTCCGTCGATAAAAGCGGAGCCTCTGAACTCGCTGGCTGCTCGCCAAATGACATTTAATGATTTTTTCTTGGTAGTATTATTGTTGTCGTTTTTTTCATAAACCAGCTGTTTTTTTCCCCATAATAAGCCAAGGAGATGAACGCAAGTCGCGTAGTGTTTGAGTAGAAGTCTTTGTTTGATAGTTTTTTTGATTTCTGATTTTTTGCGGTTGGTAGATGGAACAAGTTGACAGTTTCTAGCAAGATAATCCGTTTTTATTTATTTATTTAATTTTTTTAGCTGTTAGTGTTCTTGCTTCGTGGGTGTTTAAATACAAAAATAAAGAAGCGAAAGTCCAAACAACCCGTCTTCTCCTCAATAGCGAGCAATCCTTCTTTGTCAAAAAAAAATAACCAAAAAAACCACGTAAAACTCTTTCTGTTCAGCGTCCCGATAAACTGTACCTCCCTTAAAAGAACAACAAAATAATAATCGGCTGAACAAAACCCAAAAAAAATACTTCTTCGCTTTTGCTTTTCTTGTAAATCGCCTTTTTTTCTCCCCCGTGTATTGGTTGCAACTTTCAAATCCTCCTTTAAGTTTTGCACTAAACTTTCCCCTGTGCCGTGCGGGTGTACACTAGCGTGCGGTTTAACAGTGAGCTCTGAAAGGGCTTGCAGTGAAAACGCAGTGGCCCCTCCCCCCCGCGGAGCCGTGGCCCAACCCCCACTGGAACCATCCTCGGATTCCATTCATCCCAGCACCTGCCAATCCGGCGACGCGCTGTGAATATTAAATGAGCCGCGGTGGCGGGTGATGACGCGACGCATTCCATTCTAAATGGGAAGATTTCTGCTTCCAAACTGTGCGTGTATATTATCTATGTATGTATTTATTATGAGTGGGTCGTTTTGTATTGTTTCGGGTTAACCCTTTGAGGTATAAGGGACACACGCGTCGTCCCTCCCAAAATGAGGTGCACGAAACAGGGTTTAAAATGTAACTTTCGCGTTTAATAAAATCAGAGTAAGTTATCCTAACAATATAGTCAAAGAGAAAATTTAAATAACAAATTTGAAATCAATCAATCAATAAATCGTCAAATAATTAAACACAGCTCTGTCAGTCATTGCTATCCCCCCCCCCGCATACATATGTATTAGGCTGGGGGGGTAGAGGTTAATAGGGTGAGTCTCATCAGCTTAAGTCGCGTCCCGAGAGATCAGCTTTAATTTCAACCTACTTCACGTTTTTTCAATACACATCTGTGGGATGCACCGTTGAAGCTCCCCAGAGCGATTGGATGTACAGCGCTAGCAGCTGTCGGTTTAAAAAATAAATAAGTAATCGATAGGTGATATCTGGAAGAATGAAAGCTTAATAAGATAGATAGAGTTCTGAAAAGACTCGTGATAAAGCAGGTAGACTCAAATATAACGAGCCTATTTGAAATCGACAATTCAACTGTGTAACCTTTGTCATAATTAGACGAATATCTATCTATCTATCTATCTATCTATCTATCTATCTATCTGTCTGTCTATCTGTCTGTCTGTCTATCTGTCTGTCTATCTATCTGTCTGTCTATCTATCTATCTATCTATCGATCGATCGATCTATCTGTCTGTCTGTCTGTCTGTCTGTCTGTCTGTCTGTCTATCTATCTGTCTATATCTGTCTGTCTGTCTGTCTGTCTGTCTGTCTGTCTATCTATCTATCTATCTGTCTGTCTGTCTGTCTGTCTATCTATCTATCTATCTATCTATCTATCTGTCTGTCTGTCTGTCTGTCTATCTATCTATCTATCTATCTATCTATGCTACATATTCTTTGGCGTTTAGTGACGATGGCTTCGCTGCGCCCTCTGCCGGTCATACGCAGAATGCACTCCCGACTCGTTTTCTGATACGCTGGTATTGAGCTGTTTGCAAAGCGCTTGAACGCACCTGACGCGCCTTGCTTGCTAAATATACTGGGATCCACAACAGACTTGTGTAACGTAAGCCATTAGGAATATACCAAGATATAGGACTCGCATAGCAAGCGAGGTATCCAGAATCAAACCCAGATCTTTGGTATTATTATATTCAGTTTTGTTTTTTTTCATATAATTCTGTCAAAACCGTTTAAAATTCCCTACCATAAATTAAGTGAGATAAATACATTGTAACAGTCTTCCGAACACGAGAAGGGATCCGGTTAATCAGTTTGTAAGTGGTCTGCTTTCCCACCATCAATCTATCAAGCTGAACTGATAACCCCTATCTGACAGAACGACCCTGGGAAATAATAACACACAATACAAAAAACACAATTGAAAATCGCTCTGATAACCTTAGCGTCGACACTTTAACATCCCTGTATTGCTAAGGTTATCAGATCTGGAAATGGCTTCTATTTAAAAAAAAATAACAAAAAAAAAAAACATTATATTATATTAACAATTCGGTAACAAAACTTTGACATGTATTTAGGCACAGGAAAGAACGGCCTAGTGGTTAGAGCTGAAGGACTGGGAGGGAGGGAAGCAGTGTGGCTCTAGTGGAGCTGAGGAGGGACTGGGAGGGAGGGAGGCAGTGTGGCTCTAGTGGAGCTGAGGAGGGACTGGGAGGGAGGGAAGCAGTGTGGCTCTAGTGGAGCTGAGGAGGGACTGGGAGGGAGGGAGGCAGTGTGGCTCTAGTGGAGCTGAGGAGGGACTGGGAGGAGGGAAGCAGTGTGGCTCTAGTGGAGCTGAGGAGGGACTGGGAGGAGGGAGGCAGTGTGGCTCTAGTGGAGCTGAGGAGGGACTGGGAGGAGGGAGGCAGTGTGGCTCTAGTGGAGCTGAGGAGGGACTGGGAGGAGGAAGCAGTGTGGCTCTAGTGGAGTTGAGGAGGGACTGGGAGGAGGGAAGCAGTGTGGCTCTAGTGGAGCTGAGGAGGGACTGGGAGGGAGGGAAGCAGTGTGGCTCTAGTGGAGCTGAGGAGGGACTGGGAGGAAGGAAGGCAGTGTGGCTCTAGTGGAGCTGAGGAGGGACTGGGAGGGAGGGAGGCAGTGTGGCTCTAGTGGAGCTGAGGAGGGACTGGGAGGGAGGGAGGCAGTGTGGCTCTAGTGGAGCTGAGGAGGGACTGGGAGGAGGGAAGCAGTGTGGCTCTAGTGGAGCTGAGGAGGGACTGGGAGGGAGGGAGGCAGTGTGGCTCGGGTGGAGCTGAGGAGGGACTGGGAGGGAGGGAGGCAGTGTGGCTCTAGTGGAGCTGAGGAGGGACTGGGAGGGAGGGAAGCAGTGTGGCTCTAGTGGAGCTGAGGAGGGACTGGGAGGGAGGGAGGCAGTGTGGCTCTAGTGGAGCTGAGGAGGGACTGGGAGGGAGGGAAGCAGTGTGGCTCTAGTGGAGCTGAGGAGGGACTGGGAGGGAAGCAGTGTGGCTCTAGTGGAGCTGAGGAGGGACTGGGAGGGAGGGAGGCAGTGTGGCTCTAGTGGAGCTGAGGAGGGACTGGGAGGGAGGGAGGCAGTGTGGCTCTAGTGGAGCTGAGGAGGGACTGGGAGGAGGAGGGACTGGGAGGGAGGGAGTGTGGCTCTAGTGGAGCTGAGGAGGGACTGGGAGGAGGGAAGCAGTGTGGCTCTAGTGGAGCTGAGGAGGGACTGGGAGGAGGGAAGCAGTGTGGCTCTAGTGGAGCTGAGGAGGGACTGGGAGGGAAGCAGTGTGGCTCTAGTGGAGCTGAGGAGGGACTGGGAGGGAGGGAGGGAGGGAGGCAGTGTGGCTCTAGTGGAGCTGAGGAGGGACTGGGAGGGAGGGAAGCAGTGTGGCTCTAGTGGAGCTGAGGAGGGACTGGGAGGGAGGGAAGCAGTGTGGCTCTAGTGGAGCTGAGGAGGGACTGGGATGGAGGGAAGCAGTGTGGCTCTAGTGGAGCTGAGGAGGGACTGAGAGGGAGGGAAGCAGTGTGGCTCTAGTGGAGTTGAGGAGGTACTGGGAGGGAGGGAGGCAGTGTGGCTCTAGTGGAGCTGAGGAGGGACTGGGAGGGAGGGAAGCAGTGTGGCTCTAGAGGTTAGAAGTGAGTGTTCTGTCTCGTTAATGCGACTAACAGGCGAAGCAAGGAACATCCTGATATTTCTCTGTGAGACGAATCGCGAGGCAAGGTTTTCTGGGGTCCCGGGAGGCTGGATTTGAAATTCCATCGCAGTGAGCGGAGAGGAGCTCAGTGCGGAGACTCTGGAGGCCTCCTTACTGACGCTAACAGGTGTGTCGGAGCCGGCGTGAAGTACAAATTCAGCCTCCCCCTGATTCGCTTTTCATTACAAATGTCAGGGAAAAGACGCAGCTGCTTCTCGCAAACGAGAAAGCGTGTCGGACTGACGCGAGCGCTCCTGTGTCTCGCTGCCAAATTCTGCAAAGTTATTTGAGCGTGACAGCAACGCCAGCAAATTGAAGGTACAGTAATTGCAAGACGAAATACAACGGGAGCGATTTTGGAAATTCGCGGAAAGAAACAGCGTGAAGATGCACGATGTTGCATTTGTTTGTTTACAAGGTCACAGTGCCTCCCTCCCTCCCAGTCCCTCCTCAGCTCCACTAGAGCCACACTGCCTCCCTCCATCCCAGTCCCTCCTCAGCTCCACTAGAGCCACCTCCTCCATCCCAGTCCCCTCAGCTCCACCAGAGCCACACTGCTTCCCTCCCCTCCCAGTCCCTCCTCAGCTCCACCAGAGCCACACTGCTTCCCTCCCAGTCCCTCCTCAGCTCCACTAGAGCCACACTGCTTCCCTCCCTCCCAGTCCCTCCTCAGCTCCACTAGAGCCACACTGCTTCCCTCCCTCCCAGTCCCTCCTCAGCTCCACTAGAGCCACTCTGCCTCCCTCCCTCCCAGTCCCTCCTCAGCTCCACTAGAGCCACACTGCCTCCCTCCCTCCCAGTCCCTCCTCAGCTCCACACTGCTTCCCTGTTTGTCCAGAAGCACAAATGAAACATCGATTTGCTGCTTCATTGCCGAAATCATATTCCTGGTGTGCGTGTAACGGAATGTAATTGCATTTTAATTGAGAGTTAAATATCCATGAATCAAAAGCAACGCCAAATACCAGTCACCATGGAAACAGAACGCACCTGATCTTCAGAATGCAATCTTCTAATAAGCGAAGGTTCTAATAATTTATGATCCTCTGGAGGGGGTAGGTGGGGGGGGGGTCCTGATGGAGAGCAGCTCTGTAAACAAAACTAATTTCAAGATAGCAAAAAAGCACTTGAAAGTGATATTGGGCCAGAAGGGATGAAAAGAGATTGCCTTAATATTGCAAAAAAAAAAAAAAAATGGTGCCGTTTCATCAACCATCCCTCCAGCATTGCATATAGCGAGCGTGTGTGTGTGTCTGTGCATCTGTGTGTGTCTGTGCGTCTGTGTGTGTCTGTGCATCTGTGTGTGTCTGTGCATCTGTGTGTGTGTGTCTGTGCATCTGTGTGTGTCTGTGTGTGTGTGTGTGTGTGTGTGTGTCTGTGCATCTGTGTGTGTCTGTGTGTGTGTGTGTCTGTGCATCTGTGTGTGTCTGTGCATCTGTGTGTGTGTGTC